>JASJOG010000125.1:652500-1005352 GCA_030142905.1 Heliopora coerulea
TCTGAAGTCGGCTTTTATTTCTTTAATCTAGCTAACGCCAGGCGATTTTACTTGTTAAAGAGAGATATTTCAGACCGGAAAGAGCGAGGAAAGTGGGGTAGGGGATACCTTTTGTATGATCAAATGGGATTAAAAACAGTTGAAAAGAAACTTTGAGACCAAGAAGTTTTAACTGTTTCATAACGTCCCTATTAAAATTCTTTACGCCAATATGTTCTTCGGTGAATTTTGTTCATTATCAGTCCCAAACACTGATCAAGGTGTAAAACTAAAATAAGAATCTGAAGGGAGTTCAGGTTATATGTTAAAATGCCTGCAATGTTGCATTACAGAATTTATGCATGTCGTTGGAATTTTTGCTTCAGTCGTAACTATTATATTTCATTATTTTCTAGGGAATTTAAAACTATAAATTAAATGGCCTTCAGATGCGCGATCAAGGGGAGGCGGCAGCGTGGTCATTTTCTATGATCACTGGAAAGATACCTCAACAAAATATAATATTTTCTCAGGAAAATCTGCCTTTTTCGGATATTCGTGATACAAAGTGCATTTGTGGGACGCTTCCGGAACTCTAAAATGCATAGGAAAGTTTGTAAAAAGGAATACAAGCGAGGTCTGGGATCCAGCTGCTTTTGATTTTTCTCCCCAGCCTTCCTGGGTTTGTGTTTAAGCTCGGCCTAATGCTTCATGATGATCGGTGTTCTTCGAGCTGTTTGAGAATGATGGACAAATGTTTGTGAACTGGCACAATGTCAATGTTTAGACGATTCCGCAAAAAGGTGAGCATGCCTGCCAGTACTAGAATAAATTCAAGGCAAATATTTCAAACTATATTGGCGTATTCTGCGGTTATTTGTTGACGGAATGCCATTCTGTTTTGTTCCAGGAAACGAAACCCGATGAAATGGTCAATGATGACGAAAACGACAAATTAGAAAACTCGGTAAGTTGAGGTAGTCACAAAGGTTAAATGCTTTCCATCTTCCTTTTAAGGATATAGCACGCTTATGCATTCCATGTGCTAAGCTAGTTCCGCCTGAACATGGCAAGTTCAAGTGACACAGGTTAAGACAAGAAACATTGTGACTGGTTTGTTTTGAAATAGCGGATGTAATGGTATGTAATTCAGTATGGTATGTAATCAGTAGTATCAGTATGGTATGTAATTCGCCTAAACTGCCAGCTTTGTTCAACGGAGTGTGTAAACGGTTTACGTAAATGATTTCGGGAAACTGTCATCACAGTTTGAAATAAGCTGCACTGTTGAAGACTTGTTGCAGATACAGGAAATTATCAGAATTTGACACTCACGGAAGCAAGTATAATTTTCGCACTTAAGTAATCAGAAAGAATTTCTTGTTCCCTGAACCAAGCTATGTGCAGCACGTTGGAGGTATCAAAAAAGTGTTCTAGCAAAGGTCATGGAGGTTTACCTTTGATGGAGGAATTTTAAAATTATTGAATAATGTGCATATATTATACAGTATGTAATGTATAATGATGATTGACTAATGCTGGTCAGGTGGAGAAAGTACTACATTCTTTGGTTAGATGTAAACCTAGACAATACTCTTGTAGTATTATAATTACACTGGTGATTATCAAAGATTCAGTATGGTGATTGGCTAAAAATTAGATCACATTTATGATAATCACCTAGAGCAGTGGTTGCCAACCTTTTGCTTCCCAGGGACCCCTTCACTGATTTTAAAAATCTCAGTGGACCCCCTCCCCAACTGAAACTGCAGCTTCACCAGTTTCATTGCTTCGTTACTTAAAATCTCTCCTCAAAAGATACATTCAGGTTTGTTTTGTTGAGTTTAGCATGGAATAAAATGAAATTTTAAGTACTCAACATTGTATCCTTGTAGTTTTAATCTTCCCAGTGGCAGATTGTTTCAAACTCATGATTAATTTATGGACAGGTAAATGCTTGAGAACTTTTCCTGTACAAACAAAGCTCGGGGTGAGCAGGCAAAGCATGGTTGCATGTAACATGAGATGAAGGTATGACCTGTTAAAACCTCAAAATTACGAGTTCTTATGTTACACTTACACCCTTCGGAATTTCCAATATTGACTGGTAGTTTGCAATAAAAAATAGTTGAACCAATATTGCAGGTAGTCATTTGCCAAAAAAATAGTTACCTTCTGCAGACCTCATCCCTTTTGCACGGACCCCCAGCAGACCCCCAAAAATCATTTGCAGGCCCCAGGTTGGGAACCACTGACCTAGAAGTGGATATAGCAGTGAGGGTATTCGTGCATAATGGTGGCTACCTGCATAAATGTTGCTAAGGAATTTTTAAAGCAACTTGTTCATTATTTTCTTTCAAATAATCAGGTAACACGTGTGTGTAAATATACCAACATAATTATTGATCTCAGGCTCAGCGAATATTGTAAAAATAATCCCCTCAAAACTATCTTGGGGAATGATTTAACAATGTTCACTGTGCCTTCAGCAAGTAATTATTAAATAAAATAGCATTTGCTGGTTAGGTGACACAACTAATCAGTAGCTAATCTTGACACACAATTCACCAAGCTGATTAATCCCTGGAGATCAAGATTGACTATTTTGACCTACTTACCCATGAGGTTTTCTGAAGAGATATTCGTGGTGAAACATGGCTCTTTGAACGACCGAAATACTCAGTGAGTTTAAACAATTGATAACAGTTTCAGTGCCAGAAAAAAAAAAGATGGATGTTAAAATTTATGTCCCCTTGCTTGATTATTTGTCCTACTCCACTTCCTTGGTTCTTTTTAAGTTTCTGTTTCACTTATAGGCTTCATATATGTATTAAAGCATATAACTACCAGCAGAAACTTTTCCACATGTTGTTTTTTGTTGATAGTAAACTAAACCTGCAAAGATGTGTTTTGAATAGCCACACCCATATAAAATTACCACTTTTATTGTTTAACTTTTGTTGTGAATTGGTTTAATTTAACTTGAGATGTGGTAATGATTGATTGGTGTACATGCTACAGTATGCTTTCATTTTGGAACATTTTCTGTAATTGACATTCACTGCACTGCAAACTCCTCTGAAATAGAAAGTACACAGGTTGCCAATATTTATTACAGTAAATTACCAGTTATACTTTTAGCCAATTATCAAAGTGGTCAATTAATCAGCTCACAGTTAACAAGTGTGTTGATATGAAATTGTAATGACATTTAATGAAGTAGTTCTTTATTTTAAGGGTTTCATTTGTCCATCTTGCTACTGGGGATTTCTGAATGCAGAGGATCTTCAGTTACACTGGGAAAAAGAACATGCAGGCAAAGATGCTCAAGAACAAGAAACAGATGAAGCTGTTCATAAGGTACCAGTTGTGCAGTTCATTTACATGTAGACCACTTTCATACTTAATGTATAGAGTCTTGTGAGGCAGGTAATGAAAATTAGTCAACTGTTCTTTGTACAGGAATAACAATACATAACAATAATTTTACATGCATATTTGATGTAAAACAGTACTGAAACTACTAAACTCTGATGCTAATCATAATCTTAGTGAGCTACAACTCTGTAATCCTATGTTTCTTTTATACATAAGCATAGAACATCAATGCAGGTTTTTGATTAAATTACAACTGTTGCTGAGTGCAAGAAAGCTAATCCTCAGTTAAGTTTCTTGGCAGACATTGGCATAACTACCAGCATCAACCTGGAGGCCCCAACCCCCTAAAAAATTAGTGGGCCATCCCAACATGTTAAGTAATGTAATCATCAATCTCTATAAAGTTGGACATTTCCATAATTGCAGGTGTGCAAGATGACATGCTTATATGTTTGACAGGTGCTCCCTACTGTATTTTCCCTACTACAACTACTGTATTTTCTGGGCGATTACCTGCACAGTGTATAACCCACACAGTGACAGAAATGTCACTTTTTGAAAAAAATTCATTGTATTACCTGCATCGTCAGATAACCCGCAGCTGCTAGGTAAGGTGAACTAATACAGGCAACAATTTCAGCAACACTTAATGCAACACTATTGCGATGCACATGAAATACTATTGCTGGATGTTTTACTACCTTCTGAAACAAATCATCAGTTGCACTGAATTGTTTTTACATTGCAGTGTTTCAATGGGTAGTAAGACATGCAACAATTGTATCCAACTTGAAATGCAAGAATGTTGCATTACATGTTGACAAAAGATGTTGCTTGTATCAGTTCACCTTTACAAAATATGTAAAAGGGTTAAACAACCACAAGATTTTAAAAAAGTAAGGTGGATGAAAACATTTATTAAGATTACAAGTAGCTTTTATTGGAGAAAATGCAAGACTAAGCCATGCATGGGTAGTTTGCTTTCATTATGCAAGGAAGTTTGTGTTTAGTATTTCATTTTCCAACCTATGTCATATGAGTTATAATAGAATGTAAGTCAAGGACAACTGTTGCATTTACACATTACCAGATCGTAATTGCCTCAAAATGTTAATTTAACAAACTGTGCAACTTGTTCACAATCTCTAACATTGAAAGATGAAAATGGAATTCTCATCCTTGGCTGTGGCATTGTGCTGCTGAATTGCTCATCTTGTTCATGTCATTCGAATGACTCAGTCTTAAAAATTCGACAGATTACCCACACCACTACATTACCCACACTGATTATGTATTTTAGCAAAATTAACAGATAACCCATGGGTAATCGCCTGGAAAATATGGTAGAAGGTGACCCCCCAAATTTGCTGAGAGCCCATAAAACCCCTCCCCCCACAAGAAATGACCTAGTTATGCCACTGTGTCAGACTTGTTACTATGCAGGAAAAATCAGATCATTTTTCATTGTTTCATGTGATACTGGTTCTAGTATTTTAAACCAGATGACCAGTTGCTAGGGTGAAATTGTATACATACATATATATATATATATATATATATATATATATATATATATATATAAATGATCAGTATAAGTTCAAACTTTATTTTACTTTCAATGTTTCGGGGCCTGCCCCTTTGAAAGTAAAATCAAGTTTGAACTTATACTGATGATTTATATTGTTTTAAGTTCTTGGTTTGCTGGTTGTTTGAAGTTTTATATATATATATATATGAACCAAAGGTGAGGACCAGGAAGGTTGCAGTGTTGGTTTGAGAATGGAGAGCACTCAATACCATACCAGTAGAACAAATAAAGAAGTAAAATAGACAAAATATTTTGCTGTTGCTACTCTGAGTTTCATGCACTCAGGTGATCATCAGGTAACTTTGATGATTGCCGGAGTCCGTGAAACTCAGAGCAGCAACAGCAAAAAATTTTGTCTATTTTACTTATATATATATATATATATATGTCTTTTATAATCTCTCTCTCTTTCTTTCTTTGTTGTTTCCAAATTAAAGGGAGTTCTTTAGAAACTGAAACTGTGCTTGTTGTCAAACTATAATCCAGAAGAAAAGGAGCTATTCTATATCCAGCATTTACAGCAACTTTATTCAAACTTTGTTAATATGTCTTGAGCAAATTAACATATGACTGTATGATCCATTAACCTGTGTTACAGGTGAATGCCAAAGTGTAGTTTTTTAGCTAGATGTTTTATTAGGGTTATTAATAGTTATTGTATTTCCAGTAATTATCTCCACAGAATAATATGGTTGAAACCAACATTTAGGACACACCCAAGAATACATCTGCAATCTTGAAGAATGGTAAAGATTCATCGAAGGTTTGGAATGAGAAGACTGGATCACTGTTATCATTTGATGAGGAATCACATAGCCAGAAAGATCCTGAAGAAATATCAATGCTTTCTGCCACTTTGAAAGATCTTGAAGACAAATCTGAAGAAGTTGTTGCTTTGCAACAAGAAATTATAGACATAAATGCAACCCTTAAGGTACAGTGAATATGGTATTACAGTGACTATACTGTAATAGCTACAGTAGACATCTGCTGTACATATTCAAATTTTTGCAGCAGTAAATTTGTTTCTTAAGTGATTACTTGTATTTGAATATCTTTGAGTTTCACAAATGCACTTGATGGAAGAGAATATTGAGTGTGTGTATTCTAGGAGGTGGGACTTCTGATAAAAATACAGTGTACAGTATTTTGCATCCTTCAGCAGAAATCAGGGTTTGTACAAGTCATGGAAAACCTGGAAAGTCAGAGAAAATCAAAATTTCAAAATCCAGGCCAGGAAAACCTGGAAAATTAATGTCAGTCATGGAAAGTCATGGAAAATGAGACTTCTTCTGAATCAGTGAATAATTCCATCACAATTTTCTTTGCTCTTATTTTCAAGTTTCTTGGGGCCACCAATGAACGTGAAAAATATCACATATATTGTATCTATGATACTTGTAGCCTTAATTTATCATAGCTTAGCCACACACTTCAATTCAGAGACTGGGTCCCAGCTACCCTTGTGGTTTGACAGAGCCCCTGTTTAGCTCATTTCATTGTTTCTAGCTTTTCCAGCTCAGATTTTTGTAAATATGGTCATGGAAAGAAAAGTCATGGAATTTTGAATTTGATGGACCAGTTGTGTACAAACCCTGAGAAATTTTATCCACAGGCACTCTAAAACATGGTCTTTTTAATGTTATATTTTGAAAAAAGGAGAGGCTATAGCCTTTCCAGAACCCACAGTTCTGCCATCCCTGTTTCATGTACCATTCAAATGAACAATGTTGAATATACCACATGAATTAAGAAAGTTTCATAACATGTTGCATAACAATCACTGTTTCCTTATGTAAAAATTAGGAAGAGGTCATGATTTGTGGTATCATCATTTATTAATCAAAATGTCTCTGAAGAAATTTTATTGTAGTTCTCATTGTTGCCAATATAACTAAAATTCTCATACAGGGGCATACTGAGGAGGGTTAGGGTGTAAAGTCACCCCCCTTTTTGATCAGAAATTGTCATTAGTCATACATATTAAACAGTTTTTAAAAAGTTAGAAAAAAAAGAGTATTTTGAAAGAAACAATTCAAATTAAATGCATTTTAAGTTTATTACATATTTGCAGGAGGTTTGCTTGCTTGGAGGTCTGTCAACTGTGAAAACGAAATGGGGAAAGCAAAGATTCATATACCATGCAATGAAGGAATGGAACAATTTAAAATTAGAAATAAAAAACTCGGACAATGTCTCTAGTTTCAAAAGCAATTTTTATTCAAATAGTACAAATTCTTATTTCTATTGTAATATTACTTTAGTTTTATATGATTTTGGTCTGATTTTATTTTTTGTTAATTCATTTTTACATTTATTTGCATGTAATTAATAGTAATTTATAGTAATTGATTTCGTTTAAACTTTTATTATGCAGGGCCTCATTGAAAAACACCTCTGGTGAATGAGCACCCTGTTTAAATATTAAATTCATTCATTCACATCCGTGCAAACCCTTTCCACAAAAACAATTTAATAGCAAGATAAGGTCCTTGATATGTTACAGTAAGCTTTCAATTCAAATAATTTGCAATTCCTTCTGAATGTAGGAGGAGAAGTGGTATAGCAGTGCTTTAAAAGAAGAAGTTGAGAAATTGGAAGCAGAAAAGCAAGAACGGCTAAAAGCGTACCAAAATTTAGAAGAGGTAAGATATGCTTGCTTTCTATATTGCCCTACAGTTTATATTCTATTCCACTCAATGTGTGTTGGTCTGCACTGCATCCTACTGTATTGTGTCGTAGTAATTTTTTGTCTAATGGTGTACTGGAATGTACATTGTATCATACCAACGGTAAATATTTGTTGAAGTGGTAGTGCCTTAAGTGCCAGTTGAAAATTTTCTCTCCTGTTTGTTAAAAACTATGATTTGCAATCAACATATTATTGAAATTAAATAATGTTTTGAATGGAATTGTTCTGGAGATAGCGTGGATTTATCCAGATGTACAGTAACATGGCATTTGCCAATCAAAATTGAATATACTAGGTTGTAAAGACCAGATAACCAATGAAGCTTTCAAATGTACATGTACATTTAGTTCCACGCTACTGTAGAACGATGTCGCGCAATGCCAACCTGTAGTACATCATTCCTTAATCAGAACCATTTGCATCAAATTGTCGTGAACTTGAATTCTATGCTTTGTGCTTTCAATGAATTTCACCCACTATTTAGTAACTTATTGTGATGCACAATGAAGTGTACTGCGTCATGTGTTTTACGGTACATTAACTTATATTTACATCATTATTGATATTATTCACTGTAGTACTAAATTTTGTACTGCAATCTACACGTACATGCTAAATGCGTTGTGGAGCAGTAAATAATGTAAATTGCTTTTTCGTGCCATATAATGCTAGCAGCCATAGAATATTGCGTAATGTAATATAATGGTATGGTATGTAATGGTATGTTATAAACCTGTATTGCATTGTAACGATGTGTTGCGACACGTTATGTTACGTTCTATAGGGTAACATTACAATATAATGAGTAAGAGTACGTTGTGTTACGTTACACTGCGTTAAGTTACAGTACATAGCACCACACTGTACCTCTTGTAATGTTGGTTATCTTTCGCTATATGTACTGTTACGTTGGGCTATAAAATCTCATGCTGGTTACAGTACTGTTAGTTATTTAAAAGATCGTTACGTTTTGCTTTACGTTATATTACTTTACATAGCGTTGTTATATTGCTGAACGTTGCGTTGCCTTACGCCACGCTAGTTATCGTCATTTAACATTACATTATATTATGTTCGTTATCGCACGTTATGAAGGGTGAATCACGTTACTTTACTTTGCATTATATTACTTCACGTTACGTTAGGTTATATTGCGTTACGCTGCCTTGCGTTATGTAAGTTATCTTATTGTCTTTTAATGTTACGGTATATTTTACTCGTTATGGAACTTTACTATACCGTTATGTATACCGAGAAATAAATACCGAGAATGAAGGCTTTAAGCCAGATACATCCCGAGGGGCCGAATTCCCCGAGGAATGTATCTGGCTTAAAGCCGACGTTCGAGGTATTTATCCGTCTTAAAACACGATTAAAGGAAGTTTTCTTCCAGAAATGTTAAGTGATACGATTTGTTTTTGTTTTTAGAAATAAAAAACATGTTTTCAGTTTGTGTTCCTTCTTGGATTAATTGTTGTCAGGGATTGTATATACAATCCCGGCTATTTCAGGTATTGTATATACAGTTCCCGCCAGCTTTTCAAAAGCCCTTTTGTTTAGATAGGTTTCTTCTGAGGGTAAAACCCTCAAAAGAACAAAGAAAACCGACTTAATCGTGTTTTAAGCTAGTTAAGATACGTATCGTTGCGTAACTTTATATTACGTTGTGCTGATTACGTTTCGTAGTGCAACCTTGTGTTAAGTGACGTTTGGTTACTTTATATTATGTTGTTTTGTTTTTGTACTGTTTATTGAAGTATAATGCCTGGGTTTATGGTAAATATTGCTAAACATCTAAAGCATTACCTCTATTGCAGGAAAAGCACAAAATTGAAAAAGACTACGAAGAGAAACTAAAGATTTCTGAGCAAGAGAAAGCAGCTGGTAAGAATATTACCACACTTTATTTGCATTTTTTGTATATTTATTTCTCGCAGACAAAAACATATGAAGCATTACATGTGCTTAGGCTCTGAACTCGTATTAAATATCTCTACAGTACAGCACAGCACGATACATTACAGTACAGCACATTACAGTACAGCACACTACACTGCAGTACAGTGCAGCTTACTGTACAGTATAGCACAGCTGAGTATAGTATACTGCAGCACAGTACAGTATGATACAGTACATCACAGTACAACAGTGCAGTACAGTAAAGAATAGTGATGTGTACTATAGTACAGTACAGGATACTACTATATTGTACCAGTCTGTATCATACTGTGTACAGTTAAATACATAAAATACAGTACAGTACAGTTCAGGACGTACAGTGCAGTAAACATGAAACAGAACTGATTAATAAACATCGGTTCTGTCACATTTATGGCCACTGATGTTTCATCAATCGGTTTTGTGTCAAACTTAGAGACGCAGCTGCTGCTTTTTGCATCGCGGCTTTTACGGAAAATTGCTTTATTTTTACCTTTTTAATCGTTTCCAAACTTTTCACAATCTTCCAATAATGACTTACGTCAAATATTAGAAGTAATTTGCAAAATTGACGTCCGTTTCATATCGGGATATAAAAACACTCCGCTTCGTGCTGTGTCTTTATACCCCGATATAGAACTAATAATCATTTTGTAAATAAAACATACAATACAGTACAGAATGGTATAGTACATTCATCTGACTCTAAAAATCCCGCCAAGCCTTATGGTCTTAATGTGAGGTTGCCTTCCTTATATGTCATCATTGTTTTAGAGATTGATAAGCTGAAACAAGATCTTGTACAAGCATTAGAAGCAAAATCTGGCAGCCAGGAAGAACAACTATCGCTGGTGCAAAAATCCTCTCAGATGAACACCGAACTGATCGCTGTTCAAGGAAAGCTGAAAGAAGAAGAACAGAGAAGAAGTGCCCTGGAGGAGGAGTGTGGTAAAATGAAGGTCAGAAGTAGTCAGAATGTTATTTTATTGTACGGCTGAGCTCGTGTTTCGGTCGGTAAGCAAAACTACGCATGCTGATTGGCTGCTGAACGGTACGATATTTTGCGATGTTGGACCGACCGGTCCGATACGCTTTTTATTCGGGACCTGTAAGTCTTGGCGGGAAAAACCTCTAGCTGATTTTAATGATGTTTGAGAAGGGTTAAGAATCTAACTTGAAAAATTTCGAGTAATTGAATTTACTGGAACACTGGTACTGCTATTGTTAAAAGCTAATTGTATAAAATTACGATAAATAAACGTTTAGCTGGTGGAAACAAAAAGGAGAACGAACAAGTTTCAAAGTAAGGTAAACAGCGACATTCGACGTCGAAAATCCCGTTAAACGTACGAAAGAAAACTAACCAAAAGCCACATAATAAATTCCCGTATTAGCCTTGTTTTCTCAGCCCGTACTGGAATGCATTTGCCTTTGGTTTTTAGCACGTCTCGCTCCTTCGTCGCTTAGTGTGTACGAAAATCTCGTACAAATGCTTTCCCGTACGGAGCTAACTTTCGGTTAATAAGTATGCAGTACATTTCCGTTGTTTCATAAACAAGGAAACGTCGTTACGTATCGCGTATGTTTTCAGGGCATTCTCTCCACACAAAAATGGACAGTGAACAGTTTGTTTTGGTTCATCTAATGTAAATAAGTGCTTAGTATTTATCCACATATTTAATTTCTTGGGATCGCACGCAAGTACTACACAAGATTCTCTTTAATGTTTACACCTCATACACGTAGGTGCTGTTTACATGGAAGCGAGCCAGCCCTCCTAGAAAGGCTGGCTCTTTTTGCCGAGATCTCGCCTCCCTGTGAAATCCTTTTCAAAATTTGTTTTCGTTTACATGAGAAGAGGACCAGCCCTCCTAAGCGACATCTCGCTATTGACTACCCGAGATCTCGCCTAAGAAGGGCTGGCCCTCCTCTAACGCCTGCGTGGTAGATTCAGCCCTATTACTACGGCTAGTCCTACCAAGAGGGCTGGCTCGCCTCCGTATTAACACCCCCTTATTTGTGTAATTCTCTAATGCAGGGTATCCGCCAGGGGGAGAGGAGATCAATTCTCCAAGAAAACTTTGGTTGGGGGGGCATTCCTCGAATTGTAATCTCTGCTTTGATATGCTTATGCAGTGACAGTCGCTAAAAGCAAGAGTAAGTGCTACAAGTACGTCACGAGCGTGTCTTGCACTTCTGACAGACGAACGATCGAGGGGGGAATTCTTGGGAATAAGGAAAGTGACACTTCACAACTCTGGTGTGTCATTTGCGGGTGCTGGTGGCTCAGTGGTAGTGCACGCGTCTCTCACCGCCGTGACCTGGGTTCGATTCCAGCTCCGTCAACTTATCTGATTCAAGTTACCTTAATCACATACGAGAAGAGTGTTGTCCAGTTTGACTCTGCCAAGTATCGCAGGTTTTCTCCGGGTACTCCGGTTTCCTCCTGTAGTAACACTGGATCCATGAAAGGTGGCCCTTACTAGACCTCTGGGGAGAACGGCTCAGGTAGCTGATAGGGTTATCGAGTATAAATAAAGACGTTCGGAACTTCAAAATATCTCTGGGTGATCTTTCCATCTTGATAATCCTCGCTGAAACGCCGTTCATCATTACCACCTGACTAACTGTTGGTAATGCTAAACGCAAATACAAAGTACAATTGCCAGTTTTCCTTTTCCTGAAAGTTTATTTTTCCTTCATATGCAGGAGGAACTCATGCTCAAAACAACTACTATTGATGATTTGGAGACTCAACTGACGCAAAGGTACTGTGAAGTATAAAAAAAAAAAAAATACTCATTCCTGGTGATTATAGACAGGGGCGCCCGAGGTAACCCAGGACAGCGGTGGCAAAATGTCGGAAAAGGGCATTTTCACTTTACTTAGCAAGGAAGAAGAATTGAAAAAACAAATCCCTAAATACAGTGGCATCTTGAAAATCCAAGATTTGAGTCAGTAAAGTTGAAATATCATCGCAGTCATTCGTCGTCTTGTTATTGACTCAAATCTTGGGTTTTCTAGATGTCATTGTTTTTCGGGATTTGTTTTTTGCTCTATTTCATGAAATTGTCTGCTTGCGCCGGATTTTAGCAAACAAAAGTGAATTTTTAATTCCTGTAGGGGACGCCGTCTGTCTTTATTCAACTAATATCCATAATACAATGAATGTTTATCAATAAGTCAATCACAGTTTTTAATGATTCATGCTTGAGTCAATATATACTTCGCTCCAATATATGCTCCAGTTCTGGCCTTTGAGCTTACGTATCTTTGGAAAAAACAACCATGATTTCTTAATGTTTTTGCTTTATTTACCTGATCTAGTTAGGGTGACAGAATAAACTTAGAAGGAAGTACAACATACCGTGAAGGTATCATCTCTTCTTAATTCGCAGGCCACACGGCTGTTCTTACGTGCTTCCGTAATCGATGGGTTGAGGGAGCATCTGCCTACGCCCTGACACTCGAAATTTATGCGGTAAACTCAACTGTTAATCGAGTGTAAATGCCACAATGCCCGTTAAGATAGATTCTTCGACTCCTCGGCATTACTACCATATGTAAACTGAACTCGAGGCCATGCTCTCGGCACCAGCCTCCATAGCTAAGGTGGTAGAGCATCGCACTAGATTCGCGAGGTCGCGGGTTCGATTCCCCCAGCCGGATAGCCCAAAGTTGCATTTTTTCGCAACAGGTCCCGGTTGGGTCTTAATATAAATAAATATTTCCTGGCATTTGAAACTTTCCTCTGTCAATAATGTTGTAATGTCAACTGTTAATCGAGTGTAAATGCCACAGTGTCCCTGATTATAGATGTCCACTGAACTGTCAGCCATTGCTCTTGTGTTTTCGAAAACAAACGACCAAGGTTTCCCCGTGGGAGAATTTGCAGCTGTCGCGACAGTAAACAATGACTGGATGAGGCTTTTTAGTTTCGCAAATCTTCTCAGTCTAAAGCATTTTAAATTTCAGGCCAACAGCTGACCATGTCTCTTCGTTGCAAACACACATCACATCCCTGGAGGAACAACTGAAGGCGACGAAACGCGAGAAAGACAGCGAGAGACTGGAACTGAATGAGAAATACCAGAACAGCATAGAAACCGCAAAAGGGTGCGTAACTGTAGAGTGTTAAGAATTTTTTTTTACCATTTCCATTTTTTTTTACTTTTTCCATTTTCTTTTTACTTACATTACTCCATAGTAAGTGCGTATAATTTCTACTCCCGAGGTATGATGCATTAGTTAACAATTATTCGCTGAATTCGAAGTGACTATTGTTGAATAATCCCCGAGACGAAGTCGAGGGAATTAGTCAATAATATTCATTGAGCCTTAGACGAATAATAGTTTTAGTATAATTACACAGGTGATTATTTGAAAGAAAGTAGTAAACTAGTTCCTTTAAAATCTCCTCGGTAACTTTTACAAAGGTAGCCGTCTTCTTGTTTCTGAGCGTTCACTGTTCTAATCACCTGTAGGTGATTATTGAGATTTATGACGAAAATTTCTAGCCAATCACCTTGCAAGATTTTCGATAATCACCTGTGTAATTATACTAAATATCGATAGTAGAAAGTGTGTGAACCACAGACGGTAGTGACACATCAAAATGAGATTGAATGGAATTTAATTTAATACCATATGTTTACGATAAATACATCACTAAAGCTAAAGTTGATCGGGTCGTGAGTTTAAATCTATATAAGAATACAATTAAATAACAACGTAAAAAAAATACTATTCTAATAATAGTCGACTACAATAAAAATGTATGATGTCAAGAACAGATGAAATCTCGTTCTTTAAGTTTTAAATTTGGCTTAATTGGAATGTCGTCTAATTTGTCCTTAACGAGTTTTTAAACAAAGCTCATCCCTTTTCTTGCAATGATTCGTCCAGATAATTCCATATCACAGGTCTTGTATATGCTACTGATTTGCGTAGAACCTCCGTTCTCGGTTAACGAATAACTAAAGTGTTTCTGCCTCTTATAGTATAAAGTATGTGGCGTTGCTTTTAGTAAAATGTTCATTAAGCTGAGATGTCCCATGAATTGATTTATTCACTAGAGTGACTATTCTTTACTTATACAATCAAAACATCAATTTTCAATTGGATTTGCTTAAAACGTCAGCACTTGATGTGTTCCAGTCGTACTTAAAAATTATTTTTGCTGCACGTTCATGCATTTTTTCCAGATCCTGGAAAAGCGTTTTAACGTGACCTAGTTCGTTAACTGTATAAATGCTGACATTTTAACGGAACGTTTTAAGAAAACTCCAAACCTACATATATAAAAACCATGATCAGACGAGAACTTTGCAAAGTGTGAAACAAACCAAATTCCGATAAGGAGAGTCATCTTGAGTTTTTTCAACTTAATCGGAATTTATTTTGATTTACTACCTACGTACACAACATCAACTAACGTTTGGGTGATCTAAATGCTGTACCAGCGCGATTTCGCAAAGGTGACAATCCTTTGTATGTGACTTACTAACTTTGCTGTATTACTGGTAAAACATTTTTCAACCACAATGAACTACGCTCCTAAAACGTGATCACCCAACTAAAGTTTATTTCCGAGATCTTTCTGGCGAGAAATGTTCAACAAGGAAGTACTTCACATTCGAAACGGGGAAAATTGTTTCACCACTTGATTATCAATGACGTGAACAATATAATCCGAAACTTCTAACTCATTTCAAATTTCGAAAAATTTTTATCACAGTTACATTTCAAACATCGTATCACTTATCAAAACGCTTATGCGTTGCTTGTTTACTTGTGGTAAAGCCATATGACCAATGAGAACCTTTAAATATCCTTGTTTGCTTCATTCATTTTCTAAAAATCTCAGTACTTACGCACAAAGACTAAGTTATACTTTGTAGTGGTAAGTGAAGATGGTTTTCTTATACAGGTTGGAAGTTAAAATAAACGAGTTGGTCATCGAGAAGTCTTCGAAGGTTGAGCAGATACAAAGGTATTAACTTTTTGAGTGATATATAGATTTTCAGGTGAATTTTCCGCATTAGGGTTTACGTGTATATGTACGGTAGATTCGCTAAATCCGTGTAGCGACATATGGTTCACTTTGCCTTCAATACCTGCTTTTGACACACAAACTCGAAAGTGTCTGATACTGGCAAAACGAGCCAATCACATAAACGCGTATTGCCACAGACAACGTTGATCCTAAGTTAAAATTTTATATATCGTTCTTCGTGTATATGTTTTCGTTGACCATTTTTGTTCAGACTGTGCAACACCAAGGAAACCCTTCATGAATTGATGCACATTTTGCAGGTGTAGGAACTAATGATGGTGGGCACACCAGCAGTGATACACCAAGATTTTTAGAAAGAGGAGCCAGAATGCTCCATTGAGATAGTTGTGTGAGGAGATCTGGGGCATGCTCGCCCAGAAAATCTTCAAAGTTTGCTGTCTAGATAAGGCTATCTTTCGCTTACTGATGATGCAGAATGACAATTGATTGTTATACAGCAGATCTCCGTCATCGTAAGCTTTGAAAATAGACTTGAAGGATTAGCAGTGGATTCAGAGTTCTAAGGCTACCGTACATGTATGTTTTTAACCCTTTTCCTTCCAAGGTCGCATTGTACTACTTCACTTTTGCTAACATCGCACTGTCTTACTCTGGCCAACGCCAGAATATCCTACTCTTCAAGGGAAGAACCGTTATTGTGAGGTGATAACGTTAGCTGCATATAATGAAAACCTATAATTAAAAACCAAATAATCAGAAACGAATCTAAATGCACGCGCTAGTTATAGACGAAGGCCATAACCAATAGTGTTGAAGTATAATTTCATTACACGAAGGGACCCCACGTTCTTTTCAAGCAACTAAGAAGGGGACTTTTGCTTCCCCTAACCTCCCTTTAGGATACCTCAATGTGTACCAATGTGATACCCAAACTTGAAAAGCACACATTGAAGAACACTCTTTAAACAGCTGTTATAAATACAGGAGTTTATTCCCTTATTGTAATTTTGGGATCTTGTTCCTACGCCTCTCCTTCCTACGCCGCTGCAGTAGTGAAACTAGACGTACCAATATCAGAATTTCCAATAAATCAAACTCCTAATTTATTACGGTGGTAGAGAAACGCGTTGGACTTGTTCCCTTATTCTAGTTTGCAAACTGCATTAGAAGCTGCGACTGATTACCGTAAACGTGTTGAAGAAACGCACAGCGAAAAGCAACAGCTGGTTTTGTCCATGCAACATGAACTAGACCAAGTAAGTACATGACTTAATAGTATAAGAATAGAATACTGCGTAGAAAGTGATAAATAAGGTAAATTTAAAGGTTGATAACTGCCGTGACTGATCACAAGCAATTCCAACGCTTCGAGCAAAGGCCCTTGGTCAGAGAAAGAAACGTGTTCTGAAATAGGAGTGGCAACTAGACTAGGTTTTATACGAAAAGGAGTCATGTGATAAAAAGTCAACCAATGAAATGCGAGAAACAAAAACAAATCAACGACTAGGCAACGACAAGGAAGTCATTTGCCATTTTTAACCGGCAATCAGCAAACTGGCATTGGGTTCTTAGATAAAGTAAGATCAAATGAACGAAGAGTCGGTTTCTTTGTTGATCTCATTTTATCTAAGAACTAGTGCTGCTCCCATCGGTTCATATCCCGTAATCGATTAATTGCCGTCAACAATCGATTAATATCGATTAATCGTATTGAATAAATTAAATCATGACACATCCACAGTGGTTTGTCCCTTCAAACAAAGGGGTGTGTTTTAATGTTTTTAAAGTTTCGAAATTTTCCAGTAGAAAAACTCAAGAAAAAAACGTATATAATATAATTATATAAACACAGAGAAATAGGCTAAATAATGAAAGATGCACTTTGATTCTCTACATGTTGTTTTTGTTTAAATATAACAGTGCATCAACAACGGCTGGCTTAAGTGCTGCACGCTTCTTCTTTGGCCACAATTGACTGCAATGAGAGCGCGAGAATACTATCTCTTCGCATTCTTTTTAATTCCAGAAAGAAAGTTCACGTGAATATCATGCTGTGCGTGATTGCTGTCGATGATCCGATTATTGTTAAGAATGATCGATTGCCAAAAAATAATCAATCGATTAATCGGGAGCAGCATTACTAGGAATCCGATGCCAGTTTGCTCATTGTCGATTAAAAATGGCAAATAACTTCCTTGTCGTTACCTAGTCGGTGATTTCTTCGTCTTTGTTTCTCGCATTTCATTGGTTAACGTTTTATCACATGACTCCTTTTTATATAAAACCTAGTCTAGGTGCTCCTATTTGAGAACACATTTCTTTCTCTGACGAAGGGCCTTTGCTCGAAACATTAGAATTCCCTGTGATCAGTCACGGGAGATGCCAACCTTTAAACTTTTTACCTTATGACTTAACAGTAATATTTTATCCACGTGCTCGTGACAGAATGAGTGGAAGTTCCTTAATTTAAAGTACAATATCCACTGTGCAATAAGAAATAACCCCTTTTGACTCTGAAGATGACCGCCGCTAAGGCTGTCGAAACGTCAGTCACTTCAACCAAACAGTCTTTCTCAAGACTACACTAACCCGGACGATCAACTTCCTCAAACATGTCAAGAAATAACCGCACGCAACGTTCATTGTCGACCTATAAAAGTTGTTTCTGCCTTATTCACGCAAATTTTCGCGCACTTTAAAGTCCGTGAATTAAAAGAAGACGCCAAAACTAAGCGTCGCAAAAAAGAATTTGCGAAAATTAATGATGCGAAAATTAACGATTGTGCTATATAATTTGGTGTTTTGAGTTGCTTATCCTACAAATGATCAGCATCAAAAAGTTCGTAACGAGTATAATATTTAAAATTGCCATTCATTGGTTCCCGTGAAATCACGAAAACAAGGCCCTCATAGCAAATCAAATTATTACAGCTGTACATTTCCTGGTTTGTCTAGACCAAAGTGGCAGTTAAAGAAAAGGAACAGTTCGTGGAGTTTTTGCAGAAACAATTGGAAGAAATAAAAACTAATTATCAGACCGAGGTAAGAGCAAACTTATCATGGTTCTTCATTTGATATTGTTGACTGATCATAGATGTGAATGAGAATTACAACAATCCTTAATGATACTGATGTGCTTTTTAGCTCAATGCAAAAGACGAGGCGAAGCAAGAAGTTCGAAGATTGCAAAATCAGGCTAAAGAACAAGAAAGACAAAATGACGCAAGGTAAGGAGGAAAATGAGACACCAGACGGGACGAACCAACGTGAAGGGATGAAAGAAGAAAAACAAAGCCGTTGTGTGAGACACAAGTTATTAAAATTGAACTGCATTTCACAGACCATCTCACATTGATATGCTTTAAAGGAATGTTGTTCACTGTTCGCTTATATACTAACGGTGGTGGTTGTTTAAGGGAGTCCAAGTTGGGCGAACTTGAGAAGTCTCTAGCACAAAGCAGAACGGATATATCAAGGATGGAAGAAGAGAGAAATGACTTAATTAGGAAGGTAACACATAGTCATAATTTTCAAAATTTTCATAATTTTTCCGATTTTACCTATAATTACTGGCGTGCTTTCCCCCTGTCTTTTGTCCTCTCTTCCCTCCCTCCATTTATCCTTGCCCCCTTCATCCACTTCCCCACTTTTCTCTTCCTCCCCTCCTGTCTGCCTCCTTCCTTCCCTTCCTCTTTTCCATTATTCTCTCCTTCCTTCCTTCCTTCCTTCCTTCCACCCTTCTCCCATTCTCCCTTCCTCCCTTCCTCCCTTCCTCCCTTCCTCCTTTTCTCCCTTTCTCCCTTTCTCCCTTCCTCCTTCCTCCCTTCCTCCCTTCCTCCTTTCCTCCCTTCCTCCCTTCCTCCCTTCCTCCTTTCCTCCTTTCCTCCCTTCCTCCTTTCCTCCCTTCCTCCTTTCCTCCCTTCTTCCTTTCCTCCCTTCTTCCTTTCCTCCCTTCTTCCTTTCCTCCCTTCTTCCTTTCCTCCCTTCTTCCTTTCCTCCCTTCTTCCTTTCCTCCCTTCTTCCTTTCCTCCCTTCTTCCTTTCCTCCCTTCTTTCCTTCCTTCCCTCCTTCCTTCCCTCCTTCCTTCTCTCCTTCCTTCTCTCCTTCCTTCTCTCCTTCCTTCTCTCCTTCCTTCTCTCCTTCCTTCTCTCCTTCCTTCTCTCCTTCCTTCTCTCCTTCCTCCCCATCCTCTCCTTTCTCTCTTCTTTCCCTTCCTCCCTTTCCTCTTGCCAGGACCATTTTCCCGATGTTTTTCCATGTAGGCAAAATGATCTCAGAAGGTAGTTTTTCCTTTCATCCTTACTTTACTCCCTCATTCCCTCCCTCAAAACTCTCCTCCCTCCTTCGCTTCCTCCATCCCATTCTCCCTATCTTCCTATTTCCCCCATCTTCCCTTCCGTTCATCATTTGCGTAGTCACTTATCTAATCTCGTGCTTGTTTTTGGTAGATTGAGGCTGGAGAAGGAATTAGCACGGCAATAAACCAGTTGACCCAAGAGAAGGTATTGGGTTTCTAAATGATAGTTAACTAGATCGGAAAACATGACTGGTTTTTCTCAGCTCTTGGTGAGCAGGTTGTCCCTGCCGGCTAGTAGGCCTGTGGACATGGATTTCGAGAATCCGAAGACGCAAACGTCTTATCAATTATTGATTTTTATACAAAGATAGCAGTTTTTCTCCAGTTATTTTAAGACTCTGTGTACTAGTCCGGACAAGGATGGAACATAGGTGTTCTTTTTAGTTTGAAGTTAGGCGTTGTAACGACTGTACCCTAGCAGCTACATTTTTAATACGTTTCTGTTCACCAGGGTGAATAATTACTAGTTATTATATAGCTGGATTTTCTCGGGAGATAACACTAACCGCCATTGGTTGAACTGTGGTCACGTGGCATTATCTAAATCTAAATGTATCCCGCACGGGATACAAAAAAAAAACCCTTTCAATTCTGTCGTCGTTTCGTGCTGAATTTATTCACTAGCTTCACTCTACATGGTTAATTTTGTTTTTCTGATTGTTCGTAATACATTTTTACTTCATATATGGTAAAAAATTTTAATTTTAATTCTACACAAGCAAGGCTTTTTTAGATTTTCCTCCTGAGCTAGTAATGCGGGAAATGTCCGACCCCCTGAGCGGACAATACGGGAAATATTGAACCGCTTATGAACTAATCAAATTGCAGGATTTTCGTATTCAGAGCGCTCTCTGCTACAGCCATATAATAATTACTGTCTAAAACGTTACTACTAATTACAGGCGTGACCACTGTTTTGGATTGAAATCCGCCGACTCAATATTTCCATTATCCTGGAAGTAATTTGAAAACCAGTTTGCTAGAAATTGGAGCAATGAGTCCGTTATGCTTTCGTTTAATTCATACAAATAGTATGTAAGTTCTCTCAGAGATGTAAAACTATCGTGAATGGGAATACCAATCGCCAAATGAGCTCATTTCATTTACACTGCATTGCAGCTTCAAAGAGATCGTGGATCTCCGAGGGGATGTTAGGGCTTTGGTAGAAGTTATGTTGTACTTATGGTTATGATTAGAATTATTGTAAGGTTTTGGGTTGTGGTTATGGTTATGGTCGTCGTGGAATTGAGACGAAGTAGCACAGAAACTTCATCGCCGCGGATGTCGTGAGCCCGCGATTTCTGGATGCTATCTGAATGGATAACAGTAATAGTTACGTAAGCGATCTTGTTCGGCTTTTGAAAACCGTATGTCAGTCGCTGTGACTATAACGGAGTGTTAGCCCTCAACAGACTAAAATGTTGCGTCTATCTATCTATATCTAAATGTCTTTTTGACGGCTTCTTCCTACAACATTTGTTCTGCTTCAACTTTAAAGAAACGACTAACTAGTTCTCGATGTTAAGACTGGCAGTACGATGCGAGCTTTATTGAATTCGTTTAAGGATCAGTTAGAAGAACGCTTGAACAATTGCGAAAAACAGTTGGAGTCCCAGGCAAAAGAAAGCGCTGAGAAGATTGAACAACTGCACAAGCGTAATAACGAGGTAAATTATGATCAAACTTCTTGTCTTTCAGTTCATGTTTTGCAGTAAAAAAGCTTACCTCTTGTTTTTGTTTTTGTTTGTTTGTCACTTCTCTTGTTTTTGTTAGAATGTCACTTCACTTGTTTTTGTTTTGTTTTTTCTTGATTTCAATTGTTTTTGTGTGTCACTTCACTTGTTTTTGTTTGTTTGTCACTTGACTTGTCTTTGTGTGTTTGTCACTTGACTTGTCTTTGTGTGTTTGTCACTTTACATGTTTTTGTTTTGTTTGTTCGTCATTTCACTTGTTTTTCTTTCTGTCACTTCTCTTGTTTTTGTTTTGTCTGTGTCACTTCTCTTGTTTCTGTTTTGTTCGTTCGTGATTTCACTTGTTTTTGCTTGTTTGTCACTTCACTTATTTTTGTCAATTTGTCACTTAACTTGTTTTTGTTTTGTTTGTTTGTCATTTCACTTGTTTTTGTTTGTTTGTTTGCCACTTCACTTATCTTTGTTTGTTTGTCACTTCACTTGTTCTTGTTTTGTTTGTTCGTCACTTCACTTGTTTTTGTTTCTGTCACTTCACTTGTTTTTGTTTTGTTTGTTCGTCACTTCACTTGTTTTTGTTTCTGTCACTTCACTTGTTTTTGTTTTGTTTGTTCGTCATTTCACTTGTTTTTGTTTCTGTCGCTTCTCTTGTTTTTGTTAGTTTGTCACTTTCCTTGTTTTTGTTATGTTTGTTTGTCGTTTCACTTGTTTTTGTTTCTGTCACTTTTCTTCTTTTTGGCTATTGATTTTCCGGGCGGAAAGCGTAATCGTAATAAAAAGATCAGAGCCCAGCTCAGAATTCTTAAGTGTATCGCCATAGTGAAAGAGGCAAGTCAAAAAGTTTTCTGAAGATGTTGCACGCCGCAACGAAACGTCAGTAAACATGTTTTAAAACTTTTTGACTTGCCTCTTTCACTATGGCGTTACACTTAAGAATTCTGAGCTCGGCTCTGATCTTTTTATTACGATTTTCTTCTTTTTGTTTGTTTGTCACTTCACTTGTTTGGTTTTTCAGGAGTTACGTTCGAGAGAAAATGAAAATTTAAGGTGGATTGTTTGCGTTAAATGTGCGCTTCAAGAAATGCTTGCAGCTGATCTTAGTACAGTTTTAAAATAATTTATAAATCTCTTTAATAATTCATGAAAAAAAACAAAACAATTCTAAGTTTAATCAGTCGTTGTAAATGTGATACAACCAATAGTGGTTGAATCAAGTTATACAACCTCTAGTGGTTGCAACACACTGCGTTTCATGAACTTTTTGTGTTATTTTCTCGACTAAAATTGTTGGAATCTTCACCAGTTTTGAAGAACACTTACGTTTGCATGCATTCGTTTTTAAGCATTCTTTTACGTAAGCGAATGTTTGTATGCATTCGTTTATGATATTCGCGTCATTGCTGTATCGAATATACTATCACTCGTCCTCGGCTCGTGATTGTATATTCGATACAACACGGCCGCTCATGTAGCAGACATTACTTAAACCAGTGCCCCCGGTTATAAGTGTTTCTGTTGAATTTGTTTCAGGTGCATGAGGAACTGGAGCAAGCTAAGCTCAATGAAAACAAACTGTCCGTGGCATTAAAAGAAAAAGAGGATGAACTTACAAACGTCACGCAGACGCTGGATGATACCAGAACAGAATTGAAGAACAAGGTAGGGTAAAGTTTTACTGACTGGAACATGCGGTTTTTGATGAAGGGAAGGGTTGGTACAGAACTGAATGTAAAAAGAGAAAACAGCACAATGTATCAGGGACGATGAGAAAAATCGTGAATTAAGTAAGTAAAGAAGCAATGAAAGAGAAAAGAAATTCGGGGAAGAGAAGCATAAAAAGGTACGAAAAGTTACGAAGGAAAGGAAAGGATAGAAAGAAAAGGCAACAAAACAGAAAAAAAACGAAGACATAAATGCAAAATAGTGCACCATCAAAAGCTTCGAAGACAGCTTCAAGAAGAAAGACCTAACACTTCTGATAGATTAACTGTCAAAACCGTCGTCTGTGCTGTTAAGAGAGTACTTTTTTTGTAGACTACAATTTTTAATGTATTTTATCCCATACTTATTGGGTTATCGTCGATTCGTCATTACAAGCAATGTATTATTAGTTAGTGATGATGATAGTAATAAGATTTTCAAGGATTTTATATTATCACATACCCATTAAATTTTTAAACCTTTTTTTTTTATTTTTAGCGAACTTCTTAAATGATATATCTTATTTTTTATTTATTGTACATAGAACTTTGTTATAGTGTTTCAATTAGTTTTCGAAAGCTAAATACCATCGACACTTAAAGTCATTCTGCACAGATAAGACAATGTTGTACTGCAGTATGGGTAACGCCTTATAGCTTATACCTCGCAGGTGAATGGTGTTTTTTGCGCAATTTCATTGGTTCCTCTATCTCAGAATATCCTGCCCTATTCACCTCCGAACAAAACAAGATGGCTTCTCGTTTTGTTTCAGTTACGGAAGGTGAAAATTGTTTTTTCACTAAATGAAGCCGCCGTGCCAGACAATACCAAAAAAGCAGCGAAAGTAGGCAATAAAGTAGTCACAGTATGTATTATTTTACTTTTTACCAATAAATGCACACAGGATATGTTCAAAATATTTTGTTTACAAATTACAAGCGGACGACAAACCGACTTTCCGTCAGATCGTGTTAAAAATTTTAAAAAATTGTCTGTCTGAATACAATTATCCGAGGTATGTGCTAAAACAATTATTCACCTCCACTTGGGTGAATAATTGTTCTATATTCTCCCAATTTACCCTTCTGTACCCTCACATACCTTACCCAACCTCACCTACGATAGCCAACTCTACCATACTCTGTCCTGCTCTGCCCAATCTGTCCACCTAATGGTATCTTTCCTCCTACTATAAATCCACCTTATTTCACGTAATGTGTCATACACAAAAAGGAGTGTTTCATCAGATATCCAAACACCGAGAAGTGAGAGTTGAAAAACGAGGCGATAGCCAAGTTTTTTAAACTATACGAGATGCTTCCATCTCAAACTCATGAACAATTCATGAGCAAAACACAAAGGGAATCGATACCGAGATGTAGTTAGGATATCTGATCTTAGCATAAAATTTCGACAACTTTAAACCCGATTTTCTCTTTAAATAAGGATTCGTTTGAGATGTAATATCACACACTCGAAAGTCGTGTTTCATCAGATATCCAAACATCTTGAAGTAGGTTAAAAAACTCGGCTCTCGCCTCGTTTTTCAACTCACGTCTCGGTGTTTGGATATCTGATGAAGCACTCCTTCTCGAGTATGATATATTACATTCCATACCCTAACCCCATCCTCTTCTGCCCATCTTAATTCTAATGTAATTTTTAGTGTGAGGCACTCGTGGTAGTTGAAGCTTCCAAAGCTACTGAAAAGAACGTCTTGGAGGAACAACGACTTACAATCCAGGATACACTACAGCAAAAAGTGGCAGAGCTCTCTGGATTGCAACAAGAGCATACATTGGTAGGTAGAGGTTAAATTGTGGGTGCTTTGGTCTTTACTGTTAGTTTTATCAACTGATGGAGCCAGAATGAACGTTCGTGGGGGCTATTAACACTGATCTCTGGAGAAGACTGGATCGAGCATCATGTTCAGAAAATGAAGCCGGAAGTGGATTTGCAGTGGCCATTGCTAAGGGACCAGTTGTGCGACTTCTGTATGGTCCGTGTAGGGTTTCTGTTGATAAAGCTGTCTTCTGACCTACGAAGTCGCTTCATTTTGCCATGTAGAGGGTCAGGAAATATTTTTGAATATGTTGCACAAAAAGATTTACAACGAATTTGGTCCCTTAGTAATAGCGCAAATCAAATTTCTCTGGCTTCCTTTTCTGGGCCTTTCAAACAATAGGATGCTCGATCCAGTCTCCTCTAGAGATCAGTGTCCATCAACCCTTTGTTTACCAAAATAACATATGAATGTTGACTAGTCCCGTAGGTAAACAAAGGGTTGACCAATTGTCCCTTTACGTGTACTGTTCATATAGTTTGGTGAAGATGCGTTTGCCTAGCTGTAGCAAAATTGTAACAGAATACACTTCCTACATATTGCGAAAAGTAAATACTTCCTTTTCATTTTCGTTGAAAGTGTTTCGTTGAATTGGAGTAGAATGAATTAGTATAAATTATTAGATATCAAGACCTAATTTTAGTGTCGAATCTCACGCATTGCAACATTTCCTCTTTGTTTCTTCAGCTTAAAGAACAGTTCACGTCATACAAGGAAGAAGTGATTCAATTACAGTCCGAGGTCAATTCACGTCAGACTGAGGCAGAAAGTTACAGCAAGCGATGTTCTGAACTTGAGAAAGAAGTCGCCAATCAGGTAACGAAAGATGATGGGGAGAAATGTGCCCTTATATTGACTTTTACTTTGCATGTAAGGTCTGGTTTACACATGAGCATAAGCATAAGCTTAAGGGCAAAACAAAAGGCAAAACAAAAGAATGAAGTCAAGCTTCAACCGAAGGATCGTGATAAGCATAAGCCAAGAGCCGAACAAAAGACGAAACAAAGGAAAATTCTTGTTGCTTTGTTTTGGCAAGTTCCAGAGGATATGTCATGATTCGCTTTCCTTTAGATCTTATCCTTCTGCTTATGGTTCTCGTGTGAACCAGGCGGAAGCAGTATTCTTTCTCCTGGCAATTGTAGCCGATGGTTGTTTCCGTCAAAGTAAAGGCCTATTTATGCAGCGCAAACTTATCCCAAATGGGAACGTTTCCTCACCCAGCAAGGAAATTTTTGGTTTTATGTGGATTTATATAGTGGAAGGTTGTCCCGGACGGCAAGGTAACATTGAATTACCCTCATCTCCGAACAGGAGCGGATTAACAACCAGCGGGGCCCCTGGGGTAATTTCACGACGGAGTCCCTTGCGTAGATTTGGTCACGACTAACAATAGTTTATATACATAAATATATTTGTATGTATATGTAAGTAAACTGGAATCGACACTTGGTCGAAAAAGAGCTCAGCACATAATAGGATGTCGAGCAAATAGACAAAATCGATTAGACGCTAAGGTAAAAACAGTGACTTAAGTTTCACGCTCGGAGGCGATTATCACACGAAATCCATGGAAAATTACAAAGCGCCTGAACAGGTAAAAAGTTTATACTATTTACATAAAAACAAGTTTTATGTAAATAATATTAAGTTTTTATCTATTTAGGCGCTTTGTAATTTTCCATGGATTTAGTCTGATCGCCTCCGGGCGTGAAACTTAAGTCACTGTTTTTTAACTGTTTTTACCTTTACGTCTTATAAATTTTATATATGCATATGCATAAACTTAATTATTGCACTTGATAAACGTGTGCGTTGACCGCTTTTAGCAGAATTCATCTACGCAACCGGCTGAAACTATTAATGAAGGACGAAGTTTCGTCCGTTGACCTGCGTGGCATGCGTAACGAAAAGACTGGAACTATCAGAACTAGTTTGTAACAATGTTCTACGTGACAAAGTTGTCCATTGTAGCGGAGCCAGTGTTCATACGGAAAAGTGTTTTTTCTCCCCTTAAAGTCACCGTAATGTACTACACGAGTCAACATCTTGATCCCCTAGACAACTGTGCGATCAGTCGTGTAAATGGTTTGCTACGACTTTTCACGAAATATATGAAAAGTTGGCTCCCTGTCTTCGTCGAAAATTTAGCATGGAAGAAATTCGCACAGTTATCGAAAGTACGAGTTCTAATATATGTAAATAAGTTGGAATAATTAACCTGGAAAATTACTTAAATACGAGTTTCGCCCTGTGAACGAGAGCCTGTCCAACGGTTGTGCCAATGGAGTACGTGCGATACATGGCGTAGTCGGCAGGATAATCCAATCCATCCGGTCGAACTCAAGACGATGGTAGTTGTGAGAACTGGTATTTTGTGAAGAAGAAAGACTGACGTCGAGAATTATCGGTTCAGTTCTTCATATTAACTGGGAATCAAAAGATTCACGTGGAACTTGGTATGCCATTAAAGAGCATTTAGAATTCATATTTGGCGGTCCACTGATCGATTGTTCTGAAGGAGAACAGTGCAATTATAAGAGGATCTGCATGGGGAGGAATCAGAGGACGAGAACTCTACAAAACCTTCGCATTGTCAGAGGCAGATAAGAAGAAGCTTGATGTTCTTTATCAAAGATTTGATGCCCATGCAAAGCCGAAGTCAAATGAAGTTTTCTCTCGTTCCTTGCTTAATAACAAAGTACAAGAGGAGGGAGAAAAGCATTGAGAGTTTTGTAACCGAACTTCAATTATTGGCTCGATATTGTGGTTATACCAATACATAAGAAATGGCTCGTGATAGAATTGTGGTCGGAGCTAGATTGTGAAAAAGAGGAGCAAGATTATTTCAGCAAGGATTTTCCATAACGATTGATAAAGCAATTGCCACTGGGCGTACGATGGAAATTTTGGAAGCTGATTTAAAAATTACTGTAGTATATACATGAGGGGTTCTGGGACCGGTAAATGTCGGTGGTGCCCAACGCACCACCGATTACGTCATCATTTGAAACATTCAAAACATTGAGTTAATTTATTCACGCGAATCGAGTTTACTGAAGTGTTTATGAATAATTATTATTGTGTATTTATGACCGTTAAGGCCCTTATTTAAATTGTATCACGATTTATGTTTCATAAATTTTATGTTTTTTATGTGTAACATAATGAATTTTAAAGAAATCAACAACGTCATACTACGGTGAAAAAACTGTACTAAATGTACTTTTTAGTGACATCAATGCACAGCGCGAACAATATACTATACAAATCACTCAATTACTGTCGCCAGTGTTGTTGATTTTAGACCAGTAATAGGGATTCGTAATGCTCTATTATTTTAAAAGTTGTGTATACAGTGTTCACAAATAAAATCTCGTTACAAACACAGCGTTATTCGATCTGCTCAAATGTGCAAAATTGATCTTCCTTCTTGCATCAAACAACACTTTATCGATAGGATACGATTTATCACCTTAATGGGTTGTGTTGTGTTCCTTATATATAGAGAAACAACTAGTCGTTTCATTTGCGAATTTTTGTACTATTATTCTTATTTTAGTGTTTTTGCTTAAGACGGATGTTCCTCTTTATATTTTAAACAAATTGTCAAACTATGTGGTTATTACGTAGTGATGGTGTAGTCGATATTATGATGTAAATTATGCATACTTATCAGGTATCTTAGCAACTAAGGAGAAAAGTACAAGCATAAGGTAGACATGTTCGAGCATGCTTAATAAATGTTGAAATGCGCATGTGAGGACGAAAAATGCGCTTGCGCACTTTTAGAGGCACCACCACATATAAGCCGAAAGTTGTACAAATTTTATCATTTGTCATATGTTTCTTTAAAAGTTAGGTCTGTTTGCTTCCAGATTCAATTCTAAGTTAAAAAACTAAACTGGCTTATGTATGTGAGATCTGTTCCAAAAGCTTTACTCAGTTAAGAAGTCTAAGACGACATCAAAGGTCTCTCCATGGAGAAACGAACTCTACCTGTGCGGTGTGCAATGAGTGTTTTACTAGAAAAGATGCAGTCTCTCGCCATGAGAAGAAACACGAAGATGTAGCTACCCATACTTGTGATACTTGTTCAAAGCAGTTTTATCGCAAAGATATGTTCTCCGAACACCAGCGTTTCTGCAAGGCAAACTCTCGCAAAAGAAAGGTGACAGACGTTGATGACAATAGAACTGTGAGAAAGCAGCATCTTGATAATCAAATAGGTGAAGGTGAAACAGAGGAACCTCTATCTGACGCAGATATCGACACGTGTGCCTTCAGTTCAGCCTTTAACGATTCACTGAAAAAAATTGAACTAAAACTGCGGAAAAATCAAGAAATATGACGTCTCACAGTTTTTATATGGGAAAGCAAAAACGATTTTGAAACATTTGTCGAAAGAGTTAAACAAGAAGAATAATCTCTGTTAGGAATGTCATGAAGGGTGCGATTCGTGTTGTGTTGACAGTAAAACTTCCTGTTAGTGTATCTGTCCTCTTTTAGATCTGTCTTGCTGTAGTGTAGTTGTCTCATGTAGTAAATGTACCTTCAATAAAACTTTCATCAGGTTATGGGCCCGGATCACTAAAGAAATTTTTATCGAAATGTTGCTATGTTATGGTTTTTTTCTTCGAATAACACTTGAAGTCTTGGTTCGCGACACGGAAACCTGGTTTTGTCACTTATCGAAATGGTGACGGACGACAACGCCTTGAAAGTTGAAAAATTAAATGGAGAAAATTATCATAGCTGGAATTTTCAGATGAAGATGTATCTTATTGGAAAAGATTTGTGGGATATTACCACGGGAACTGACACACAGGCAGATGATGCAACAGCGGAAGAGCTAAGAAAATTTAAGAAGAGAAAATTTGGCGCTCGCGTCGGTATGCTTATCTGTCGCAACAAGTTTACAAATTTATGTACGCTCATCCGGCAACGCGAAGCAAGCTTGGGAAAACCTTGAAAGTCATTTTCAGAAGAAATCTCTATCTCGCAAGATATTTTATCGGAGAAAACTTTACTCCGCTCGTATGGAAGAAGGTACAAGTATGATCGATCATGTCAATTACATCAAAAGCCTGTCTGAACACTTGGAAGCAGTAGATGATGCAGTGGTCGAGAAAGACTTGGTCATTATTTTGATAAGTAGTCTTCCTGAGGAATACAACTCTTTGATAACGGTATTGGAAACTATTGCAGAAGATAAGCTAAAGTGGGACTACGTACGTGACAGATTAATTCATGAATTCGACAAAATGCATGGCGAAACTTCCAAAATGGCAAATAACGACACGCGTCAAGATGCTCTACTTAGCAATAAATCCGCAAAACGAAAGAAGGCTCTCACGAAGAAGTTTAGATGCCACTACTGTAAGAAGAAAGGCCATTTTGTAAAAGATTGCTACAAAGAGAAAGCGGATGCAAAGAAGTCATTGCACAACGAATCTGCGAATAGAGTTGAAAGTATGCAAGAATCAAAGGTTAAAAGTCGGGAAGTTGCTTTATCAAGTTACTCTGCAGCAACACCAAACGAATGGTGGATTAATTCTGGAGCTTCGCAGCACGACTCCAGATAAAAAAGGAATGACGGGTTAAATCCCATTCAGAAATCCAGTACAAGTTAAACTTGCAGACAATCGCGCATTGTATGCTTATGGAAAGGGTACTGTAAACATATCAGTTTTTGACGGTGCAGGAAAAGTGAATTTAGCGCTCCATGACGTGCTTTATATTCCGAAAATACGAAATAAGTGAATGTCACTCTCCTCAATGATAGAGAAAGGTGCTGAAGTTCAATTTAAGGGCCAATTTTGTAAGTTGATAATTAGCGATGAAACGTACAGCATTGGACACAAGCATGGGAAATTGTATAAGCTGAATTCAGACCCAATAGAATCATGTTCCTTTGGATCGTCTGAAGACAAAGATAGCTCCCTGTCACTGTGGGATTACCGTTATGGCCATCTGGGTAATGAAAATCTGAAGTTGTTGAATGATAAATCCATGGTGAATGGTTTAAGTGTTAATCCAAAGGGTAAATTTGATCAGAATTGTGAAGGCTGCAATCTAAGCAAGCAACGCCGTAACTCCTTTCCGAAGAAAATTCAGCATAAAAGCAACGAGCCACTAGAAATTGTTCACATTGATGTATGTGGTCCGACGAGTGTTAATTTAGTGGGAGGTTCCATATACTTCGTCACATTCATCGATGATCACTCAAGGTATACAACTGTATGCATGATAAAGCACAAGAGTGAAGTATTGGACAATTTCAAAGAATTTGTTGAGTTGGCTGAAAATTACATTGGAAAACGTGTAAAGATTCTAAGATCAGATAATGGAAAAGAATACAACTCCGAAAAGTTTATTCAGTATTGTAATAGCCGTGGGATAAAGAAGGAAGATACCATTCTTTACACTCCTCAACAAAATGTTGCCTCAGAACGCATGAATCTTACAATTATGGAGACTTAGATCTATGCTGTGTCGTGCGAAACTCCCTTTGAATTTCTGGGCAGAGGTCGTATCTTCAGCTGTTTATTTACGAAACAGAAGTCCAACATCCTTTTTGAAAGACGTAACACCTGAGGAACGTTGATGCAATGAGAAACCGAACGTTGGTCACATAAAAGTATTTGGATGCAGTGCATATGTTCGTGTACCGAATGCCAAGAAAAAGAAGCTAGACAAGAAGTCTTCACGATGCATTTTCGTTGATTATTCAAATAATAGTAAAGGTTACAAGCTCTCTAATGATGAAACGAAGAAGACGCTTAGAAGTCGAGAAGTAATATTCCTGGAAAATACTTTTAGCAATGAACTGACGGATCGTGAAACACAATCATCAAAACTGTTGATTAATTTGGAAAATTCGGAGTCTGACGTTGTGTATTTTGAAGATGATGCCATTGCCAATGATGAACACAATGAAAATCATGTAGAAGGTGTTAGGGAAGAGCGCAATGCACCCGAAGTTGAACCACAACGACCACAAAGAAACAGAGTAGCTCCTGACCGACTTGGTAGTATTACAGGTGAATGGTGGAATTGTCTGCATTATGCCTCTATTGCTGTTACAGATACCGAAGAAGTGCTGATCCATGTGTCTACTCGAAAACGGAAGTTAAAGATGGAAAGAATTGTCTGATGATCATTGCCTTGTATGTCGATGACGTCGTGTTAGTTTCCAACGATGTCCAGATGTTGAAAGTGGAAAAGGCTAAGTTAAAAGAACGATTCGAGATGGAAGATTTGGGTGAAATTCATCATTGCCTCAGTATGTCAGTCAGACGAGACAGAGCAGCAAAGGAACTCACGGTTAGCCAGAAAACCTATCGAGAAAGCGTGTGAAAAAGATTTGGAATGTACGACTGCAAACCGGTATCAACTCCAATGAAAACTGGAAGGAAATATGAAAAACTGGCGGGAAGAGAAACTCCCATGAAAACAAAAGAATTGCTATTGGATCCCTCACCTGTGCTGGGATTGCGATATGATCGGATTTGTCATCTCCCTTGGGAGTACTGAGTCAGTTTATGTCGAATCCTGGCCAAAAGCACTGGCTCGGACTAAAAAGAACTTTCCGATATATCAAGGGAACATTGGACTATGGTCTAAAATTCGAAGCGTCCAGTGATGAAGAATTTAAGCTCTGTGGGTATGCAGATGCTGATTGGACTGGTGATGTGACTTCAAGAAAGTGTACAACTGGGTATGTCTTTCAGCTGGGAAATGTTACCATCTTCTGGAAATCAAAAAGACGGACAGTTATTGCTCTATCTTCAGCAGGAGCTGAGTACGTGACATAATGTGCGGCAGCTCGAGAAACTGTTTGGCTACGGCATTTGATTGGCAGCATTAGATTCAAGCAGAAAGATGCAACTGTCGTACATGAGGATAATCAGGGAACAATAGCTCTGACGAAGAATCCGAAGAATCACTCACGAACGAAGCATATTGATATTAAATATCATTTTGTACTAGAAGCTGTCGAAAAGAAACATGTTCGTCTGGTTTATTGCCCAACAGAGAAGATGGTGGCAGAGATTTTGACTAAAGCGCTACCGAAACCGAAGTTCGATGAATTACGTCGCACGATTGGTGTACAGCAGTTACGTTAATTAGAGTCACGATACATTTTACGATGTAGAATTGCAACACTCGTCAAGTGGGAGTGTTAGGAATGTGATGAAGGGTGTGACTCGTGTTGTGTTGACAATAGAACTTCCTGTTATTATATCTGTCCTCTTTTAGATCTGTCTTGCTGTAGTGTAGTTGTCTCATGTAGTAAATGTTCCTTCAATAAAACTTTTATCAGTCTCAAATGGTTCATCACCGTCAAAGTTAAATTTGTAAAACCCAAACCCAACGGAGAAGATACGTACACCGAACCCCACTTTCGTAGCCAATGCATAACAACAGTAAATTTCCATGAACTCAATGCCCAACTACAGGAAGCCAAACGGAAAATCTCTCAATCACTAACTATGTATCAGAAGGAAGGAAGCGGCTGGTCGTTGGATCAAGTCCTCCATCTTGACTTGAACATTGCTCAGTATAAACCACTAAAAGGATCTAGTTATATCCCACTGCCAAAGAAGCTCAGCAATACGAAAGCCATAATTAACGTGAAGAATTCTGACAACAAGTGTTTCATGTGGTCCGTTCTCGCCTCACTTCATCCTGTTAAGCTCAACAGACATCCTGAAAGAATCTAGCACTACGAATCTTTTCAAAATGAACTTAGATTTGATGGAATTGAATTTCCTGTCACCGTCGACAAAATTGCAACATTTGAGCGGCAGAACAATATCTCAATTAATCTCTTTGGTTTTGAAAGTGTACTGTTTCCAGTTTACATCGCCGAAAAGAACCTTTTGACACCCAAGTTAATTTGTTGTATTCGCATGAAACTACAAACCATTATTGTTTGATTAAGGATTTGAATAAATTACTGTATGATCAAAATCGGAGGAAGGCCCGAATGTATTACTGTCGTCATTGCTTGTATGGATTTACTCGAGAAGATCTTCTAATGGACCACGAACCTCACTGTTCTCAACATGGTCCACAACGTGTTGAGCTTCAACAGGAGGACTATGCGACACTTTTCTTTAAAGATTATCATAAACAACTAAAAGTCCCATTTGTTATTTGTGCTGATTTCGAAAGTATGACCTCTAAAATTTATTCTGTTCAGCCTAATCCAGAAAAGTCTTGTATGGAGAAGTATCAGCATCACCAATCCTGTGGATTTTCATACATAGTTATATCCGAAGTAGACAAATACAGCAAGCCTCCCGTTGTTTGTCGTGGCGAGGATTCTGTTGACAAATTTCTCGAATGTATGGAGCTAGAACAAAAGTACATCCTGGAGAAACTTGATTTTATTGAGCCCATGCGAATCACTAATGAAGAAGATGATGATTTTCCAAATGCTGCTTACTGTCATATTTGTGGTTTTCAGCTTGAAGAGGATCGCGTGCGAGATCATTGTCACCTTAGTGCGAAATATCGAGGAGCTGCTCACAAAGACTGTAATTTAAAGTACAAATTTACTAAACGAATTCCAGTTGTTCTCCATAATCTTCGTGGTTACGACTGTCATTTAATAGTGCAAGGAATTGGCAAATTGAAAAACAGGAAGATTAATTGCATTGCAAATAACACCGAAAAGTACATTTCCTTCTCTATCGATCATTTAGACTTCATCGATTCTGTACAGTTTATGAACGCGTCATTAGATAAATTGGTATCGAACCTGTCTAAGGACGACGTTGGCAAGTTTCCCACACTCCAGAAACACATCGATAATGACAAGGTGCCGCTATAGTTAAGAAAAGGTGTATACAGTCAAACCTGTCGAAGACGGACACCTTCGGGACCGGCCTCAACTGTCCGTCTTAGAGAGGTGTCCGTCTTATAGAGACTCGAGGTAATATGACACCAGTCCCGTACATAATTGTCAACCTGACCATATGGTCAATAAATACGCGTTTGTTGGTGACAATTTAATAAGATAAGAGAAGACTGGAACAAAATTATTTTTGACTACAGTAATGTTGCAAACTGGAACATACAAACGTGAAATTAGTTTTTGCAGGTAACTAAAAGCATTTATCCAACATGCTGAAATGCAGCGACTATTAACGTGTGGATAGATCACTCATTTGGTCGTTAAAATTAAAGTAATCTGTGATTATTGATTGCGTTTGATTGGCAATTTTGTAATCTTCAAGTCGCTGTGCAACTGAGCACAACGCAATTACAAGATCTTTATCTTGGAGTTGGGCCGCAAATTTTGTGAAGTCGTCCACACGACCCAGAGCTTCTGCAGTTGTTTTAATAGAAGTCCGAGGCTCGATGTCCACATCTGCATCATCCTCGTCGCTTTCTACTACCAAAATCTGGCTGACAGGAATCTCGGATTCTTTCTGATAGATATAGAGCGCTTCATTTCTTAAATGTTCTCGCTAGTCAGACTGGGTGGTATCAACAGAGGGCTCACAGGATGGGACCTCCTCATCAGCTGCAACATATTGTTCAGCTATTGTTTCGTCTAAACTGATGCGCCGTACAAGCTCTTCGAATTCTTGGTCCTCTTCTTCCTCAGTCCTTCTCGAAGAATTGCACACAGCCTCGCTAAATCTACATTTCTCGAAGCACTTTTGAACAGTTTCCTCTGGCAGCTCATCCCAAGCCTGTTTGATCTAATGTATGGCTTGGAGCACATCAACTTCCTTGGTGATATCTGGTACTGATAATCCGCGGTTGATACGGGAAACCACGAATTTCAGGAGGAGTTTTCGATAGCGAACTTTGAAAGCTCTGATCACTCCAGCGTCTAGAGGTTGGAGTGTAGATGTTGTGTTGGGATGGAGGAAGACAACTTTGATGTTTGGGAACATGTCCTGCAATGACTCAGGTGACAACCTGCGTTGTCAAGGAACAAAATAATTTGCCTATCATACCTGCGCATTTTTTTGTGAAGCGATTCCAGTAGCTTAATCATTATTTCAGAATTCATCCATGATTTAGGATTGGCGAAATATTTTACGTTGGCTGGCCTCTGTTTGTCTCGTAGATTCTTAAAACATCTTGGGTCTTGGCTTTTCCAAATAACAATTGGCTCTTCCTTCTCGCCCTTGGCATTTACAAAGAATGCGACAGTCATTCTAAATTTTGATTTCTTGCCACCCTTGCAATCCTTCCTTCCTCTGCCAAGTTTTTCTCGGAAAGTGCGCGAAAGAAACACCCCGTTTCATCTTCGTTCCAGATGTCTTCAGGTTTGTATCCTTTACACAACTCTCTCACCCATTCCATCCATGATTCGACTGTCTCTGACCGCACTTGTCCTGATTCACCTTCGACAGCTCGCTGTTTGATACGGTTGCGGTCCTTCCAGCGGCCAAGCCACTTATTTGAAGCTTTGAAGTCCGCAAAATCTGGAATGTTCAATTTCGTTGCTATTTCTGTTCTTTTTGAATCATCGGACCATTTACAGGGACCATTGCATCTGAAGCCAAACAGTACCATTTGTAAACTGCTTCATTTATTTCCTGGTACTTAGCTTCTCGTGAGCATTTAATGCCCGCAGAAGCGAAGGCTTGATATTGCGCTCTGATCTTTTGCTTATCTTTCAAAGCACGTGCAACCTGAGTTTCTCCAACTTCGAATACGTCCGCTATTTTTCTGCAGCCTAATTTGGGATGGTCTTGAGCATAGTCCAAGACACGCATTTTCTCTTCAAGAGTCAGAGTTTTCTTTTTAGAGTGACTACGTTCTTGTTGAGACATGACCACCCGGCTACAGAAATACTAAGAAATGAAATTTGTTGAAATGAAACTTGATAGAGAACCGCATTGCATCACGTCCAAAACTGACAGATTTCACACCTTTTGACTACAGTGAAGTGAGACTACCTACAGTGCTGCATGTAGCGCACGTGCTAGGATGAATGAATTGTTTAGCTTCACTTAAAGCCAAATATCATGTCAGGCGCGGATCGCTATTCCTTCGATTCATTTGTGCGGTGGCACCATGTCTACAAGGACATATGGACACCTACCATTAGCGAAAGTTTACACTGCATGCGGGAACTGCTAAATTAAAAAAGACAAGTACGCAGTTGCAATCATGAAAGACAACAAAGTGGTCGGTCATGTGCCGCTATCATATTCCCGACACCTTTGTCAATTTCTGCAAATACGTTCCAGGTCTTTATCTTGCAAGATTACCGGAGAAAGGGTGAATCGAGGTAGAGGATACGGCCTGGAAGTGCCCTGCCAATATGTGATTGAAGGGAGCACGCTGACTGTGAATTGGCTGAGAAAACGCATCGAGAGCGAAAGGGCAATATTGGACGGCGCTGTTTTCCGAAACCAGGAAAAGAGAAAGAAAGATGCTTCAGAAAATGCGTCTCAGCCCAAAAAGCAAAAGCGTAATTGAACAACTAAACTATTAGAGAATACTGTGCAGCACGAGCAGTATCTACATCAGCAGTTTACTGAAAGTAAAAGGGCTGACTTGATATATGCAATTACAGTAATGGAGGTCAAATTATAGTTATAATTAAGTATTAACATTGTCATTAAAAAGTGTTTTCTTTCAATAAAAAAGGACTTTTTAACTGTCCGTTCGGTATTTCAAAGTGTCCGTTGTCCGTCTTAGAGAGGTGTCCGTCTTATAGAGACTTCAAATGCAGTAAATGACTGAAAAAACGGCAGGGATCAAGATTTGGAGTCCGTTTTATAGAGGTGTCCGTCTTATTTGGGAGTCCGTCTTTGAGGAGTTCGACTGTATCCTTACGACTACATGGATTGTATCGAGCGATTTGACGAAAGATGCCTACCACCCAAAGAATCCTTCTATAGTGTATTAAATGAAGAACATACCTCCGATGATGATTACGATCACGCAACGCGTGTATTTAATTGCTTCAACTGTCATAGCATGGGTGATTGTCATGATTTAAATCTAATGTCTGACATCTTACTCCTTGCTGATGTCTTTGAAAACGTCCGAAACGTCTGCCCTAAAAGCGTACAACTTGGATCCTTGTCACTTTTACACAAGTCCTGGTTTAGCATGGCAAGCCTGTCTCAAAATGACTGATGTCGAAATCGAACTGTTGAAAAATCCAGATATGTATTTGTTTATTGAAGAAGGCCTTCGCGGTGGAATATCCATGATAAGCAATAGGTATAGTAAAACAAATAACCCATACGTTCCTGGGTATAATTCAAATCAGGAAGCCTCCTATGTGATGTACCTTGATGCTAATAATTTGTATGGCTGGGCCATGTCACAACTACTTCCAACTGGCTGATACAACAGGACATTTCCATATTTAAAGTCGAGGAAATTTCTGACGATAGCGAAGAAGGTTACATTTTACAAGTTGATCTCCAGTATCCCACAGAATTACATGATTTGCACAACGATTACCCTTTAGCACCAGAGAAGATAAAGATTTCGCCGAACATGCTTTCATCTTACTGTCAACAATTGTCAGAGGATTTAAACTTTAATAATTCTTCTGTCCCCAAGTTAGTCCCAAATCTCCAAAATAAAACAAATTACGTCGTCCTTTACAGGAATCTGAAGCAGTATTTAGCACTGGGAGTGAAACTGACCAAGATCCATAGAGAAATGATCGGAAAGGTCTGAGTAGTGCCGAAATGTGAAGAGTAGTTTTCTAACGTTTCGAGCGAAGGCCCTTCGTCAGAGAGTAGTGCGTGCTTTCAACAGTGCCTACGCAGCCCTCTATTTTATTTCATGGTCAAGATCCATAGAATTTTGTCATTTCAGCAAAGTTCTTGGCTCAAGTCGTACATTGACTTTAATACTGAAAAACGAAAGCGTACCGCCAATGACTTTGAGGAAGATTTTTTAAAACTCATGAACAATTCCGTATTTGGCAAGACCATGGAAAGAGAGTAAACGTGAAGTTGTTTAATGATAAAGACCAATTAGCCAAATTAACTGCTTCTCCACCTTTTGATTCATTTCGAATTTTTTCAGGAGATCTAACCGCAGTTAATCTGAAGAAGACCAAGTTGTATTTGAATCGTCCGATATACGTCGGATTCACCATTCTGGATCTCTCAAAAGTTCTCATGTACGCGTTTCATTACTATTACGTGAAATTCAAATACGGTTCCAAAGCAAAAGTGCTTTTTACCGACACCGACAGCCTTTGCTACGAGGTTAAAACCAGCGATATTTATCAAGATATGTTACACGATATTGATCAATTCGACACATCAGAGTACTGAAAAGATCATCAGCTATACAGCACAGCAAACAAAAAGGTACTTGGGAAGATGAAACATGAGACACATGGGGTACCTATTGAGGAATTTGTTGGTCTTCGACCAAAGATGTATTCGATTATTTACACGGAATGTAACAAACAAGTTGAGAAAAAGACTGCCAAAGGCATTGAGAAGTTTGTTACAAAGCGAAAAATTCGGCATGGAAGTTACAAAGAATGTCTGCTTTCAAATAAATGGACTATTACTTGTATAAACCAAATCCTAAGTGAAAATAATGAAATATACTCAATTAAATTAAATAAAATAGGTCTAAGTCCATACGACGACAAACGTTTTATTTTGAACGATGGAGTGAGTAGTTTCGCACACGGGACATTATTAGTCTAAATAATTATTAAACCAATTAATTGTACTGTTATAGAGGAATAGCGATAGCATAAACTGGCTGTGCTTTACATATAACTATAATTGTTTTAGGGCAAATTTTCTAATATATATGTGAATACTTTAATATAATTTTGTAGTCTGATTAATTGTACTGTAAATAAAGGAAGTTTAAGTGATTTTTGCCAGTTGTTCTATAGAGGTTCAAAGTAGGAGGGAAGAACTTTGACTGACATGAAAAACTACTAGCGAAATAATGTTTTAAACATACATGACATGTACATACCTAAATCAAGGTCCAAAGGAGTTACAGGTGGAGTTAGATGAATTTGAAAACGAATGCATAATGCATTTTAAAGCAACATAACTCCCTTGACGGAGGTAATAACATAGAAGCTTACCAGACATATAATTAGGGAGCCGTGCCGCTCGACTGCATGCAAACGTTATTTTGTGATGATCAAATTGATAAAGCAAGATGATAATGTTTTTTACTATAATTAATACTTAATCTAAAGACTTCATATTAAAGTCGTGGCGTTCTGGATTGTCAAAGCAGTGCCCTCTCTTTGTTGGTAAGATCTGGGTTGTTACGTCTTTATGTGAATTAACAACAGATTCTCTCTGTAACTTGTTTAAGTTTGTTGGTATGGTCCCATGCTGCTTTGTAATTCTTTCTAAAGTTTTCTGCATATCAAGTCCTTTTCCAAGTAGGAATGTTCCTTTGTCATTGGCCGATCTCGCTTGAGTGAATTAGTATTGTCGTTTTTCTCATGATAGTTCATGAAAATCAGCCAAATGGTTTGACAATTTCAATAGACGTTTTCTCCCGCAAATAGTACAGTCCCTTCGCATTCGAGGCATACTGCTGACTGTTTCTTATTTTATGTTGTACCAACATAAAAAGTGTCCCCAGAAGCGTCCCTGAGTTCCGAAGTCCCTCACAAAATCAACATATTCTCTTGTCGGCGAAGCCAAGAACTTTTGAGTGATCCAGAATGGTGAATCCGACGTATATCGGACGATTCAAATACAACTTGGTCTTCTTCAGATTAACTGCGGTTAGATCTTCTGAAAAAATTCGAAATGAATCAAAAGGTGGAGAAGCAGTTAATTTGGCTAATTGGTCTTTATCATTAAACAACTTCACGTTTACTCTCTTTCCATGGTCTTGCCAAATACGGAATTGTTCATGAGTTTTAAAAAATCTTCCTCAAAGTCATTGGCGGCATGCTTTCGTTTCTCAGTATTAAAGTCAATGTACGACTTGAGCCAAGAACTTTGCTGAAATGACAAAATTCTATGGATCTTGACCATGAAATAAAATAGAGAGCTGCGTAGGCACTGTTGAAAGTACGCACTACTCTCTGACGAAGGGCCTTCGCTCGAAACGTTAGAAAACTACTCTTCACATTTCGGCACTACTCAGACCTTTCCGATCATTTCTTTATGGATCTTGGTCAGTTTCACTCCCAGTGCTAAATACTGCTTCAGATTCCTGTAAAGGACGACGTAATTTGTTTTATTTTGGAGATTTGGGACTAACTTGGGGACAGAAGAATTATTAAAGTTTAAATCCTCTGACAATTGTTGACAGTAAGATGAAAGCATGTTCGGCGAAATCTTTATCTTCTCTGGTGCTAAAGGGTAATCGTTGTGCAAATCATGTAATTCTGTGGGATACTGGAGATCAACTTGTAAAATGTAACCTTCTTTGCTATCGTCAGAAATTTCCTCGACTTTAAATATGGAAATGTCCTGTTGTGTCAGCCAGTTGAATTCCCCAGATGGAAGGGTTTGTGACATGGCCCAGCCATACAAATTATTAGCATCAAGGTACATCACATAGGAGGCTTCCTGATTTGAATTATACCCAGGAACGTATGGGTTATTTGTTTTACTATACCTATTGCTTATCATGGATATTCCACCGCGAAGGCCTTCTTCAATAAACAAATACATATCTGGATTTGTCAACAGTTCGATTTCGACATCAGTCATTTTGAGACAGGCTTGCCATGCTAAACCAGGACTTGTGTAAAAGTGACAAGGATCCAAGTTGTACGCTTTTAGGGCAGACATTTCGGAAGTTTTCAAAGACATCAGCAAGGAGTAAGACGTCAGACATTAGATATAAATCATGACAATCATCCATGTTATGACAGTTGAATCAATTAAATACACGCGTTGCGTGGTCGTAATCATCATCGGAGGTATGTTCTTCATTTAATACACTATAGAAGGATTCTTTGGGAGGTAGGCATCTTTCGTCAAATCGCTCGATACAATCCATGTAGTCGTAAGGATACAGTCGAACCCCCTCAAGACGGACACCTCTATAAAACGGACACCAAATCTTGATCCCTGCCGTTTTTTCAGTCATTTACTGCATTTGAAGTCTCTATAAGACGGACACCTCTCTAAGACGGATAACGGACACTTTGAAATACCGAACGGACAGTTAAAAAGTCCTTTTTTATTGAAAGAAAACACTTTTTAATGACAATGATAGTACTTAATTATAACTATAATTTGACCTCCATTACTGTAATTGCATATATTAATCAAGTCAGCCCTTTTACTTTCAGTAAACTGTTTTTGTACATACTGTTCGTGCTGCACAGTATTCTCTAATAGTTCAGTTGTTCAATTACGCTTTTGCTTTTTGGGCTGAGGCACATTTTCTGAAGCATCTTTCTTTCTCTTTTCCTGGTTTCGGAAAACAGCGCCGTCCAATATTGCCCTTTCGCTCTCGATGCGTTTTCTCAGCCAATTCACAGTCAGCGTGCTCCCTTCAATCACTTATTGGCAGGGCACTTCCAGGCCGTATCCTCCACCTCGATTCATCGTTTCTCCCGTAACCTTGCAAGATAAAGACCTGGAACGTATTTGCAGAAATTGACTAAGGTGTCGTTAATATGATAGCGGCACATGACCGACCACTTTGTGGTCTTTCATGATTGCAATTGCGTACTTGTCCTTTTTATTTAGCAGTTCCCGCATGCAGTGTAAACTTTCGCTAATGGTAGGTATCCATATGTCCTTGTAGACATGGTGCCACCGCACAAATGAATCGAAAGAATAGCGATCCGCACCTGACATGATATTTGGCTTTAAGTGAAGCTAAAGAATTCATTCATCCTAGCACGTGCGCTACATGCAGCACTGTAGGTAGTCTCACTTCACTGTAGTCCAAAGGTGTGAAATCTGTCAGTTTTTGACGTGATGCAATGCGGTTCTCTATCAAGTTTCATTTCAACAAGTTTCATTTCTTAGTATTTCTGTAGCCGGGTGGTCATGTCTCAACAAGAACGTAGTCACTCTAAAAAGAAAACACTGAATCTTGAAGAGAAAATGCGTGTCTTGGACTATGCTCAAGACCATCCCAAATTAGGCTGCAGAAAAATAGCGGACGTATTCGAAGTTGGAGAAACTCAGGTTGCACGTGCTTTGAAAGATAAGGAAAAGATCAGAACGCAATATGAAGCCTTCGCTTCTGCGGGCACTAAGGCTCACGAGAAGCTAAGTACCTGGTGTCCCGAAGGTGTCCGTCTTAGGGAGGTTTGACTGTATACACCTTTTCTTAACTATAGCGGCACCTTGTCATTATTGATGTGTTTCTGGAGTGTGGGAAACTTGCCAACGTCGTCCTTAGACAGGTCCGATACCAATTTATCTAATGACGCGTTCATAAACTGTACAGAATCGATGAAGTCTAAATGATCGATAGAGAAGGAAATGTACTTTTCGGTGTTATTTGCAATGCAATTAATCTTCCTGTTTTTCAATTTGCCAATTCCTCGCACTATTAAATGACAGTCGTAACCACGAAGATTATGGAGAACAACTGGAATTCGTTTAGTAAATTTGTACTTTAAACTACAGTCTTTGTGAGCAGCTCCTCGATATTTCGCACTAAGGTGACAATGATCTCGCACGCGATCCTCTTCAAGCTGAAAACCACAAATATGACAGTAAGCAGCATTTGGAAAATCATCATCTTCTTCATTAGTGATTCGCATGGGCTCAATAAAATCAAGTTTCTCCAGGATGTACTTTTGTTCTAGCTCCATACATTCGAGAAATTTGTCAACAGAATCCTCGCCACGACAAACAACGGGAGGCTTGCTGTATTTGTCTACTTCGGATATAACTATGTATGAAAATCCACAGGATTGGTGATGCTGATACTTCTCCATACAAGACTTTTCTGGATTAGGCTGAACAGAATAAATTTTAGAGGTCATACTTTCGAAATCAGCACAAATAACAAATGGGACTTTTAGTTGTTTATGATAATCTTTAAAGAAAAGTGTCGCATAGTCCTCCTGTTGAAGCTCAACACGTTGTGGACCATGTTGAGAACAGTGAGGTTCGTGGTCCATTAGAAGATCTTCTCGAGTAAATCCATACAAGCAATGACGACAGTAATACATTCGGGCCTTCCTCCGATTTTGATCATACAGTAATTTATTCAAATCCTTAATCAAACAATAATGGTTTGTAGTTTCATGCGAATACAACAAATTAACTTGGGTGTCAAAAGGTTCTTTTCGGCGATGTAAACTGGAAACAGTACACTTTCAAAACCAAAGAGATTAATTGAGATATTGTTCTGCCGCTCAAATGTTGCAATTTTGTCGACGGTGACAGGAAATTCAATTCCATCAAATCTAAGTTCATTTTGAAAAGATTCGTAGTGCTAGATTCTTTCAGGATGTCTGTTGAGCTTAACAGGATGAAGTGAGGCGAGAACGGACCACATAAAACACTTGTTGTCAGAATTCTTCACGTTAATTATGGCTTTCGTATTGCTGAGCTTCTTTGGCAGTGGGATATAACTAGATCCTTTTAGTGGTTTATACTGAGCAATATTCAAGTCAAGATGGAGGACTTGATCCAACGACCAGCCGCTTCCTTCCTTCTGATACATAGTTAGTGATTGAGAGATTTTCCGTTTGGCTTCCTGTAGTTGGGCATTGAGTTCATGGAAATTTACTGTTGTTATGCATTGGCTACGAAAGTGGGGTTCGGTGTACGTATCTTCTCCGTTGGGTTTGGGTTTTACAAATTTAACTTTGACGGTGATGAACCATTTGAGACTGATAAAAGTTTTATTGAAGGAACATTTACTACATGAGACAACTACACTACAGCAAGACAGATCTAAAAGAGGACAGATATAATAACAGGAAGTTCTATTGTCAACACAACACGAGTCACACCCTTCATCACATTCCTAACACTCCCACTTGACGAGTGTTGCAATTCTACATCGTAAAATGTATCGTGACTCTAATTAACGTAACTGCTGTACACCAATCGTGCGACGTAATTCATTCGACGTCTTTTTGATTTCCAGAAGATGGTAACATTTCCCAGCTGAAAGACATTCCCGGTTGTACACTTTCTTGACGTCGCATCACCAGCCCAATCAGCATCTGCATACCCACAAGCTTAAATTCTTCATCACTGGACGCTTCAAATTTTAGACCATAGTCCAATGTTCCCTTGATATATCGGAAAGTTCTTTTTAGTCCGAGCCAGTGCTTTTGGTCAGGATTCGACGTAAACTGGCTCAGTACTCCCACTGCTGATGACAAATCCGGTCTTGTCGCCATCGCAGCGCAGGTGAGGGATCCAATTGCTGCCTGATATTCTCTTGTTTTCATGGGAGTTTCTCTACCTGCCAGTTTTTCATATTTTCTTCCAGTTTCCATCGGAGTTGATACCGGTTTGCAGTCGTACATTCCAAATCTTTTTCACACACTTTCTAGATAGGTTCTCTGGCTAATCGTGAGTTCCTTTGCTGCTCTGTCTCGTCTGACTGACATACTGAGGTAATGATGAATTTCGCCCAAATCTTCCATCTCGAATCGTTCTTTCAACTTAGCCTTTTCCACTTTCAACATCTGGACATCGTTGGAAACTAACACGACGTCATCGACATACAAGGCAATGATCATCAGACATTTCTTTCCATCTTTAACTTCCGTTTTTGAGTGGACGCATGGATCAGCACTACTTTGAACATATCCTAATGCCTTCAAGAATTAATCCATAGCGACATTCCAGCATCTGGCTGATTGCTTCAGACCATAGAGACTCTTTTGCAACTTACACACCATACCCGGTCGATCTTTATCGACATAGCCTTCCGGTTGTTTCATGTAAATTTCTTTTTCAAGTTCACCATTTAAAAATGCAGTTTTAACGTCCACTTGATGAACCTCTAGATCAAGCTAGTTTGCAATTGCCAGAACAGTTCGGGTGGAATTGTATCTTGCAACAGGGGCGAATACCTCATCATAATCTTCTCCAGGTTCTTGAAAATATCCTTGAGCTACCAAACGAGCCTTGTAGCGGCTAACTGTGCCGTCAGCGTTCCTTTTTATTTTAAAAACCCACTTGCATCCAACGACATTCTTGACTTCAGGTAACTCTACCTAATCCCAGGTGTTGTTATTCAACAATGATTCATATTTATGGTCAGTTGCTTCTTTCCACTATTTTGAATTCTTTCCATTGAGAGCTCCATTGATACTCTTTGGTTCTTCGGTATCTGTAGCAGCAATAGAGGTATAATGCAGATAATTCCACCATTCACCTGTAATACTACCAAGTCGGTCAGGAGCTACTCTGTTTCTTTGTGGTCGTTATGGTTCAACTTCGGGTGCATTGCACTCTTCACTAACACCTTCTACATGATTTTCATTGTGTTCATCATTGGCAATGGCATCATCATCTTCAAAATACACAACGTTAGACTCCGAATTTTCCAAATTAATCAACAGTTTTGATGACTGTGTTTCACGATCCGTCAGTTCACTGCTAAAAGTATTTTCCAGGAATATTACGTCTCGGCTTCTAAGCATCTTCTTCGTTTCGGGATTATAGGGCTTGTAACCTTTACTGTTGTTTGGGTAACCAACGAAAATGCATCGTGGAGACTTCTTGTCTAGTTTCTTTCTCTTGGCATCCAATACATGAACATATGCACTGCATCCAAATACTTTTATGTGACTAACGTTCGTAAGGTGTTACGTCTTTTAAAAAGGATGTTGGACTTCTGTTGCGTAAATAAACAGCTGAAGATACGGCCTCTGCCCAGAAACTCAAAGGGAGTTTTGCACGATACAGCGTAGATCTAACAGTCTCCATAATTGTACGATTCATGCGTTCTAAGACACCATTTTGTTGAGGAGTGTAAAGAATGGTATCTTCTTTCTTTATCCCACGGCTCTTACAATACTGAATAAACTTTTCGGCGTTGTATTCTTTTCCATTATCTGATCTTAGAATCTTTACACGTTTTCCAGTGTGATTTTCAGCCAACTCAACAAATTCTTTGAAATTGTCCAATACTTCACTCTGTGCTTTATCATGGATACAGTTGTATACCTTGAGTGGTCATCGATGAATGTGACGAAGTATCTGGAACCTCCCACTGAATTAACACCCGTCGGACCACATACATCACTGAATAATTTCTAGTGGCTCGCTGCTTTTATGCTGACTTTTCTTCATAAAGGAGTTACGACGTTGCTTGCCTAGGGTGCAGCCTTCACAGTTCTGATCAAATTTACCTTTTGGATTAAGATTTATACCATTCACCATGGGTTTATAATTCAACAACTTCAGATTTTCATAACCCAGATGGCCATAAAGGTAACGCCACAATGACGGGGAGCTATCTTTGTCTTGAGAGAATCCAAAGCAACATGATTCTATTGGCTCTGAATTCAGCTTATACAATTTCCCATGCTTGTGTCCAATGCTGTGCGTTTTATCGTTAAATATCACCTTACAAAATTGGCCCTTAAATTGAACTTCAGCACCTTTCTCTATCATTGAGGAGAGTGACATTAACTTATTTCGTATTTTCGGAACATAAAGTACGTCATAGAGCACTAAACTCACTTTTCCTGCACCGTTAAAAACTGATATGTTTACAGTACCCTTTCCACGAGCATACAATGCGCGATTGTCTGCAAGTTTAACTTGTACTGGGTTTCTGAATGGGATGTAACCCGTCATTCCTTTTTTATCTGGAGTCGTGCTGCGAAGCTCCAAAATTAATCCACCATTCGTTTGGTGTTGCTGCAGAGTAACTTGATAAAGCGACTTCCCGACTTTTAACCTTTGATTCTTGCATACTTTCAACTCTTCGCAGATTCGTTGTGCAATGACTTCTTCGCATCCGCTTTCTTTTTGTAGCAATCTTTTACAAAATGGCCTTTCTTCTTACAGTAGTGGCATCTAAACTCCTTCGTGAGAGCCTTCTTTCGTTTTGGGGATTTATTGCTAAGTAGAGCATTTTGACGCGTGTCGTTATTTGCCATTTTGGAAGTTTCGCCATGCATTTTGTCGAATTCATGAATTAATCTGTCACGTACGTAGTCCCACTTTAGCTTATCTTCTGCAATAATTTTCAATGCCGTTATCAAAGAGTTGTATTCCTCAGGAAGCCTACTTATCAAAATAATGACCAAGTCTTTCTCGACCACTGCATCATCTACTGCTTCCAAGTGTTCAGACAGGCTTTTGATGTAAGTGGCATGATCGATCATACTTGTACCTTCTTCCATACGAGCGGAGTAAAGTTTTCTCCGATAAAATATCTTGCGAGATAGAGATTTCTTCTGAAAATGACTTTCAAGGTTTTCCCAAGCTTGCTTCGCGTTGCCGGATGAGCGTACATAAAATTGTAAACTTGTTGCAACAGATAAGCATACCGACGCGAGCGCCAAATTTTCTCTCTTCTTAAATTTTCTTAGCTCTTCCGCTGTTGCATCATCTGCCTGTGTGTCAGTTCCCGTAGTAATATCCCACAGATCTTTTCCAATAAGATACATCTTCATCTGAAACTTCCAGCTATGATAATTTTCTCCATTTAATTTTTCAACTTTCAAGGCGTTGTCGTCCGTCGCCATTTCGATAAGTGACAAAACCAGGTTTCCGTGTCGCGAACCAAGACTTCAAGTGTTATTCGAAGAAAAAAACCATAACATAGCAACATTTCGATAAAAATCTCTTTAGTGATCCGGGCCCATAACCTGGTAAAAGTTTTATTGAAGGTACATTTACTACATGAGACAACTACATTACAGCAAGACAGATCTAAAAGAGGACAGATACATTAACAGGAGGTTCTATTGTCAACACAACACAAGTTCACACCCTTCATCATATTCCTAACAGAGACCATTCTTCTCGTTTAACTCTTTGGACAGATGTTTCAAAATCGTTTTTGCTTTCCCATATAAAAACTGTGAGACGTCATGTTTCTTGATTTTTCAGCGGCTTTAGTTCAATTTTTTTCAGTGAATCGTTGAAGGCTGAACTGAATGCACAGGGGTCGATATCTGCGTCAGATGGAGGTTCCTCTGTTTCACCTTCACCTATTTGATTATCAAGATGCTGCTTTCTCACAGTTCTATTGTCATCAACGTCTGTCACCTTTCTTTTGCGAGAGTTTGCCTTGCAGAAACGCTGGTGTTCGGAGAACATATCTTTGCGATAAAACTGCTTTGAACAAGTATCACAAGTATGGGTAGCTACATCTTCGTGTTTCTTCTCATGGCGAGAGACTGCATCTTTTCTAGTAAAACACTCATTGCACACCGCACAGGTAGAGTTCGTTTCTCCATGGAGAGACCTTTGATGTCGTCTTAGACTTCTTAACTGAGTAAAGCTTTTGGAACAGATCTCACATACATAAGCCAGTTTAGTTTTTTAACTTAGAATTGAATCTGGAAGCAAACAGACCCAACTTTTAAAGAAAGATGTGACAAATGATAAAATTTGTACAACTTTCGGCTTATATGTGGTGGTGCCTCTAAAAGTGCGCAAGCGCATTTTTCGTCCTCACATGCGCATTTCAACATTTATTAAGCATGCTCGAACATGTCTACCTTATGCTTGTACTTTTTTCATTAGTTGCTAAAATACATAACTATGCATAATTTACATCACAATATCGATTGCACCATCACTACGTTATTAAACCACATAGTTTATAACGATTTGCTTAAAACATAAAGAGGAACGTCCGTCTTAAGCAAAAACACTAAAATAAGAATAATATTACAAAAATTCGCAAACGAAACGACTAGTTGTTTCTCTATATATAAGCAACACAACACAGCCCATTAAGGTGATAAATCGTATCCTATCGATAAAGTGTTGTTTGATGCAAAAAGGAAGATCAATTTTGCACATTTGAGCAGATGGAATAACGCTGTGCTTATAACGAGGTTTTATTTGTGAACACTGTATACATAACTTTTAAAATAATAGAGCATTACGAATCCCTATTACTGGTCTAAAATCAACGACACTGGCGACGGTAATTGAGTGATTTGTATGGGATATTGTTCGCGCTGTGCACAGATGTCACTAAAAAGTACATTTAGTACAGTTTTTTTACCGTAGTATGACGTTGTAGATTTCTTTAAAATTCAACATGTTACACATAAAAAACACAAAATCTATAAAACATAAATCGTGATACAATTTAAATAAGGGCCTTAACGGTCATAAATACACAATAAGAATTATTCATAAACACTTCAGTAAACTCGATTCGCGTGAATAAATTAACTCAATTAATGTTTTGAATGTTTCAAATGGTGACGTAATTGGTGGTGCATTGGGCACCACCGACACCACCCGTCCCAGAACCCCTCATTTATATACTACTAATGATGATTGGAGAAGATGACAAGGTTCATGGCATAACAGAACGCAGAAAGTCAAATAAAAGGATAAAGAATTCATTCAAAGACCTACAAAAGAATAAAGGAGAATTTATGTATAAAATATGCTTCTTTACCTATTCTGAGAACAAATTAAGGGTACTTAAGAAATGCCGTTTTCAGCAATGGCGAATTGATATCACTTTCACTTCGGGATAAAGTTGTTGGTTTTCTTGATCCGCCAACGGGCTTCTGCGCTAACGTCAAAGTAGAAGTTTTGCCGTTGTCCTTGGAACGTGACTAAAATATTTATCTTAGGCTCAAAAGAGCATTTTTTGGTTAGTTTACTCTGCATGTGGTTTGTCTGTTTTGTCTCTTCCTTATTGCTTGGCTCGATAAAAAAAATCGGGATACCGGTCCGCCGGTATCCCGAAGATGCGAATTGAAATCCCGCTCGAGTCAACATTTTTCAGTTGACTTCGGCCGTGTCAGATTATCATGAAAAATTTCTGTTGAAAGACTAATATGTTCGTTAACTTTTAAAAATTATGTTCATATAATGTTGGTTGTAAACCTTATCCACACACGACAATGAGTACGCGAATAAAATAGTTTCCACTAGGTTCTTCATTCGTTTTATGTTGTCGGATAGTTCCTGAAAAATGAATTATTCAGAATTTGTTTGTTAAGATCATTAAGAAGGCAATTCAAACTCAGGTTATGATAAAATCAAAAGTTAAAGTTCTCTTTATATTTTCCATAATGCGGCAGAAACTTCTTGGACTCCGATATGATATGGCGAATGAATATTTGAGATCTAACTTGCGTGACAAGTTGTCCGATAAATTCAAAGCAAAAGAAAACCTTACTCTGTAAAACATAAAAACCGTGACACGGTCTAAACGAAACAACTGTTCGAACACTTTCTTTAACGAGTTATATATTTTTTGAAATTTGGGAGCTTGGAGATATCTTGGATGATAGATGAACGTTTGTCAAGCTTTATCTTCAGAAAAACGATTTCTGAGTCTCCGATGGTAAGCTAAGGTGCAAGTTCGACATGTGCGACCTAAGCGAAAGCCACTATATGCTAATAATGCTATCAATGTCCAACATCAGTTAGACATTTTGCTTTGCTTAACTTTTGTATTTTAATGAGAACAATGTCGTGCTCTTCCCAGCTCTACTCGGTCACTCACGTTGCCGTCGCCGCTAAAAAAGTCTTTCTTTAATCCCCTAATGTCCAATGAAAGGTAAAAATTGTCGCAAAAGTCTTAAATACAATTATTTCGCTAAAATGTGTAAGAGTGCCAGTGACATTAAAAGTAAAAAGGGAGTTCACGGAGTTGAGAAGGAAAAACCAACTAGAAACGATGAGGGCGAAGAAGAGCCAACGAGAGACGATGATTTCATGGTTGTTGGATTTTTGGAAAATATTCGTTCATTCGGTAACTCAGACAAATGAGTGGTATTGGACATTGTCCGTAATAAGTTGATGCAGTTTCAATTAGACCAGGGTCTTCAAATAACGGCCAGTGGGCCATATTTGGGGCGCTCGAGTGATTTCGGTCCGGCCCGCCCATGATTATAGCGACAACAGAAAAGATTAGAAGAAACAAAAATTGCATTAAGATGCCTTTGAATGGCACATAACCTAATAGGGGGGATTTCCCTTCAACTTTTGGTATCACGTCTCCGACAATGTGAGGCGGTTAATCAGTTAATCAGAAAAGATCAGTTTTATTTAGAGATCGGTTTTGTCGCTTTCTTTCGCTTCGGAAAACCGAAAAACCGATTCCGCATTTATCGATTTGATTTTATCGGCTTTTGCATTCAACGCGACTTCGGATTCAACGTGGGTAACGTTCGGTCGGATCATAGGTGCGATCATTCGGAAGTCAGGTTAATGTTTTGGACATCAGGATCAAAACCATTTATATTAAATACATGGAATTTCAAATCTATTATGATTTCAACAATATTATCGCTTCATAAAGTACAGACATGTTTCTTGACTTTCTTTTGATCAACAGTGAATTAGTTAATGAGAAAAATTGGTCATGTCGGTTTTATAAGTTTTTTATCGGTGGTCGATTAGAGTGCAATGTTCCAACATAAGCCTGTTCACATCTCCTGATTCGATCATGAGAACGAAAAATTCGCGATGTCTTGGCCAATTACACAACACTGGATTAACCTTTGGAGAGTCCTGTAAAATAAGCTTTCTGGGGGGGGGATCTACTAAGCAGACAGCAATTCCATGGTAAAGACTAAAGAAGCGCGTTTTAAAGTCCGCTGCTTAGAATGCTTCTTCAAAAGACGCTTATTTCGACCTTTTTTTATTCCGAATAAATTATCGGCACAATTTTTCGGCTATTTTGAATCATCCCGCTCTTTTCAACGTCTTTTTTGAACGTCTTTTTCGGTCCCTTAATAAACCCAATTTTTATATAAAGCAAAATTTCACGTTTTCTCTTAATCAGTTACTCTACAGTATCTACTGTAATAGTAATACAAACTCTAATGCTCGTTTACTCTAGTAGAGAACGTGTCTTTCTTGCCAACATCAAATTTTCGGGGGTCCCTTCTGTCGAGGGCCCCGTAACCTATAGGTTACCTAGGTTAGTGGTTAATCGGACGTTGCAATCGCAGCTAACCTGGCGTTTGATATCTTGGTTGATAAGAAGTGGATTGAGGCCTTTTGGCCCGCAGGACTCACTCATCAAATTTGTTTGGCCGTCGAGAAAACTTGAGGACCCCTGATATAGAGATAGGGGAAAAATTTTAATACAACCTCCACCAAGATATACAACAGCTCAGGGGCAGCGCCTAAGTTGAGGAAGTCAGGCGCGTCATTTCAATCACATTCGGGACATCCTATAGTCGTTCAAGGAACTGTAGTTTTAGCAGTTGCGTACTAGGAGAAAACCTACAAGCCAAATATTATGTGGTGGTTGTGAAGGCTTCCCCATTTCTGAGAGCCGAAACTTGCAAAAACCTTGATCTGGTTGAGAGGGTTCATGGAATTTTGAAGAAAAGTCCTGGTGTTGAGGAACAGTTAACTAAGTCTTTAAATCTAAAGATTACCCTGAATTGTGCGAAGGATTCGGCTGTCTCCCTGGGAAATATTAGATTAAACTGAAACTGGATATAGTTCCAGTAATCCATTCACCTTGGAATGTTTCGACCGCAATAAAAGATTCTATTAGGCCCAGTTCAAACGTCGCACTTTTCATGAGCTGGATCAAATGCAAACCAGTTTGATGAAAGGCTTTCGGCTAACAGATTCGGCACATGAAAAGTTCGACGTTTGAACTGGACCTTAAAGAAGAGGTCGATCGAATTATTATGGAAGGGATGGTAGAACCGACCTAATAGGTAAATAGTATGGTCACGGTGGTGAAGCTAAGCGAGCAGTCGAGAATATACGTTAATACCCGAGACACTATCAAAGGGATAGAACAGGAACACTACCCGATGATTACCGTTGAGGAAGTCTAAGATCAGATGCTAGGAGCCAGGTTTTCCGTCTTGGATGCTCGGGATTTCGACAAATATGTCTCGACGGAGCAAGTTCCAAACTGTGTACTTTAATACGCCATTTGACTGGTATTGGTTTACTGGATTGCCTTTTGGGATAAAGTTGGTGCCGGAAGTAGCTGGGATTGATGTCATTATGGATTGATCGTGTGGGGTAAAGATAAAAGGCAATATGGCAAAAGATTACGTGTATTCCTGTAGCGCGGCAAATTGCATTAGCTGAGATTAAGTTTGAAGAAGTGCATTACACTAGTATGTTTATGGCAAAAAATTGTAACTGGAGACTGACCATAAACCCACTGGAAAGTATTTTCTAGGGACCATTGTATCAAATTCCGTTTCGTTTGCGGAAAGTTTTTGCAGCTACAGAACTACGACCGGAAAATCAGCTACAAGGCAAGCAAAGAAATGTACTTGGTCGACCCGCTCAGTCGGTGCAGTATGAAAGAAACCTGACGGAACTTTCTGTTTCATGAGGATGTTTGTATGGCGGACCTAGTAGCTATGTCACCTGAGAAGTATCAAGAGTTACAAGAAGCCACAACCCCAGATCCTGACCTTGACCGTCTGAAAAGACTTGTCAGATTAGAAATTACTAAACATTTAAAGAAGAGATAAATAATCAAGATAGTTTGCTGTATAAAAATCACAAAATCGTTGTTTCCAAAGCCCTTATACCCGAGATGTTAAAGCGAATACATGAATCTGATTTGGGTATTAATAAGTACAAACAACGAGCAAGAGAACTGCTGTTCTCGCCCGGAATGTCGTCTCAAACTAAAGAACAAGCAGCAAAGTGTGATGCAAAGTTGCTGCCCATCCAAACTGCAAATGTCCGCGAGCCTATGATTCTATCCGAGGGTCCTAGGCGTCCGTGGGAAATCGTAGGGTGTGATTTGCTAAAGCTTAATGGTTGTCAGTATCTACTGTGTGTACATTATTAATCTAAGTGACTTGAAATAACAAGGTTTATCAGTAAAACTACCGTCACCCATTTGAATCGTATGTTTTCCCGTTATGGAATATCGGACATTTTTCGAAGTGACAATGGTCCCCAGTTAGTAGTTATTCCAAAATTTCCAGAAAGATAATGGATTTGAGCCCATAACATCAAGCTCCGTAGACCCCACAATATAACTGTGAGGCTGTAAGAGGAGTACAAACAATAAGCTTGTTGAAGAAAGCTCAGGATCCTTACAAAGCACTGTTGGACTATAAAACAACTCATTTAGAAGGAATTGGTTTAGCGCCTTTGCGGCTGATCTCAATCGAATAACGGTTAAGTTGTAATGTTTCAAACACGAGTTGGTGTTCTTCCTCCGATTTCTAGATAGCGAGAAACGAGTTGAAAAACGAGGCGAAGCCGAGTTTTTTTAACGAGTTTCGAGGTATCTAGAAATCGGAGGAAGAACACCAACTCGTGTTTGAAACATTACTTCTCAAATGAACCAGTATTTTAGGCGAAAATCCAACCGATTTCTAAATACTGATTAATTATGTATTTCTTTTGTTTTTGCTTTATGAATTATTAATGAGTTTGAGAACAGTCTTCCCAGTACAGAAATCCCTTTTGATGAACGAAATGCTGATGAAATAAAGCGAGCGTTGGAGAAGAGAAATTTATTCCAAAAGACTATGTATGATTAGTGTAGTAGGGAATTACCACCTTTGAAAGTTGGCCAAAAGGTGTGAACACAAAAAGACTAGAAATGAGTTCCACCGTTCCAGCCTCAGTGGTTAGCAAACAATATCACACACCTCGATTACTTGTGATGGAAACATAGGAGGGTATTCCTTATAGAATAAATCGTTCCCATTTACGTGTTGCAAATCGAACCGAAAGGAACGAATCGTTGGAATGTACTAAAAAATCGACAACTTTTCTTGCGCCTGGAAATGGATGCCGTATGAGTACAGAAGTTGAGGATTCACAACAGTGCAATGATCCGGCTGGATAAATAACTGTTAATAAAAAAAGACTACTTGAAAAATGAGACGAGAACTAGTAACATAACCAGAACTGGATCTGGAGGAATCAATTTTTAATCAAGATATCATATGTTGTTTAAGGCTTTGTATTGTGAAAAAGGGCAGGACCATTGTATCAATTGGAAAGAATATCACTCCTTGTTTCTGTCAAAAATTATTTTGCAAAACAGATTAGGGAATAGGTCGAAGTACTAAAACTTCGAAGAATTCCTCAGGACAGCGAACAACCTTAGTGACATGGGCGACACTTGTCCATTCATGCTAACAGTTTTCCTTTCTTTTCTTTTGTCTCTGTTGTAATATATTTAGCCATTGAGAACTTCCAATCGTAATTTTATTAAGGTTTTAACTAGTACATACATGAGGAGGTTTTAGGAGCTCTGACGCTAACAAACGTTCTGAACTTCTCGGATGACAGCCCCAAAGCTCATAATAAGAAATTACACATTGTGCAACCCACAAAATCTAGTTTTAATTTTAAAAAAATCAATCTATTGACTTCAGAACTAAATAAGTATCAGGTTTGTGGTTGAAAGGTTCAAAAAACAAAATATTCAGCTATATTTATGCTTAAATTATCTTTACTAATACTTTTGATTTGTAGGTAAATTGAAGTAATCGGTTGTTAACCCTTTAACGGCTCAAATTTTTCAAAAGAAACTGCTAAATATGCATTCTATTCAAAATTCTTTTGAAAATCTATTGAAATTTATTATTGCATCCGATTTCCATATATTAGATCGTACAAATATGTCTGATCACCAGTTAGCGAGTTAAGTTTAAATAATAAACAGAGCGAGCTGTAATATATGGAATAAATTAGAATAATTAATCTTGTAAATTATTTAAATATGGGCTTTGCCCTCTGAACGAGGTCTTGTCCAACAGGTGTGCTAATGGAGTACGTACGATGCAGAAACGTTCCCATGACTTTATCCGCAGGCCTTGCAGTTCACGTGAAGAAAGTTTACCGTAGTGGTCTCGCAACAATCCACAGGCTACACCGAAAACACGTCTCAAAGGTGTTGCCATCTGGAATATCAGATCCGTTACGTCGCCGCGTTTTAAACTCCAACCTTAAACTTTTTAAGTTACGACCTATTGCGAGAATCTGCAAAGGAAGCAAGTGGTCGCGGCTTAAATGAGCACGCCGTCGAATCTTGCCTCAACTGCACATTGTAACAATGGAAAAATAGTGTCGCATTGTTTTACTTCGGTGCTGTTCATCTTTATTGCGTAAAGCCTGGTTCACACGTGAGCATACGCATAAGCATGAGGGCAAAACAAAGGAATGCAGTGAAGCCTGCGACATAAGAATCGTCGTAATCATAAGCATAAGATCATAGTCATAGCGTAAGCCAAGCACCGAATAAAAGACGAAACAAAAAAAAAAATTCTTGCTGTTTTATCTTCGCAAGTCTCTGAGGAGATATCTTGCTTTGTTTTCGTATTGATCTTGTCCTTATGCTTATGATGCTCGTGTGAACCAGACTTAAGGCGTTGCCTTGGTATTGACGCTGGAGTGGGAACGGGTCCCTTGTTCTTCAGGGTGTAAGGCATACGGTTATGTAAAGTATGTTCATACCCCAGAGGTCCCTAATTGTCCTGTAGGGGAAGAAAGGGAAGGCCAATGGCAAGTGTCTAAATGTACGTAATTGCATGTGAACTGTCTTTAAAACAAGTGGTAGCTAGAAGCATTATTTCGCTCGCTTTCTATGCGTGTCTTGTTATTGTAATCCTTCGTTTATCGTTTGTTTTTGCCAAAATACCCAACAGAGCTTTAGTCAATACCAGAAGCAAAAAATTTTCAGCCTTTGAGACTTTAGATTGAACTGTAGTCGTAAACTTTACAGTGCTCAAACGATTTTAGGTCTTCTAATATTACGCGTAATATATATTTAGGCCAGTAGCATAACCACCCTGAGGCAAGAAAACGAAGAAATAAGAGGCAAATATCAAGAAACGATGCAGTCTAAAGCAGAAGAGATAAAATCGTTGCAAGGAAAACTTGATCAGGTTAGTTTGGGAAGTGTACTGACCGCGTTTTAGGAGGCTTGAAGGACATCTGTCGTATGTTGTATAGGCCATTTCCTTCTAGAAAAGATAGTTGTCGGAGATTATGACGTCCAAGTAACCAAGAATATGTAACGTGACTTTTTTATATCAACACTTATCCCCAATAATAATGTTGACGAAAGTCCCGACGGCTCGTGTAAACAATTGCCATTTGTAATTCTAAGCATGTAGTGTAACAAAACGAAACGAAACGAAGTAAAGCGAAACGTTCACGCCAAACACGGTGCACACGCGGTTTCGAAAACTTGTGTCGTATTCCATTTTTGTACACCAATGAGGCTTTATACTGTTGTATTGGCTGTTGGAATACCTTTGATCTAAATGAAGTGAGGTAACGGATCAAAAACTTTGAAATGACTGACGTGGAATTTCCGAGAAATACCCTATTACTTTATTCACCATGCATATGAACATACAAGGAATATATAAAGGTACTATGTAGTCTTATTTCGTATTCTTCATACAGTAATCTATTATTTTTTTGTTTGCTTTTATGTAGGTAATGTCCGAAAGCGCAGCAAAGATCTCGACTTTGGAGCAGGACAAACTGCAGCTAGGGGTGAAATTAGAAACGCTTTCAACATCTTTTAAGGAAAAGGTAAAATTCTGATTTATTGTCATATTCTCGTGAATGTAAATTAAGGCTACAATATACAGGGGGTGAGCAAAAAAAAGTGGCCATCCTAAATAATTATGGTTAACGTAACATAATCATCACAAGATGAACAGACGTGGTTAAGAATGATCGTTTTAAGATGCATGCGTCTAAGTAATTTCAAATAGCATCTCAAATCTTAATTTTAATAACCGATTTTTGAAATTCACAAACGTTACGCAGTTTTTAATTATATTATAGTTTACAAATTCCTGGTACATCTCTGATGTCCTTCATTTTGACTCTAATGAATTTGTTCGCACAATCGCCAATAAAGTTTATTTACAAACTACTACAGGCAACAACAGTAACTCAAGTACATGTCTAGTGTATGTACCATTCAATACCTAACTGGCACACTCTTCAATTTGATCACAGCTTTGCATAAACGAGGCATGCTTTCAATAAGCTGATGCAAGTATTCTTTGGTGATTGTTTGTAATCCATTTTTGATTACTGCAAAAAGTTCGTTTTCATTTTCCAACTTTTGGTGTTTTGTTAATCAGTCCAACTCAGCCCATAGATTCTCAATGGGATTTAGGAGAACCCATCACCATTCATCAATATTCCCACCAATGTGCTCACGAGCAGATGATAATCACGGTAAACGATTCTTGTCACTCCCCAATGGTTTCTCAGATTTTTTCTCCATTTGAATTCTCTCTTTCAAGAGGTGATTTATGGTTTTGGCGGAAAATTTAACCCCTGTCTGAGCTTCTAGTTTATCAGCTAGCTAATGTTTGGTTGGGGTGCCTGATTTGGACGTTTTAATAATTAAACGGTCACTTCGATCGGTAGTTTCCATCCAGAACCAGGATCATGACTGCAATCTCCACTCAATTTACCTTAATGCAAAGTTCTTTTTTTGTTTTTTTTTTTCCCAGAACAGGTCGATGTGAATTTTTTTTGAAATTGTACATGTGGTAACTCCAGCTTAAAGCAATCCAAGAATTTCATGATTCCTTCTAATTTTCATCTCAGATTTCTCGGTGCCGACTTTTTTAAGTCCCTTACTAGCCACATCACTTTCACATAAAACCTCAACGAAAATGTTAAAAATTGCACATGTAACTGGTTTTTTGGCTAATAATGTTTTGTACTTAAGTTATCAACTAAATATTGTAGGATGCGCAATATTTTGATAATTTTATGGACAAGTTCATATCATCCAATTTGTAAGAAATAGGAGAAAATGCACTATGTTTAGCAGAAGACATTATCATAAAAAGTATTAAGAATTGACGTGTGTTCCATGCCAGCACTTAAAATTAGTATGTCAAAAACTTTTTAATCAGATCTCCAAGAAAGCTTTTAAAAAATATACGGTTTTCTTTCATTTCTGTTCTTCCAGTGACAGTTATATCAACTTGGCTATATTTTTGACGATGGCCACTTTTTTTTGCCTACCCCCTGTAGACTGTACAACATTTGCAGTCTAAACAAATTGGTGATATAAAAAATAGAGATGAGCCGATTAATCGGAAAATAATCGGCAAAGCCGATTAACGGCAAGTTCGAAAATAATCGGTAATCGGCCGATTACTTTGCTATAATCAGCCGATTACCGATTATCACAAAATTTAATGTAAGTATGCTGTAAAAATTCGGCATTCGCAAACAACGCAAAACGAGAGATTCGCGACAAGCATCGAAAATTGAAATTCCTTTACAATGAATCATGTTTGTATTAGAATCTAGATGTAAATACCTACGCTGCACATTGTCATTCCCACAAAAGAATTTTTGCGAGGTGACAGAAACACAAGCTGCGTAACTAATGACTCGACTAATGACGTGAAAGTTGGTGACATCATCCTGCTAAAAAAAGCGGAGTTGTAGTGCCTTTTATAAAAACCGGAGTTGTAATGGATTTTCATTACAAAAAGGCTCAGTCGTTTACAACACAAGAGTGACAAGACAGCGATGGCCCAATCTCCTAAGAGCGGTGTCTGGGCATATTTTCAGATCGTGGAAAGCGACAACACGAAAGCGCAATGCAAGATTTGCCATGAAAAGGGGGACCGTACTATTATAAGCCGAAGAGGCAAACAGAACAAGAATTTCACTACCACGAACCTCCGAAGTCATCTTCGCAGGCATCCAAAAGAATTCCTTGAGCTGTCAGGAAATGATAAAGAACGAAAAATTGTTGCGGAAAAACGTAAACAGGAAGAAACTGATTCCACTACAACAATGAGAAAGAAAATAAAATCTCAGATGTCCATGCAACAGAGTTTGGAAGCCTGTCGTCTATGGGATATAAACAGTTCTCCTGCCCAAAAAATCACGAACTTGATAGGTGAAATGATAGTTCTGGACAATCAACCATTTATGATTGCCGAAGACTTGGGCTTCACGCGTCTCATGAATCACGTATCCCCAAAATATAAAATACCTAGTCGGCACTACTTCAGTGAAACTGTTATCCCAAGTTTGGTCAAACGAGCAGAAACTGCTGTTGGAAAATTGTTGGAGGGAGCAGAGTATATGTCTTTCACATCAGACATTTGGACTTGCTCTCACACCAATGACGCGTTCATTAGCATGACAGCGCACTGGATAGACCATCATCGACCAGAGGTTCCACGACAGTCAATCGTTCTTCAATCCAGTTTCTTTCCCGGAAGTCACACCGGCGAGCGAATTGCAGAGAAGATTAACAACATGCTGTCAAAATGGTGTATAGATTCGTCAAGATGCCATATTGTTGTCACCGATAACGCAAGCAACATCACAAACGCGGTCGAGTTGGCTGGGTTGGCGCACAGTCCATGCTTCATCCACACTCTTCAGTTAGCAATCAAAGATGCCATTTTTTCGTAACGAAGTGTCAGCGATATGATTTCGAAGGCGAAAAGAATTGTTACCCACTTCCACCACTCCGCACTTGGTTGCAGCAGACTTGCAGAAATCCAAGAAGACCTTGGTATTCCAAAGAAAAAGTTAATTCAGGACGTGGTAACTAGGTAAGACAATTATTTTATTATATTTTGTTATAATTATAGATCATATTAATTTTGTACAAAAATTATACACTTGGCAATGGGAGTCATGTAATTTAAATGTTTTTTGCAGATGGAATTCAACTTACTACATGTTGGACAGGCTGCTAGAGAATAGAAGAGCAGTTGTGCTTTACTCGACTGAGACACCTATTCCAACCTTGTCGTCCAATGAATGGTCCCTCATGGAAAAGGTCCTTCGCTTACTACAGCCCTTTGCAGAGTATACGAAATTGATGAGTAAAGACAACTCATGCATCTCAGAGGTGATTCCAGCAATCACGGTGCTTAAAAAGTTCTTGAGTAAAGATGACGGGGAAAAGACAGCTGGTGTCCGAACAATGCGCGACGAGCTACGTACCGCTTTAGAGAAAAGGTTTGAAACAACTTTTGTGGACAACAATTATGATGTTAGCAACGATGGTAGATCCCAGGTTCAAAACAAAGTTTGGGCGAAATTATGGTCGTACAGCTCTGGTGGATGAACTTTGTCGTCTCAAAAGTTCTTCAGTTGAGGCAGAGGTAACCACGATGGAGAACACCCCCACCCAGGAAGCGAGTCGCAGCAGTGGACCTCATCAAGACTTATGGTCCTGCTTTGACGAGATTGTTGCCGAGAAGTCAAGCAACAGCAGCTCCTGTATTGACCAAGATGTCGAAGTAGAAGTCAACGCCTTTCTTGCCCTTCCACTACAGCCGTTGCAAACATGTCCATATGTTTGGTGGCAAGCAAGGAAGCATGTTTATCCCAACATATTTAAAGTTGCATTGAAGTATCTGAGCCCTCCTAGTTCAAGCGTGTATTCCGAGCGTGTGTTTAGCGAGGCAGGGAACATTTCCTCGGAGAAACGATGTAGGCTAGCGCCGCACAAAGCTGATAATATTTTATTCTTACACCACAATTTGCCAAAATTGAACTTTGATTATTAACTGATTAAACTGAAGTATTTTCCTATTAAGACTATTATACCTTTGTGATAAGTAGTAATAACTACTTTTAGAGTAGTTCAGTATTTTGTCTACCTGTGTACACAAATTTACTCAAACGGTTGTTCCCTTGTTTAAGTCCTCGATCGGGGTACATTGCAAACTGCACAGGGACTGGTAACTAGTAACTTGAAAATAATCGGCAAAACCGATTAATCGGCCGATTATCCCGAATAATCGGCCTCCAAATAATCGGCTTCAGTAATCGGCGATTTTGGTAATCGGCTCATCTCTAATAAAAAATTCCGAACTTGTCATCGGTAAAGATCGTGATGTTTTGAAGTATTAGTGCTAAAAGATGAAATCCCGAAAATTCAATTGGAAGAAAGCTTGCTCGGCCAACCTAACGAAAGCTATGTGCATGAACACATACGGCAAACAAATATTACAGTAAAGCAAAGTGTCTTTATTTACACTGGATAACTCTATCAGCTAGCTAAGCTGTTCTCCCTAGAGGTCCAGTAAAGCCCACCCCTCATGGGTCCAGTTTTTACTGCAGGAGGAAACAGGAATACCCCGGGAAATCCTACGGTGTTTGGTGGAGCCAAACTGGACCACACTCTTCACATGTGACCATGTGACCGAGCCACATTAGTGAAAGTCACATGCACTATCACAAAATAAATATCTACTTTAAAACGAGTACTGTGTGTGAACATTTTATGGTTATTCTTATACTTAGACCGAACTAATCAAATAATTTTGTGTAGGAAGAGGAATTTGCTGCTGTTCAAGGCCAACTGACTAAAGTTGCCGAAGAAAAGGGTGCGATACAAGAGAAACTGGATAGCAACTTGAAGGTAAAAGAAGCAGATAATCTTAAAAAGTATTCCAACTTTATTGTTCTCCTCCTCCATCTTTTTCAGTAGTTTCTTTTTTTCACTTTTTGCAGTCGGCCTTTGCGTCGTCTTTCTTTGTAGATTTCTCCCCTGCCCTTCTCTTCATTACCTTTGCTCTCTTTCTCATCTCAGTCGCTGTACATTTCACTGCTATTCATTCCTGAGTTCGTCATTTGCTATTTTCCTAGTTCTTGTGGTCGTCCTGTTTCATTTTTCCCTTGCCTTACATGTTCGTCTTTTACCCTTTTCCTCGTCCAAGTGCTTGTCTTTTTTCCTGATTCATTCCCTGCAGTTCCTTCTTCACTCTACTTGAGGTCATCGTCCTTCTACTTGTCTCATCTGCTCTTCCTGGTCCTCTTTCGCCTCTTCCATGTCCGTGTCTTCGTCCTTAACCATATATTTCGCCTTTCTTTTCTTCCTTTACCGAACTTGTCTTCTTTGACTTCGTCCTTTAATCCTGTTCCTAGTCCTTATCTTCATCCTTTACCCTCCTCTTCTGTTCGTCATTCTCCTTGCAAAATCCTAATCCTTGTCTTGGTATATTTTATATTTGTCTTTAGGTCTTGGAACAAAAATCTTTGGAATTGAACCAAAAGTCGAAAGAGTTAGAAGTTACCAAGGTAAGACTTTTCTTAATTTGGCTTACTATATCGTTGTGGTTGTTGTCGGTTTTGTTGCTGTTGTTGTTTTTGTCCTTGTTGTCGTTGTTGTCATTGTTTCTGTCGTTGTTGTTATATTTTGTAACTGGTAAAAGTTTAATACTTTTGAAACGGTTACGTTGGATTACTCCAGATTACCGTGGACGTTATTAGGCTATACTAAATTAGTATAAATTGCACTTGGATGTTCAAGATGACCAATGTTATAAAAGTCCTTTACTGGTTCATGTGGATCAAGAATTAAGTAATTTGACTAATCAAATGTGTGTACATATAGTCATCTCAATTCTACAAGCAGATCAAAAAACTTTAAAAAATTAAACATCTGAAAGCGGTCCAACTCCGCAAGTTTAATATTGTCCGCAAGAGAGACAAGGTGAGGTTTGGAGAGCCTTAAAAGCGTTATTTATATTTACATTGTTTTGAATTTATATTATCATTACCCGAAAGACGAGCTAAATAGTATTCTTAGTTTTCGATGACGTTTGCATTTATGTTGTCAGCAATACCAACCCCACTTTGCGCATGATATTTTTTTTAGGAATCACTTCAGACCGAAGCCAGCAGTAAAGAAATGGAACATAAAACTCAACTGTCTGATCTCAAAGGCAGCTTGAAAACCTTGAAAGAAAAATTGCATTCATCTGAAGTGAGTTATGATATATAATGTGCTTTTCAGTATGCTTGTAAATTAAGGATGCCAAGTAGAGGAAAATGAGAAGGATGTTTTATTATTCTATATTTTAATGAAGTCGTTTCTTTCAAAATGTCATTAACATGCTTCAAAAGGTACGAAATTTTGTTTATGTTGTTGACGGCAAGCAGCCTTTGGATTTCTTGGAAGCTCCACACTCTTTTCTGCTTCTGATACAGCTTTAAGCGATAGCCTCTGACCAAAATTACCATTTTAACCTCCCACGGATATATTTTGATCAGTTTAGTTGTTTGTAGTAATGTTTCAATCATAAAGGGATGGTCCTTAACCCTTTCCTGTCCAAGACGTCTCCCCCTGACGAGTAAAATCGTCTAGGGTTAGCCAGAGTAAAAATTAAAATGTCATGTAAGGACCGGAAGGGGTTAAAATCGACAGCCCGTTGTAAAGAAGATGAATGTGGCTAGGTATTCGTTATCTTGCGGGTGTAATCCTGCGTGCAAAATTTTTAAAACTAGCCATTTCTTGCAGAAAGTGAAATACTGGGAGGTAGGAACAGTGAACTCGATTTCCATATCTGGAATGCTAACTCCCAGTCATTTGCTCGGACAAAAAGTGAAGGCAGGAAGGCTGCCCATGGAGGAAAATTTTGTACGTCAATTTCAGTCCTCTTCGCAGCTTTGTACGTCAGGTCCAGTCCTTTCCACGACTTTAATCTTCAATTTTTGTTTGGTTCGGCTTCGAAAACATTCCTGACCATGGAAAAAGTGTTCAGACGAAATATTACTGGACCAGTTTTACATATTCGACAATTTAATAGGGTACATTATTGCCGTGTGTGCTAAATTGTCTGAAGATTGTAAATTGACGGTAAAAAGAGGAAGTGCGCATGGTAGTTTCCTCAAGTAATTTTTCGAGACCGTTTTATCAGGCTTCTCGTTAGTTTAGTAATTTATTTGCGTGAAAATATATAACCTAACACTCGGTTTGACTTTGTCGAAATATATTTGAAATTCTTAAACTCATTTCTGTCTTTGAAGACATGTTTTGTATGTATTTTCAAAGAAAACTCTTCAGAAAATGTAAAAAGTCACGTAGGGGACTTAAACTGACGTACAAAATTGCCCTCCATGGGCAGCCATCTTGGCTTCGCATTTCATTGGCCAGTTAGCATTCCAAATATAGTAATCGAGTTCACTGGGTAGGGGTAGTCATGTTTGCAATGTATGAAATGTCATTTAAATCCTTCGTGACCTTGATGAATACTTCCATTAACAAATAAAGTTGAGTGTGACATTATAATAGTAAGACACTTGAAACTGGCACGAAGAGCAGAAAGCGTGAACTTGTGCATGCACGAGACGACAAAAACTGTCAGGCGCTGACTCTACAATCGCGAGGGCTCAGAATTATCTCGACATATCGAGAATTTTGTTGATATTCAAACGCACAGGAAACCGAACCTCGACCGCAAGATGACTAGTACCGCTCGCCTAATGGCTCGCATCAATTAAAGTTGGTTTTTACTCAGTGGTTATATATATTATTTTTAACACTTTTTTTTTCCATGTTGCACCACTCTCTTTTTAGTTACAATATGAAAAGAAATTAGACGAAATTGAGGAACTAAAATTACAGGTAACTATATTTCTTGTCAGAACTTATTTACAAATTGCATGAAGGCATACAATGACAATGATAAATTAATACTTATAAAACAAAAATAACAATACGCTGTTAAAACCAGTCATGAAAAGGGAATATCCGAGGTCTACCCTTCATTAGATATCCCTAAAACAAAATGAAATCCTCATTTATTAAATACACTAATAAATGAACTTCTTTAATGAGGACTTAAACCTTTCATGAACAGAGTTTTTCATGAATTGACCAAATGAAATATTCTGTTCATGTTACCTTGAGAATGATTCTGAAGTTAAAAACCTTTCAAGTGAATCAGCTTCTGCAATGTATTTCGGAAGCTTATTCCATTCCAAAGATGTATGAATAACCAAGGTTTAAAAAGAAATAAATGTCACGATATTCTGTTGAAAAATCTTCCTATTCAGTTTTTAAATGTATTTGCGCCACCACCGGCGTTAGTGAACGGCGGTCTTCGAAACTATTTCTACGAGCTATGAAGAAACTGCTTCTTCGATAATTGTTTCCGTCGGCAATGTGCCTAAGACATTGTTTCCATGAACTATTTTTTTCCCCGACGACTTTTCTAGTGTTTCGTACACTACAGTGCACGTAAAATGTAAATAGTGCTGTTATTGACGTTTTTCTTACGCCTATTTTGCAAGATTGACAAACTGGAGAAAGGTAAAACAGCTGTTGAAGAGGAAAGGAAAAATGATGAAAAGGTGAGTTAAAGTCCACTGTTGAGAAGTTCAACTTTACTTTTAACCAAAAAAAAATCATTCAAGCAGCCTGCGGGTAAGCTCAGTTTCCTTTGAGACATTTCTTGCGTCTTCTTGGGAGGGACAGTGAAGAATTGCGGTTATTTTCTGATGAGTGTATGTTGTGACTTATAAGTCGTAGTATGAAAATAAGAGCCCAGCTCAAAATTTTAACAGAAAAAGACATCTGTCAACAATAAAGTTAAAACATGATAGACACGTTTAAGAATAATTTACTGATGTTTCATCGCTAAACTTGCGACGTCTTCAGAGTAACAGATGAATACAGCGAGTAAGTTTGTGTATTGAAGTATACTTACAAGGTATTGGATAACACAAAGCCAATGAAGAAAGAGAAGGATGTCGCAACTCTAACGACGAAATATCAGTAAATTATTTTTAAACATGTCTACTCTGTTTTAACTTTATTGATGAGAGATGTCTCTTTCAGTTAAAACTTTGAGTTGGGCTCTTGTTTTCATTCTACGACTTCGCTTTCTGCCTGGTAAATCAATGGTCACTACTCTGGCTTATATAAACTTCAAATCCACTCAAACGTTTTTCCTCAACTTTTCGGTTTGCACTGAAACACCTCGCACTAACAGTACTTCAGACAGCATGCCTACTTTAATCAAGCTATTTCTCCCCATATTATGCCATCCGTAAAATAGTAATCTCTTGTTTCGTGGCAATAAAAGGAACAGTGCGGTCTTTGCCCACGAAATCGTCCAGGGTGGGTGAATTAAGACCTCTTTGCTGCTCACGAGTTCCGCAAATCTGCAAGACTTGCCCGCCATTGCAGTTCTTTCTTGGACCAATTTAATCATTACCAAAACTCATAAGCCCTCTTTTGACTTAAAGTATTGTTATTGAATACAGTGAAGCAAATGAAAGTTTTGAAATGCGAGCAAACTTGAAAAATGCTTGAAAAAATGTGCCAGACATGAAATTCGTATGGTCATCTGGAGTCGATAGTGCGAATCCCCGAGAGCTAAACTGGCGGTAGGTCGTAACCAATGAATAGTGCTCTCCGTGCTTTGAGCAAAAGAACTTAAACTTTGTTCACCGTGTGGCTACTGGTGGATGACTAGGTATTCGACTCATAAGATACAGTGTATAAATTTTGTTCTAAGCACCTATGGGCCAACTGCAAAATATCGTTGTACACGCAAAGCCTCGACTTCATTCTTTGGAATTCTATTGAAAAATGACAAAATCCAAATGGTGAGTAATATTGAATAGAATTCAAAAGAATTAAGTTGAAGCTATGCGTGTGTACAACATTTTGCGATTGGCTTGTAGGGTTGTTTACTCGCTAGGAGATTTACCCGCTGGATAAACTACCTGTGGGCTGTTGTCGTAACGCGTTTACTCTGTATGTCTTCAACTAAGCAAAGGAGATTCGGCTGCCGTTTCAAGGTGGAGGATTCGATGCATTTTAACGACTACAAGATAATACTGTAAGCGTACAAAAGACTACACACAGCTAAAGAGTTTAGCCAATGTACTTTTGGAAAAGTTAAAACGCAGATCACTTGAATCCTTCTAGAGGAAGAAGAAACCCGATTAAACGACGCTTTAGTTATGTTGCATCTTATTCGCAGGCACATGCGGAAGAAGTCGAAAAATATCAGTTGAAAATTCAAGAATGTGACGACAGAATGAAAGAGAAGGTAAGCCTAGTTTAGGGTCGGAATATCTTTATTCGTAAGACAAGCCATTGCAAAAAATGAACTAGTGACCCAACCAATGGGAGTATAGGGGTGTGATACCCCCCAAAGGTTTGTGAAAAACGGAAAATTTGGGAAAAAAATAGATAATTCGGGCACAATTTGGTTTGGTAAGAAACTTCAAAATCCCCTCTTGGGTACTAGTTTATATTTAACTTACGTATTAGGGCTGCCGGGCCGCGAGTACACCATACGTTACCTGATTGCACGTTAAATTAAATTCGGGCAATTTTTGAAACGATACAATATTCGGGCAAATTAAGCTGGACACCCCCTCCCCACAATCAGAATGGGTTAACTACGCCCCTGCCTGAACCTAACTCTCACCCCAGCTCTAAAGGTCAGCGGTTTGTAAGCATGCACTAAAGTGCACTCTGCCAACCGATTTATGGACGTCGAAACATCGATTACTAGAATACGTTTCTCATTGGGTGATTTAAGCAGAAAGAAAAGCACTCGAATCCAAAGATCTAAATGAAATACAAAGCTGAGTGTCGTCGTTGTAGAAGTGAAATTCAAAGTGATGACTGGCAGTATTTGGTAGGGGAGAACTATGAAAGAAATATAGAAGGGAACCCGAAACCGTCTCTTGAGGAACCTCCTTAGTAATTACATATATGCGAGAATGACATCCATCTATCTTAACAAATTGATTTCTTGATTGCAAGTATAACTTCAGCCACTTCCAACCTCGACCCTTGATTCCAAAACGGTCAGATAACTTTAGTAATAGAATCTGATGATCAAAGGTATACCACAGTGTGTCATAATTTTCCTTGACTGTCTGTCTGTCTGTCTGTCTTTGTCTTTATCTATCTTCATCAATCTACCTGTATGTGAGCCTAGAAATTTGTAAACAAATTATAATATAGAGGTATCTCTCTGGTGTTAGACTGATGAGTGTAAGGAGCTGCAGGACAGCTTGGACAAAAAAGACATTCAGTTGCAAGAACACCGACAAAAAATCGAGGTAATGAAATGTTTGTTGCTGACGACAATAACTCTTACTGGCAACCATTTGGGATTTACTTATGTATCTTTTCATTCAGTCAGTCAATGATGTACACTTAGAATACTGTGTAAGCAGCTTGCACGATTCGGTCTCTGAAGATGTTTGAGCTCTACAGTTTGATTACAACTTAGCAGTGGGATGTTTTCTGTATTTTCTGACGAAGGATTCATGATATGCCCAATATTTAGGCTCAGGAGCAGGAATTACAGAAACCTTGTGAAAGCTGTAAAGACTATGACAGAAAGTTGTGTAAGATGCAGGAATTGTGCAACCAGGAGAAACAACATGTTTCGTCGAAAGAAAAAGAACTTCAAGAGTCTAAAGAAGAAATTGAGGTAAAGTTCATTTAAAGGCGCTGTGCAAGTGCGATTTTGTGCCGCACAGTTGTCATCCTGATGTATGCACTGAACTCACGGGAGCCTCGAGGATGAACTGGAGTCAATCAAAAGGGGCTTGCTATTGCACAGGCTATGGGCGAGCCTGAAATGATTGTGGTCAGCAGCCCTCGAGACACCGGATAAGACTATGTTTAGGGTATGGGTAGGGATAACATGTATGTGGTAAAGCGACAACTCTGATATGCGTTAATTTGTGTTGGTCTTGTCTCTAAGCAGGCCATTCTATTGCAGGACGAAATCTCGGCAAATTTCACTAAACTTCATGACGTCACCACCACAACTTCTGTCTTCATTGACCCTTTAACGCTCAGTGTCCGATATACTGGACACCTAAAAGAGAGAACAAAGACCAAAAGAAAAATTTAGACGTTGACGGTTCTGTAAACACTTCCATTTCGTGTTTTGTGGTGGGATCTGCTCCTTATCCTTCACTGACAAGATTTCCTGCCTGGTACCACAGTTGGTGAACTGACCTGGAATCACGCCTGATACAGAATACGCGTTTTGCCCCTGTAGGGGCCCGTTTACACGACATGACTGTTGTATACGATTGTTCATTTCGATGTATCCGATTCAGTCTTAAGAGTCTTCAAGACTAATTGCAACATTCGCGAGCGAATAGCAAGCAGGAACTGTGCTTTTATGACATAATCGCATACGCCGAAGTAAAGAATCGTATACCACAATCCTATCGTGTAGATAGGCCTTAATAGATACGAAGTTTTGTGAGATGGGAAAAGGTTGAACATGATGGTGGCCCCGACGAAATTCGTTGCACGTAAGAGGTAAATGAACTCGGCAGAAAAGTTAATACGCCGAATTTTGATAAAATTGAAAATTCACCCAAAGTAACTGTTTGTTATTTATCTGAACATGTAATGCATGCTATGTTCGGTTTAGCCTTTTCCTGCATACGATTATCGTACAGCAGTGAATTACAATAGAACTAATCAAAGAACAAACGGAAAATATAGAACAATGAACAGAAGACTAAAAAAATAAATGTATGAACCTGGCGGAAGGTGTAATCTTGTTAAGAACATCAATGCTCAGCATTAAAAACTTTATGCTGGGCGTTTAAAATTCTTAACGTGAAAGGGTTCACTTTTATCCTGATTTCACTGAAGAAATCGGCTCAGGCTTCTGCATGTAATTGAAGTCCTTTGCTGATCCTTGGTTTGAGATTGTCATTGGATAAACTTTCCGTTTTAGCAGAATCTCACGTTCTGTTTTCATATCCAGCGCCTCTCTCAACAAATCGCGAAGGCCAACGACGATAAGGAACTCGTCAAAAACGACGCATCCAGAAATGAAACCCAACTCAAAGAAGATATCAATCGTCTTTGTGAGGTAAATACGCACTGCTCCGTTGGGCCATTTATTGATTGAATTAACTGATTTGTACAACTACCGATTACTCAAAGTGACACGTACTATATTCAGTCCCCGTGTCATGCTTATGCCCAAGGGGCAGTTTCTTACGGATCTTCCCAATGCGTTCTATTTCAGAATCATCCTCAGGGTATTATGAAACGGAACATCACAATTAACCTACACTGCCGAAGTCAACTGAAGAATGTTGACTCGAGCGGGATTTGAACTTACACCTTCGGGTTACCGGTCCGCCGCTCTACCTGTTGAACTATAGCTATTCTCGTTGTACCTAAAGCTATTCTCGTGCACTTAAATTGGATAAAAACTCATCTCCAATCCCTGTGGACTCGATAGTTCAACAGGTAGAGCGGCGGACCGGTATCCCGAAAGTGCGAGTTCAAATCTCACTCGAGTCAACATTTTTCAGTTGTCTTCGGCAGTGTAGGTTAATTGTGAAGTTTCGTTGCCAATGCGTGTGTCACTACAATTACGATCTAGCGCGTTATGTTTGTGTTACTCTACTATCCAAGTCTATGTTTCGTAAAAATTCAAATGTGCGCCCACTCCAATATTGTTAGTAGTTCTTTAACCAGACAAAGCCTGGCCACACCTTTAATAAGAGAGACATTTCATCTTTGGTCTAATCGCATTTCAATGTCTTCAGTTCTACAGGAAGAGTAGTATTTTTCTCAAGGTTTGAACTAATATGTCCATGTGCATACAGTTCTTTCAATCGCAGCATCTCTTCAAACTGCTAGGCAATGGCTGAGTTATTCTGTTTTGTTTTGTTTTGTTTTGTTAAAGTGAAAGAATAAAGTACAAAACAATGGTTATTCCAAATGTTGTTAACATTTTTAATGATTCTACATTTCGACTAACTTACAGTCATCATCATCACCACGATAACTGTAAGTTAGTCGAAATGTAGAATCAATAAAAATGTTAACAACATTTGGAGTTACCATTGTCTTGTATTATATTAAAATACTGAGTGGTTCCGACAACTTCAAAGTGAAGTAAACTCCCTTTCTTTTGTTAGTTATTCTTTTAAAAGAAAGTGTCCTCATCAGTTGAAAATAATGCAAATTCGAATGAGCGCTCAGACCCACCTTAAACACTTAGCTTTAAGGTCGCCAAATTAAATAAACGCCCAGGGGGCTTATTCGAATTTTTACAATACTTATATGATAGTTAGAGCATCTCACTCGCCATCAGAAGGTTAAGATCATATATCCATCAGCGCCTCAGAAAACTTGGTTTTATAAGTAATGTTTACGACATGAGCGGCCGTGTTGTATTGAATATACAATCACGAGCCGAAACTTATGAAACGAAAACATGAAAACATTCGTGTTCTCCAAAAACGGTGAAGATTCCAACGATTTTAGTCGAGAAAGCAGCACGAAAAGTTCATGAAAAGCAGTGTAATACCGTCGCTAGTGGTTGTACGAGCGCATTTACAACTGATTAAACTTTAAATTGTTTTGTTTTTTCTCATGAATTCTCGAGTTTTATAACTTGAGAAACATACGTTCATGCGGTTTTTTGTTTATTAGTACGTGAGCTTTTAATACTCAGTCGATACTTTAACCTTTGTTAAATTTGCAGGAAAAATCAGCGGTGGAAACTCTCTTGGCGGTGACAAACAGTCAGCTGGATGAACAGAAAGAGACATGTGTCAGCCTGGGGCAGGAAAAGGTTAGTTTGACCATATAGTGGCACTTTATCTAGATTGGAGGCTCTAACATGTCTACTTGGTCAGAAAGGGTGAATATCCTCGCTCACCAAGATTTTATATACTTACTGAAATAAAGTTGCAATCTGGAAAGACGCTGTATGTGGCTGCATCATTGTAAATTCGTATGACTAAGTTTTGGTGTCTAAATGTCCGTTTTAATGAGAATCCCCTGCTACACATCGGTGCATTGGTATTTACATATGTGTTCTTACGTTTTGATTTGTAATTGTGTTTTGTATTCGAAAGGAAAGTCTTCAAGAACGACTACAGATCCAAAAAGAGAAATATTACGAACTGGAGGAGATCAAGTAAGTCCGTTGACATTCGTTTGTTCACTTGAATTTTGTTTCCTTATGAGCTGCCTGGCGAACTGAAATAGTTCAAATTTTCAGATTAGTCCGTCATCTGGATGGTGTTTCCGGCGATTGACTGCGATGATTAAATATCGAGTTAATTTGTTTCGTTTATTGGTGCTTTAACTAAATCAGGGAGGAAGGGAGAGAGGATGGGAAGGAGGAAAGGTGATGAGCAATTGAGTAATTTACTGACTGGTTGGTTGGACGGTTGGTCAGTCGACCGATTGACTGGCTGGCTGGCTGGCTGGCTGGCTGGCTGGCTGGCTGGCTGGCTGGCTGGCTGGCTGGCTGGCTGGCTGGCTGGCTGGCTGGCTGGCTGGCTGGCTGGCTGGCTGGCTGGCTGGCTGGCTGGCTGGCTGGCTGGCTGGCTGGCTGGCTGGCTGGCTGGCTGGCTGGCTGGCTGGCTGGCTGGCTTGCAGGCTGGCTTGCAGGCTGGCTTGCAGGCTGGCTTGCAGGCTGGCTTGCAGGCTGGCTTGCAGGCTGGCTTGCAGGCTGGCTTGCAGGCTACCCAGCCTACCTGTTGTCTAGCTTTCCCTATGCTTCTATAACTGACTAGACTGGAAACACTGGATACAGTTTCAATTTCTTGAGTAGACACTGGGGAACGAATGTTAGTAGAATGTTAGACATTTTTGGTAGTTAGCTATTTGACACAACTTAGCTACATGGCTGTTTCAGTTGATAGTCACTTGCTTAGACAGTCTATTAATTCCCAAACGTGCTTTTCAGGCAATCACTCGAGGAAAACATCAGCAATCTGCGAAACACCTTGGAGAGTGAGCAGGAACAAAAACAGAGAGTAAGTAACTTTACGATGACCCAATAGCCATGTTGATTTAAAAAATAAGACTTAAGAGAACACCTTTTCTCATTAAATAATAAATATGAGCAAGATCGAAAAATCTCGTTTAAATGGTTTCGAAAGTTCGTAGAATTAAGTCGCTGTTTATTTGTGAATCACCTTTAACATTTTTCAAACTTTTACTTTACGTTCATAGATACACGAGGAGATGTCCGAAAAAGAAAAGCTTCTGATTAATCAAAAACTGGAACTTCAAAATCAAATGACTACCTTAGAGTCGAATTTATCCAAGGTATTTGCCCTGTAAACTGCTTTTGGTTGGAAAATGAGAAATTGTCGGTGAATTTCGAACTGGGGGCAGTTTTGTCTTTAACTCACTTTTTCTAAGCTCTTATACTGGTAAAATAAATCAAAAAGGGTTATGATTATACGGCTGGCGCTACTTTCGGTGAAATGGAGCGTTCTGATTGGCTGAGATGCTATTTCCCACAATGGACCGGTCCATTACTGCTGCTGCGTCAGCAAATTTATTGGGCTTTTTTACCAGCACTTCGTTCTTTTCTAATTTATTCGTCTACTTTTCTTGTTATGAATATGAAGACCCAGTAAGTGGTTTTAAGTAAAGACATTAATGCACACATAATATATAAAATCTTTAATACTGACGTTTCGTTACTTAGAATTAACGAGTGCCCAGCCTAAAACGTGGAATAAAGCCATAGAAGATAATATAAAGTTTTATGAAAATTACTTTTAATGACATTAGTCGTGAATGCTTTTTTGACTTCAATATTCAACGTTTACCGTGCTGGACAGCCAGCTGGACATTGATTTAAATGTTAAAAATGACTCATATCTGCTCCATCAACGGTCATTTTATTCATTGGACAGGCCCAGGAAGATTTAGAAGATACCAAGGAAGCATCGAAAAGAGCTCAAAGTTTGTTAAAGGGAGAAATGGATACTCTTACAGAGAAGTTGGTAAGAAGTTACGCCTCACACAGCAAGTTCCTTACACAATGTAAAGCTGGCTTAATCCAGTGGAAGTTTTTGACGTATTCATGTCATTGAATTCTATACTGGAGCAATGACTCTTCGTTAAAAAGTAAAACCGAGTATGGCCGTAATTTTCAGTTGTCATTTTCAGACCGCTGCTCGTTTAACTAGATGTCCCTTTATTACTGTAGGAAGCACAATACTATTTTTCCGGGAAGGACCTGAAACCCAACATCCAAAAGGCATCCATGTCGGCTGTGTTTGACTCACTTCATTAGTGATTCTTGCATAGAGTTCAATGACCCGGAACACGTTTTGGCACCGACCAAATGAACTTTATAAATCTCAAAACTAAAGTAAATCTCACGAAGTTCCAAGCAGGGCAGTTATTTTTGTGCACGGGATAGCTGGAAGAAGTATATACATATGCATCAAGGTATGTACACATGTACGTACACATGTACATACATACATACACACAAATATGTGTATATACTTGATTTGGAACTTCGTGAGAACTACTTTAATACTTCAGTTTGAGATTTATTTTACAGTCTGATGGGATAAATGGTTGCAATGCGGTGGTCCCAACAACGCTGACAGCTACCGTGTCCATGCACTAGTAATAGTTGAACACGAGTTTGAGTGTTTTGTCAGGGGTTCTAAAACAAGAGAAAGTAATGAAAACCGAGGAGCATAACCCCAAGGTTTTTGTTGTTTTCGAGTTCTTGGAGTCGCCTGATTAAACACGATAAACAAGTGTTTGGATTAGGTTCTCAATCTAGTATTCTCATTGATTTATTGCATGTTTGTTTCGTTGATTTGAATATGTGAATTAGGAAATGTGATCCAGATCACTTGTGATTTTTTCAACAGGTTTTCATTGGATATCAAAATGCATGCTATCATGTGGTAAATGTTCACGGATTGGCTACTATAAGTCATGAATTATTAATGAGTTTGAGAAGTTTCTTTCTTAAACTTTCATTTTTGGTGGCCTGCGTCGCAGCCCTACTTTCGAGCGGAAGAAAGTGGTTCTGCGTAATAACGAACAAATCCGTGTTCTGGGCCTTGCATGGTTGCATGGTTTTACACAATAGATTCTGATTGCCTTATGCAAATAAATTCGCTGTTTCTAGGTACGTCAAACGGCAGGTCCTGTGTCTCTGCATGATCAAACGTTGAATTACTCTTTGCCCTTCACAAGGAATCTTTCGTAAGGTTTGTGAATTTTCTTGATGCAAAGATTGCATTCTGGTACATCCATTTCCGTGTAAACTGTAAGTGTAACGGCCCACAAGATTGATCCCTCAAATTTACGTGCAAAATGAAAACATTGAAACCGAATAAAGGGGAGACTGACCCAAGTAATCCAGCCAACCGCGAGTCTCGTTAGAATGTAAGAAACCGTAAGGCAATATGAATCTATCATATAAAATCGTGCAACTATGCAAGCCCAGGACATGGATTTGTTCGTTATTACACAGACCTACTTTCTTCCACGTGAAAGTCGGGCTGCGACGCGGGCTAATTTTCGGTGAACTGAAAGCAGATTTGAGAGGAAAGCTTCGTCTCTGAGATCAACATCGTGTATTTTGCAAACTTCTTTGACGTCACAGTCACTGCTCGTTAATGGAGATAACGTGCCACTGTTACGAAAGTAGCAATTCTTGAACGGAATTTTCGTGTGTTGATCTCTTCTAGAAAAGTAAAGATGAGGAAGGAGACAGACTGAAACAGAAGCTGGAAGACACGGAATCGAGGCTGAATATAAAACTGGCCGCAGCCAATGAGAACCTGGTGTCGGCGAGAAATGAGTTGACAAAAAGTGAAGGCAGAATAAGTGAACTGGAACAGGAAATTAAACAAAAGGAAAAACAACAGTTTGACCTGAAGGGGGAAATGGCAGGTGGGGTGTGGATTTGCGATTGATATTTTTGGCAAAGTATAAATGAAGTGTTCAGACTTCCGTTACATGACGTTTAGTTCATTATAATTACCTTACTTTACTTGTTCTTTTAGTTCTTGAGGCCACTATTGAAAACAATCACGACGAAAAACGCAATTTGTTAGAAAGGTAAAGTTCTACGAATAGTCTTCAAAAAATAGTCACAACTTTTGAGCGATATATCTCATCAAAAACATTAATTTATAGTGGCTTCTGCTCAGGTCGCACATATGTAGAACGTGGACCTTAGCTCACCATATGAATCTCGGTAGCTCAATGGCTAGAGTGTCTCACCGGCCATCAGAAGGTCGCGGTTTCGATCCCCGTCTGGGGCTCTGAAATCGTTTTTCTGAGGATAGAGCTTGAAGAACGTTCATCTATCGTTCAAGATATCTCCAAGCTCCCAAATTTCCAAAATATATATCTCAGTCACGCCTTTCTCACAACCAGCCAGTCCGTCGCTCATTGAGCTGAAAACACTCTGCTACGCCTCGTATTTCCACTAGCCATTATTCGACCTGAAATCACGTCATTCATGTTTCAATCACTGCACAGAGACCCTCAAACAATTTTCTATTTGTTAATGACCGGTTCCCTTTTAAATCTGCTGAATACAACCAGGATGCCTTTCGAAATCTTGTTTGTAACGTTAATCGGATTAATTGTCTTTCCTTTCGCTTTGGAAATTGAGTGTCTGCATGAAGATGAAAAAACCGCAAAGTGTTCTGGTAGTTGTGTTCATCTGACGAAATAGGGGGAACTGACCATTACAAAGGGTGAAGAATTGCCGTTCTAAATTATTTACAGATCAGTGTTGTAAGATCTAGTCGAAAATTTTGAATGAAGGTAATACTGTTATCCCTTTTTGGGTTACCGAAATGTCGTTGAAGGCTGCACTTGTACACCCAATTTTTAGTAATAGTCGCAGTAAGCTTCAAAATGAATGTCTATAGCTGTCCGAAGTAAAATCTTATTTTGATTGAAACCTTGTGTTTGTGTCGTAGTTTCCCCGCCACCACGTTTGTGTCAAAGTGCCACTAAAAGATGGCTACCTTGTAATAATAAAGTTAATAAAATCTTGTTCATGTTCTTCTTCTTGTTCAGGTTCTTCTTCTTGTACACGTTCTTCTTTTCGTGTTTTCTTTGTTTTTCTTCTTGCTATTCTTTTTCTTTTCTTAATGTTGTTCTTTCGTCGTCTTTGTCGTCGTCTTCGTCTTCGTCTTTGTCCTTGTCTTCTGGTTCTTCGTCGTCTTGTTCTTCTCCTTATTGTTGTCGCCGTTATTGTTGTTGTTGTTCTCCTTCTTCTTCTTCTTCTTCTTCTTCTTCTTCTTCTTTTTCTTCTTTTTCTTCTTCTTGATCTTGTTCTTTTTCCTGTTCCTGTTGCCCTTCTTCTGCTTCTGCTTTTTCTCTGCCTTCTTCTGCTTCTGCTTTTTCTCTGCCTTCTTCTGCTTCTTCATCTCCTTCCGCTTCGCCTTCTTCTTTCATGTTCTTCTTATTATTCGTTTTCTTCGCTTTTGTCTTCCTCCTGCCAATCTTGCTTTTCTTTTCGGTATTCCCAAATGACTAAACATTTCTTTACTTAGTTTATCTTCATTCCCTGTAGATGCATTTTTGCTGAAGAACAAGGCGAAAAATACCAAAAAACCATAGAACGCTTAAATAAAAATATCGAAGAACTAAATTCAGCCATGATTGAACTCGGACAAGAAAATCAAAACTTGCAGGTGGTTCAGACAAAGCGAAGTAATCGAAAATGGGAGAAGGACAGCGAAATAATACAGTGTAATGGCTGTGCTAAGAAGTTCTCCGTCAGCATTAGAAAGGTAAAGGCTCAGACGATGTATTTTTGTTTAACCAAAGTATCGAATATTACTCATACAACGTTGCCTGGAGTTACGAGTGGTATGTGTTACACTGGGACGACTAGGAATGCTAAGGCTTGCTTGATTAAAGGTAGTATGCCAATTTTATGAACTTCAAGGAAGATTACATGACTGGTTTTTGAGCTCATTCGTCACGACGTGGACAAAAATTCGTTAGATTTGGGAAGTTACGAAGACATCCAATTCCGTTTTACTTTTGCAAATCTTTTGCATCAAGATACCAACTTCGAAATGTTTACTTGCAAAACACCCACATCTCTTTTAGAAGTCAAGTGCATATATCGTCAATTTTTATTTGCTAGAAAAGTGGTAATAATGACGAAGAATGGCATTGAGTTTTTCAATATCTATTTTCGGTGCTGTATTATTCAGACGTCAAATACGTCAGACAGAATTGACAAACCAAACATCAAGCGTTTCTTAAACTGTTATTAGTATTCCAGTCGTTCAGCCTTACGACCACTGATCTCTAGAGGACTGGATCGAGCATCCCATGGTCAGAAAATGAAGCCGGAAGTGGATTGCGGCGGCCATTGCTAAGGGACCAACTGTGCGACTTTTGTAGGGTCCGTATAGCATTTCTGTTGATAAAGCTGTCTTTCGACCTACGAAGTCGCTACATTTTGCCATATAGAGGATCAGGAAATGTTTTTGAAAGTGCTGGGCAAAAAGATTTACAACGACTGTGGTCCCTTAGTAATGGTGCGAGTCAAATTTCGCTGGCTTCATTTTCTGGGCCTTTCAAACAATAGGATGCTCGGTCCAGTCTTCTCTAGAGATTAGTGCTTACTACTAACCTACTAGACCATTTTACCAACAACATTTGGTACCACTGGTAAACAATCACCAATTGAGTGCCCCCATCCATCGGCGTCGATCGATACGCAGAAGTGGGGGGAGGGGGACGGAGGCAATTGTCAGTGGTCTGGCTGCTGCGTGGTCTGCCAAGCGCAAAGAGTTGGTCGTCCTGGGGGTGTCCGGAGCTAAAGTTTTTAACTTATGTCTTCTGAAATGCCTTCCTGCATTTCGAGACTTTGTTTCAGCAAATTTTACCCTTTAACATTCCTTAGAAACGAAGCTGTATTTATGACGATTCCACGACAGCCTGAGCTGTCTTAAGCTTTGTGAACAAAATGTTTAGAAACTTTGCTATTGCTCAACAACTGGGAAACCAAAAATGGTTCGGTTGTAGATCCCCTACTTGGTCATCTAAGTACCTGATGCCATGATGAAGCGCAAGACCAAATGCTCAATAAGTCGCGCTATTTTGTCAAGCTCATTCCAAAGATACGATTTTTAATTTCACCATAGAGATCATATAACACTAGAGAGGGCATTGGGGCCAAAAATTGGGGTCAAATTGAACGCCGCGATTTTGAGTAAATGGGAAGGCAAATTGTTCTTCTCCAAGCCCTTTTTCGTTTGTTCGAGAACCTCGAGGAAAAACAACCGATGTTTAGGGAATTGTTTTGTGTTTGTTTCCTTTAGCTGTATGGTAGAAAACATCTTCTATGGTTATTAGTTGGCTATTATTATTATTGCCTTTATTGTCCTACATTCTTTTTTAAAAAAAGACACAAAACAAGATTCAAAAGTGACGCTGCATTTGACCAAGACCTTGCACTTTTTATCCGGAGCTTTGTTTGATTTGTCCCTGCCCCCAATTTATCCAAAATGGCGGCATTCAGTTTGCGTCTGCGGTTGAGTGACATTTAGCTATAATGCCCCCTCAAGTTAATATACGATCTCTATGAATTTAACGGCCCACCAAAATGTTAGGAGGACAACTGATATGTAAAGTCCCTCTGTCTTGATAATGTGGGATAAACTATCCCCTATGTCCAGTAATCGAGGCCCATGATCCTATCCATGCTAGTTTGCCAAGTCCGCAAAGGCCTAAGGAGCATTTCTGCTGCTGGGGGGTCCAACTCCTACCATAAAAATGATGTTCATTTTATTTTCTCTCCTTTTCAACTTTGTAGCATCATTGCAGAAATTGCGGGTGAGTACATTTACGTCAATAGTTCCAGAAATAACCCCAGAACTATTTCTGATGATTTTATTACGTGCTCCCACCGATCGGTGAATACTTTGTTAATCGAAAAACTCCCTGAAAAATGCAAGCTGCCCGAGGTGAACCATTGGTCGATCTTGGCTATTTTATTACGTCACTGGAAAATAGCAAAATCGAAGTCACTTGTAAGAAACCAGTACTGACACGGGAAACTGTGCTTATTTATCAGACTATCCCTGATTTATATTTTAATTAAGTCAAGGTAAACGAAGGGAAATTTTCGAGTGTCCGAATGATTTTAAAACCGAACCGAGACCTGCTGTGAAGAATGCAACTTTGGGCCATCCAGTTGTAGAGCAGGATGCTAAACAATTTTGCTTAGTTGGTAGAGCATTGCACTAGATTTGCGAAGTCGCGGGTTCGATTCCCAGCCGCATGGCCCAAAGTTGTATTTTTTGCAACGGTTCCTGGTTGGATCTTCAAATCATTCAGACACTCGAAAATTCCCCTTCAGAAATATTAACTTAATTGTGAGCTGTTGAGTGTAACTTCCGCAATATTCCACTGAATACATTCTTGACTTAGTTGTCAGAATTGTTTCGATCGAGGTTTCCTGTTTTGACTGGTCTAAAGATATATAGATAGACCCGTATCCATTTGGACTGAAAGTTATTTCGTTTTTCACAGGGCGATATTTTGCGGTGATTGTACCTCCAAAACTGCAACTGTGGCATCAAGCAAGAAGCCAGCTCGTGTATGCGACCAATGTTACAGCGAACTAAATGTACCAGTTAGGGTAAGTGAAGATAGAATCATTGGCATCAATATTTACTTGTTATTCCGAATACGTTTCTTTCTCTGACGAAGGGCCTTTGTTCGAAACGTTGGAATTCTTTGAGATCAGTCACGGTAGTTATCAACCTTTAAACTTTTTACTTTACTTATTATTTTTATTGGTAACTATTGGGATTAGTATAGTAAGAGTTGATTTGTAAAAGTGATCATTACATAGGGTTCATCACTATGGGATTTTATTCTTTTATTATTGTAAATATTTTAGATATCAGTATACAGTTTAAGTCAGCGTTAACAGCCACTTGAAAGTCAAACGTCTAAGAGCTTTCAAGGACTGACGCTTTTAAATAAGATGATATGAATGCACAGCAAAAAATTAAAATCTTGGGTAGGTATTTTTTTTCTAGTCTTAAGATTAATTTCATGGCTTTAAGAAGTAAATTCTTGATAAGAAAAGCCATGTAGATTTTTTGATTAAATAATTTGATTAAATATATCTTGACTCCAGAATATTTTTCCTCTTTAGTCTAGATAAATTTTTTTAATACAAGAAAATGTTTTGTTTTAAGAAATCTTTTCTTATCAAGATAGCTTATTAAGAAAAATTATCCTGACTATGGGACAAGATAACATTTCTTAAATTAAGGAATATGTTCGTAATGAAAATTATTGCCCAGCAGATAATTTTTATGGCATGCATAAGAATTTCTTAATGTAGCTTACGTTTCGTCACTTTACACGTAACATCATCAGAGCGAAATGAATACAAGATTGTGATCTTAGATCTTTTAAACGATTACAAAACGATTACATTATGCATCATTACATCCATTTTTGTAATCGTTTAAGAGATCTCAGATCACAATCCTGTATTGATTTCGCTCTGATGATGTTACGTGTAAAGTGACGAAACGATAGCTACATCAAAGAATTCTTATGCCTCTCTTGAAAATTATCTGCTGGGCAATAATTTTCATTACGAGACTAAGCTTCCCATCTGGTACCTCCATAGTAACTATCTTGAAGAAATATGTTCTTAAAAAAAGTTGTTGTTTTTCCTTAAAATAAGAATTTTATTTTTGCAGTGTAGATGAATAAAACAGTTTATACTGCATTAAACTTCTGTCGCCTTGACTTCTGCCCACTGGCGGAGGTTCCCTATTAATTAGCCCTTTAGAGTCTAATTAGTATTTATACTCTGGTAGATGTTCTTGGTAATCGATAGTTTTTTGTGTAATTTGACAAAAACTGTATAGGTGGCGTGCACGTGACGTCATGGCGGCCATGTTGACTGAACTTTAACAAAAGAATCTCATTAACTTCTATTGTTTGTGGAACCAACATGGCCGCCGTATAATTGTCTTTTGAATCCCAAGGGATTGGTTGCAACTCACCTATTATCTAGAGATTAGGGTCTTCTTTTAATAAACGAAGAACCAAACCCGAAAGCGAGAGGTCATTTGAAGCCACAATATACGGCGTAATTGTTTTTGATCTGAATTAGCGCCTGCGACTTTTTGTTTTCATTGAAGAGTAATTCGATTGCCTTCATTCTGGTTTTATTGTTGTTGTTGTTGTTGCTGTTGTAGTTTCTGTTGTAGTTTCTGTTGTTGTTGCTGTTGTTGTTGCTGTTGTTGCTGTTGTTGTTGCTGCTATTGTTGTTGTTGTTGTTGTTGTTCTGGCTGCTTCACCTGTATGTGGCTGATGGTGATCTCAGCACCGTCATCATAATCATTACTGAGCTGCAACAAAATCGTCTCACTCACTTCTGTACTGCTATTATAGTTGTAGCTGTTATTGCCATTAGTATTGGACATTCTCACCCGTTGCCGACGCAATTGGCGAAGGCTATGTTCTTGGCCGTAATGGTGCTAGTTCTCTATGAATGTGTTACTTCTGACATGGTAATTCTTCTAATTTTACTTTTCTTTTTTTTTCTTTACTATGTCAGTCTTACTCTTTAAACTCGACAAACTCATCCTGACGTCGCCACGTATAAAATTAATGCTAGCCATCGAATGGTTCTGCAGACGAAGCTGGTGAAAATGGACCGGATGGTAGTGTAGCCGGATGGAGGAAAATTAGAAAACATGAAAAACGAGGAAATATTGAAATACCTCCCACTAGTACCTGAAGAAAACGTGTGAGGTGAATCGTAGTGAATGACATAATAGAATACCTTGACGTTGTCATTATTAATGTAAAATAGTTTTCGCAACTGCTTTCTATGGAGGGAAACTACATTCGCAGTCATTTTAATTTCAACTGTCCAGCCGGTGCGGGCAATGTTGTCATGCTACTTTGACATTGGCGTAGCGAGGGCAACAGGTTACCGTGCAGTGATGTATTGAACAATTTGGAATGATGATTTTAATTGCAATGTGCTCAGAAATTAATGCAAATTATTATGCATTTAAGACTGATTTTTAGCGTAGTCGTGCCAAATGTTAAGTTTTTTCTTCAATATCATCACCTTTGCTTTCGCTCGACATCTTGGGCGGTGAAGACTTAACGCGAGAACCTGGATGATGTGACAGAATCAAGACTGAGTCGAAGTGCAGTCATAACTAAGTTTGAATGATTGCCGAACTTGAAGGGAATATCGGGAAGCCATTATGCTAGGGTTTTCGAATACACTGATAGACCCTTGAAGTTTCGGCTTTGAATCGTTCTTTTGGCCCTGGGCAAGTGAGGAAAAATTGCGGAAACTTCTGCGATATTCGATGTTTCCTTAAATATTTCTCCGTTTGCCCACCCGTGGAAACATTGATGCGGAGACAAAACATGTTTCTCAAGGAATTCGGAAACTTTTTTGCATTTCGGACTCGATTTGCCCAGAGCCTTGGGAACTGTATTACGCACGCTTCTGGCATATTTATACTTAAATTGCAGTTGAAAGCTTTTCAAGCCAGCTGCTTTTGACTTGGGGGACTATTTGAGCGATAATATTGTACAGCAGTGAAGGTAATGTTAAACGAGACGATTTTTAACGTTTGCTGTACTGACTTTCTAACTATGACACCACTGCACAACTCGATCGTTCGTATAACATGTATCCAACTGTGTAAAAACCGGGCATCATGTCGCGAAGTTAGGTAATACAACTATACCGGCGTGTCAACACGCCTGAAACTTGCCTATACTACTTCGTACTGTGACCACTGACGTAATATCAATTCTTGCGTAACGTATGACTTTTTTCTTTCATACAAAATCGTAAATACAAAGTTTTCCAATTCTCGTGCCATTTATCCCGTAGACAATCAAAGGGAAATAGTATTTGCATGAACTAAAAAAAATTGATACAGATGCCCAATTACCTAGTTTACCAACTACTCTTTCATTTTAGTTTTGCATTTACCAGCTTAGGGTTAATTCACGACTCATGAGGAGGCAATACGGTGCAGTCTGCTGTAGCAAAAACGATGGCTTCTTGATGGACCTTTTCGAGCGTTGAAAATGCAATAATTTGAAGTCAGAAGTTACAATTTTGGAGATATTACAATTAGCGCAGAGATACTCATTGAACCGTCGTGACATGCTAGACGATTCTAAATGTTACTATGGCGATGAGGAAATCATTTGTAAGCCGCCGAAACAAGTTATTATGGGGTTTCCCCTCATTAGTATTTATCCCCCAAGTAATTATTGTCTAGCACACTATTCTAAAGTTTTCTCTAAAAATATGCGCGCGCGTGTGGATCCTCACCAACCGACAACAAGACATTTCGAGTAAACGGAGCTACTCCGCTATGCATGGCCCATTTCAACGTGTGGTCTATGTGCAAAATAGACTTGTTGCATTTGTCGTTCTTATCCAAAGATCATTAAAAAGTTCCCTTTTAAAGCGTAGTCTATCTTAGAATGATTAATCATGAGTTCCCCTTCCTTACTAAGGAAGAGTTACCATTTTTGACTTCCCAAAACCTTAAAGCTTATGGTTTATAAATGTAGTGGATGAAAACAGGATGGCTAATGGAGGGGGAAGGGTCCGAAAACAGTTTTGCACCACCTTATAAAATTCCTCTCAGAAGCCCTGCGTTAACGTCATCTGGTATCGTACTGGTTTGGTGTTCATAAAATAGCGCCTGTTTTACCGTTTAATGTTTGCTAGTATCGCTCCATTCACTATTGAGTCGTAACATGAAAGAGCACGGTTTGACAGACAGATACGAATTTCTAATTGCATGGCTAAGAAACAAGTCGTAGCTCGAAGAGCAATGTTTTCAAAGCGTTTTAAAATATAGGTAAAAGGCAGCACAAAAGGAGAGGTGTAACAGATTAGCGACATAAAAAGGAAGTTTTCCGAAATTTGGGCCCTTTGTGCTGCTCAGATGTCCATTGTACAAAGTAATATTTAAGCGCGTAATGATTGATCTCTGAACGCTGTCGTTTGTTTGCAGATGTTGTACAAAGGTTTCCGCTACAAAGATTTGTCCGAGTTTACGTTGTAGGTTCTGTTGCATGGGGGCGTAATTTGTGCAGCGGTGTCGTAAGCTAGAGGTTCTAGTGTACATGTAAGCTAAAATGTAATGGATGCTGTCTAAAGTAGACATGTTGTCAGACGACATAACGTCAAGCCAATGAGACACAATTGTAACGTACGTATGCCTACATGAATAATTCAGTATCAATAAAGATGATTTTATACCCCAAAGGATGTTTGTTCAGTTAGGTGTACGTACCGATGTGTTACCTCATGGAACAGTATTTCCTTACAGCGTAAGTGTGCATTGAGACGCACAGTGTGTCAAAACAGTACCCTCCTAAAATAACACATGACAAAGTGTGTGCCTTGGAAGACAAGGTCTCCCTTTTATTAACCCTAATGTATTGTAAAATGGTATTAACGGTCGTCCTTTGTCGCTATGGAATGCCCTTTGATGCAAATGGTTGCGTATCTACGCTAATGTATGTCGATTGGATAAAATGAATATATTTTTGCGTTAATGACTTCGAGGTTGGCGTTAATGATAATATATTTTCTGGTAATGGACAGCAAAAGGTGTAAGTTTCTTCTCACCATACATTACTGTGTTTACTTTTCCTAAGAACTCTGTTGCACCAAACCTGTTCGAGGAGTTCATTCACGTACGTGGTAGACAACCCGTCTAGGAGAAGTTTTTTTTCGTCTTTGCCTTGATTTTACCTTGTGAAGCAAACGTGGAGCCTTTACTGAAATCAATTCCTAGTCGACAGAACTGCCAAAGTTCGTGTTACGAAATGACCGTAGATGAATCACCGTTTAGGGAGTCGATTCATTGATGAATTTCAACCCCTCCTGAAATTTAAACCCGGATAATTTGGCTGAAAATAAACTAGCCCAGCCAGACCTGAAATTTTCGGCGTGTAATTTCTAGTTAATTTTCGAAGTGAATTCCTCGTGAACCTGGTGTGGGAGCTTCTAGGACGGCGTTTCTCAACAAGGTTGGTATCGTTCCCCCCTGGTCGCTTAGAGAACGCCAGAGGGTGTTGGAAGCAAGGTAGTGGAGAGGAGGGCATATTTAAGTTTCTAGTAGCCAGTATTAACTCTGACTAACTTGGTAATACCGAAATGAATACCTATACATTACCGATGCTCAGTTCGGTATTGCTCTGGGATTGGGTGTTGGCGTGGGCACAGAACTGGGACAGAGTGTGCACAGTAGGTGGAGGGCAATAGGATTCATAATGAGTTCAGTTATTTCAGTACGGATTTGTTCGCAAAATCTTATTGTGTTTATGCACCGAAAAAAGTTGGGCTCACAATATTTTTTATCGACAGTAATTTCATTACTATATTTGATATCTTAATGTCTGGATGTAATCATTTGAATGTTTAGTATTTTGACGTTTCGAGTAATGCTGGCTTCGTAGATAAAACGTGAAATCATACGGCTGAGCTGGTTTCTTGGTTCGTACGCACAGTTACGTTTGCTAATTAGTTGCTGACCGGTCCGACATTTTACGATGTTTGACCGGTCGGTCCAATATGCTTTTTATTATTACTGCTATTGTTCAAAGCTAATTGCTTCAAAGTACGATAAATGAATGTTTAACTGGACGAAACAAAGAGGAAGCCAAACAATCGACGAGATAAGGTAAACTGGAACATCTTACGACGAAAACCACAGGTAAAAATAGCCAAGAAAACTAATGGAGAGCCATGTAATAAGCTCATAATTAACCTCGTTTTCTCTGCCCGTACTCGAAGGTATTTATCTAAGGTTTTTGTTTTTCCACGATAACCTTTGGCAAAAACTTGGTCGTACAGGTCTCGCTTTCGGTTAATAGGTTTTTATTATTGATACTTAGAGAAATATCAGTCGCAAAGTTACGAAGAAGGCTTTAATACTGCAACCATAATGGCTGATTTGTAGACACATTTTGATTACGTGACTATGGCAAAATTTTGTGTCCCCAACCCCTTTCGCAGTAAAAATGAGTTTTATCTCTTAAACTCATTAAACAATTTGGTGAATGCATTTAGCTTTCGTATGTAGACTCTTCAAAAAACTAATAAGGTGAACTAAGTCAGAAACAGTCGTGACATTAAAATTATTGTCTGCAACCAAGTGCATTGCTAAGGTAACGAGAAAGAAAGAAGACTGACCATCTTCTTTTTCTATTTCAGATACTTCTACCAAGTTTAGTCATTTTTCATGGAACATTTCTTTACATATTAACAATTTTTTATTCCGAAAATCAAGATAATGTTGCTTTGAGAGGTAATCTAACTAATGACTGATCTAAACTATTTGGACAACAGCGACCAATTATGTAAAAAAAACGAGATTCTTTGTTTCAAGAACTGATTTTGAAGAAAAGACGAGCAGTGGCGAAGCTAGCGGTCATGCCGGTCATGCTGAGCATGACCAAAAATATTCCAGAGTTAAAAATTTTTTTACATACTTGAAAATGGAAGTTTGGTTCGAAATTTTTTTAAAAAATCGAATGCGGCTTTAGTGAATTATGCTGTGAGTTACATGCATTGGTGACCAGTGGCAAGTCATGCTCATCTCAGGTAGCAGGACCTGGCCGAAATTTGCGCATCATTGGATTGGCTAAATTATTCCTTGCGAACGCGTACCTTGCCAGTTTTGGGCTTCAGGTCATGCCAGTGAACTCTAAAAAGACTGGAACGATAACTCGAGGTGGAATTTTGAAGCCAAGAATGGCGGATATGGAGGCCGCCATGTACGTCAAACCCAGTCCTTTTTAAGAACTGGAAACTGGATCATTATGGAGAGTAAAACTATTTGATAGTTATACTTTTGAGTTATACTTTTCTTAGGAAATAACAGTATAAGAAGGGCTTTTGTCTCATGCCATTCATAGAAATAATTGTCGCTGGAATGTTGAATTATTTGACAACGAAAAAAAAAGTTCGAGTGAAAAACCTCGAGGAAATTTTTGGTTTTCTTATTTTTCTTTGTTACCTTGAGGGTTTTGACCATATATCGCTAAGATATATCAAGTAATTTGACAGAACTACCTATTTACCAATTTTTTAGTTAGCGTGGTGTTAAATGTAATAGTTAAAATGAGCAGCAAGTTTGTGAAAAACAACATCTTCGACAACATCCATTGATTTGCTTCTCTCCCCACTCCTTTTTCGCTCGGCAGAGCGAAAATTTTTAATCCAATTTGTAAACAAGTTTCGAAAACAATCCTGAAAGTTAAAAAAACGAAGTTTATTTCCTTACAAGTTAAACAGCAAGGAAACGTACCGTTGAGATGTGTCATCTACGGGTGCAAAAACGAGCAAAGAAAGTGCGACAACGTAGAAAACGAGCAAACTAAAGAGAACAAAATGTACATCGCATTTCACAGGTGAGAGCAGTTTATATAAAGGTTCAGAAAAGTTGCGTTGGTTTATTTTTCAGCGGAATTGAAAAAATAAAAAATAAACTTGATTTGGCTGTGCATAAATAAGTGATTAAAGAATATTCATTAAACAAACAGACGATTTCGATACTTATCTTGTTAGTCTCTGATCGTTTGGCATTCGCCATCAGAAAGTTTCGAAGTTGTTCGCCCGATTGAAGTTAGTTTACTTAAAAGTTCTTTCTGGAAATTTTTCATTTTTACGCGCATGTTACTCGACAATAAAATAAATTTGCATTCGATTTCCTAAACCTACGCTCTTCCCTCGTTTGGACGTACATGTCCGCCCCAGGGGCTTGTAAACTTGGCTTCATCCAGTCATAAGGCCGGGCATAAGGAGTTATCGTTCCAGTCTTTTTATAGAGTTCACCGGGTCATGCTCATTTCCAACAGCACGACTTTTGTTATTTAAAATTCAGTAGCAATACAATCAGCGAAGAAATAGTGAATAAAGGCGAATATGGATCAAAGTCAACCGTGCGGATCTTTGGAAGTTCATACCGACCTGGACGTCATATCTCAGCTTCCGAGGAAGTCTTTTGCTGCAAGAAATGTGAGCGAGCAGAAAGTTATCGTTGGTCGAAGACTTATGCGAAGCTCACGATCAAGACGAGGGACATAGTGTTCCAAGAGGTTTGGTATACGAAGAAGGATTGGCTATATGCTAGTGAAGACAAAAAGCGTCTCTTTTGCTGGCCTTGCTTGCCCTTTCGACCTGGAGTTTCACAACAACTTGCTGTATGAAGTGTCAGTTTCCCCGTGGCATTTCAAGTTAGTGAAGGACTTTCTATATCATCTGGAATATTATGACATTTATGCATTCGGGCAGATCATTAATTTTTGATGTGGTTTATTATTGTATGATGATGTTTGCTGAATAAATGGACAAGTTCCTGTATGAAATGTTAGTTTCACCGTGGCATTTTCAAGTTTGTGAAGGACTTTCTGTATCATCTTGAATATTATGACATTTATACATTCAGACAGATTATTTTTGATGTGGCTCATTATTATAAGATGACCTTTTTGCTGGTTATATAGACAAGTTGCTATATGAAGTGTCAGTTTCACCATGACATTTTCAAGTTTGTGAAGGACTTTCTGTATCATCTGGAATATTATGACATTTATACATTCAGACTGATCATTATTGATGTGGTTCATTATTATATGATGACTTTTTGCTGCTTAAATGGGCAACTTGCAGTATGAAGTGTCAAAAATATTCATCCAGTGATTCTGTTTCTCCATGGCATTTTCAAGCTATTCATTACTGTGATGACTTATTACTGGTGAAGGTTTGCTGAGTGCCATTTGTACATCTACATGTATGATGTGATGAATTCAAATATGAATTCATGTATGATGTGATGAAATGAATACAAAGAACAAACCCATAAAAGAGGACTTGAGGTGAACTCAGTGTAAACCGGCACTGAGGACCAATTCACTTAAGTGTTGTTCAAGCATCATGGTAAATATTTTACACTTGCAGTAAGTCTCCACTTCTATGTTTAGTTAAACAGTAATGTTGGGCTAGACTTGTTCATGGCTATCAATGTTGGATTCACTCACAGTTTTGTCAGTGTTCCATAAGCATGGCAATAGTGTCTGACATAAGATAAAACAGCCCAAAATATGTTGCACTTTGCCTACTTTAAACAACATTTTGTGATGCTCAGAATTGTTAAAAACTATCCTCAAAATGCAGGAAATGGCATTTCCAAGACTCCAAATTTCAAAATTTTCCTGGGAAGCATGCCCCCAAACCCCCCTAGAGGGGTCTCACACCTTCAGCATTTGCAATGACTCTGAAGTCACAATAGTGTGACCAGTCATTTATGGGTAGCTTTGCCACTGAAGGCAAGACATATGCTTAATTGTTTGGTGGCATAAACACTGTAAGAGCTTAATAAAAATACAATTTTGAAAATTATGACCAAGTACGTGGTATTAATTCAAATCCATGATCTGCAGAGTAAGATGGACAGTTCAATTGGCTACTTTGTATGCAAAAGATACTTCTGGCAATTTATCTGGATTAACCCTTACATCAAGAAGCTCATTTGACTTGTATTCTGGCTGCTGCCATACTATTTTATTCACTGAAGAGAAACAGTTGGAAGTTAAACCTGATAAAGCACTCATATCTGTGGCCCAAAAGACTTGAATAGTGAGCAAAGGTTACCCTGTTAGTGTGAGTAAGGCCTGACATGTGGTTTAGCTCTAACTGCTTGCAGTGCGATATAACTGTAGTAAATAATTCACCTGATAAGGGATTTGATTCTCTACAAGTTATCAAGTACATTTGTAAATTTGCTGAACATTAAATTAAATATAGTATCCAAAGATTTTATTGGGCACAAATCTCAGTCATAGGGTGAATGTAAAAGCTCAACTCCATGTACTTGGAATGCTGTTGGCAAACCACGAAGATTTTTAATTTTTGATAAAACATGTTCAGTTTTTCTAGGATTTTACAAAATTGGGAATTGACTATTTTTTAATTCCCATGGGAATTAACTCAATTCCCAAAGGAATTGACTTTTTTTCAAAATTTTAATTCCCCATAGGAATTAACTTAATTCCCAAAATTTTAATTCCCATGGGATATAACTCAACTCCCAGGGAAATTGACTTTTAATTTAGGAGACACTACTTTTTTGTTTTTTTTTAAGTACCTGCTTTACTTAATCTCCTAACTGTTTTACCATCCAATTGGGTTTTACCTTTTGACTATCTGGATTACACCTGGATTTTTTTTATGCTTGTTTGGGTGGTATATTTTACCATATTTAGTCCTTCCCTTCTCCGAGTTCCACTTTTAAGCCCTAAGCACCATTGGACTGTTATTTTAAGACACCTTTTTTACCCAAGCTTGCCTTTGGTGGGCTTAACCTGAGCAGTTCTTGCTTAATCCAGATTTGTTTACTTATCTTTTTATCCTTAGATTAACCTCCTGTCACTTTAATTTTAATTCCTTAACTTAATTTTGCAATTTGCTCAAACTTTTTCTTTGGTTTTTTCCTTTTTTCTTGGGGGGAGGGGGTTATGTATTTTCGCATCTAGTCCCAGCGTTTTTTTTCCCTTTATACTCCAAGTTCCACTTTTAAGCTTTAGCACCATTGGACTCTTACATTACCCAAGATTGTCTTAGGCAAGTGCAACCTTAGTAATTTTTTTGTTTAGCCCAGATTTGTTGGCTTATCTTTACATGTCCCTTTACATTCTTCCTAGCTCATTCTCAGAAGCTTACTATTTTTTTTAACTTGGTATTTAAACTTGTTTTCGCATGATTTTAGATTAAAAACAGGGTCTAAAATTTCCCCACCCATTATAGCTCATTGGACAATTTTGTATTTGGCTTCGTTTATTCTCTAGTTTTAAACTTAACATTTACCTTCCGCAAAGAGCAGTACAACATTCTTCAGTAAAGACAGGACAAAAGTTAAACTGAGTAATGTGTGCATTATCTATTTCGACAAACAACAAGCAGTTTCTTTTAGTGAATTTTCGGCTTTATCTAAATCATCTTCAGACTAAAATTTGACAGTTACGCGTTACAGATGACGATTGCAAATAGCAATAAGATTTTCTTTTGTTGTTTGTAATCTATATCTATAGCTCTTAACTGTCAAATTTTAATCTGAAGATGATATAAATAAAGTCGAAAATTCACTGGAACCTGCTTGTTATTTATCGAAGCAGATAATGCACACATTACTCAGTTTAACTTTTGTTGTTTTTACCGTATGACATCTTGACGATGTTGTGAAGTACGATTTCTAGACCTCGTAGCACGGAAATTTCACCATCTTACCATTCGTTCTCGACTTCTCTTACTTTGTTATTTACTTCCGAGTACTTTGGTGCTTTGAGTGGTCAGCCAAAGAATTTGGTGAACTCTGAGCTCTAAATAGGACTCGAAAAAGCAACGTTCCGATGCTAGCCTGACGCTGACACTACGAGGCGTCGAGCTCAGAGTTTTTCCGAGTCCTCCGCTTACCAGAGTTTGTACAGTGAGACACGATAAAATATTTAGTTTAACAATGCAATTTCTTCGCAGAACATCTTCTGATTGTCCAATTGTTTAAATGAAAAAGAGCTTACTTTCTTCATTTGGAATGTCGAAGGCAAAACCTGACGTGACTTCAATGTATTTCAAAAGAATAAATCGTTTAAATTTCAAGCGGACATTTACAGTAATAAAATAATCTTCCAAATAAAGCTATTTATAAAAACGGCTCAATTATTCATTAAGGCTCTGTTCTAGAAACTTCACTTTTAATCATCTAAGAATCATCCTCAAAGATAAATGAACAGAAAATTTTTCACGATAATCTGACACTGCCGGAGTCAACTGAAAAATGTTGACTCGAGCGAGATTTGAAGACGACCACTATTTCATGCACACGGTTGTCTTACAAGAATGGATTACAAAAATAGATGGAAAAACAAACCAGGAAACAAAGAGAGAAATAATAGGGGAAAAAATCATGCACGGAAGAGTTAAGTGGATCAGAAATACTTAGCTATCTAGAAAAATTTGACTTACTTGCAAGCAGACTCAAGACGAGTCCACCAGTACAAACTACACCAGTTTTGCGACAACACTCGTTATACCTTTTTAGAGGGGATTTTCTTACTAGTTCTTCTTCGCATAGAACTGTATTCCCTTCTATCCAACTTCCTTTTGAAGTGCACTAATGAAGAAATGTCTCGGAGAGTTACTGCGCAGTTTCAAATGAGACAATAGTGAAACTTAGTAGGTTTACTGTTGATGTCGGGGAATCTTGAATGTTTTTAAGTCAATCTGTCGGAGCCACGTAGCTTATCCGGTTCAGGGATTACGCGATTTGGCTGATGTTAAAAATTTCAACTATCACAATGCTATGCCTGAGTTCTTTATTAACCACGTTTGTATTGGTGTTTGAGAAACACGAAAGCTTGGATATATTAAGGTAGATGAACGACCTTCAAGCTCGATACTCAGAAAATGACTTCTGAGCCCCGGACATTTCTGGCTTCCGCTTAGGTCGGACATATATATCGAACTTGCGCCCTAGCTCACCATCTGAGTCTTGGTAGCTCAATGGTTAGAGCGTCTTACCGGTCATCAGAAGGTTGCGGGTTCGATCCCCGTCTGGGGCTCAGAAATCATTTTCTGAGTATCGAGCTTAAAGATCGTTCATCTACCTCACGTTTGTATTCCCGTCAACGTTCCCATCTGAGAATCAAACGACAGCGGGCATAGCTAATCCATAGTTAGATTAAGATAATAGATCACGTTCTCGGGTGGATGAACGATGCAAATTCGATATATATATGATATATATAACATATATATCGAATTTGCACCTTAGCTCACCATCTGAGTCTTGGTACCTCAATGGTTAGAGCGTCTAACCGGTCATCAGAAGGTTGCGGGTTCGATCCCCGTTTGGGGCTCAGAAATCATTTTCTGAGTATCGAGCTTGAAGATCGTTCATCTGCCTTAATATATCCAAGCTCTCACGTTTCTCTAACATCAAGATCACGTTCTCATTAGTGAAAGGTTCTCCAAAAGTAATTTTAACTGTCATGTCAAATGATACTTTGCGTCTGAATTTACCCAAACTGAGCGCGTTTCATGCGTCGGTTTTCACTAGAACATCTAGACCGGTTTCGATTAACATAAACCAGACATCCATTAACGTTCAAAACAATTTATTCCCGATAATGTGTCATGTAGTTTGTTCCTAGTGATAAAGATTATTGCCCAGCAAATAATTTTGAAGACGCCCATAATCAAATACACATGTCAGGATACTTTGAAAGAAATTTAATGAGGAACTAACGTTTCGTCACTTTACAAGTAACATCATCAGAGTGTCTATTTACATGAAAATTTTCGGCTTAAATAACCTACACGATTACAAAAATAGAGGTGAGAGAAGGAGAGAATGATGAATGAGGTGTCATGACAGGGATTAAGGTGGAGGAGAAAATTTGTAATCGTGTAGGTTATTTAAGCCGAAAATTTTCATGTAAATAGACACTCTGATGATGTTACTTGTAAAGTGACGAAACGTTAGTTCCTCATTAAATTTCTTTCAAAGTATCCTGACATGTGTATTTGATTATGGGCGTCTTCAAAATTATTTGCTGGGCAATAATCTTTATCACTAGACTTCGTTTTCCGCCTGGTATCTCGATTGCCGAAATCCTAACCAAGAGATATAACAACAATGGATCGCTGTCCGCGTTTCGAAAATTTCAGCACAATGAGCTGAAACTTGGAAAAGCCAAACTAGTTTGTTCCTAATCATACAACATGAAATACAAACAACGGGTCGACTCAAGCACATTCATCCTGCAACACCTATTTCATTTTTCATTTGTTAATCAAAGTGACAGCCTAGCGTACGCCATGGAGCTGGCTTAGATGATATCCATGGAACATTGCAATAGCCACAAGCAGTGAACTCAATTTCCATATCTGGAATGCTAACTGCCAGTCATTTGCTCGGGCAAAAAGTGAAGCCAAGATGGTTGTCCATGGAGGGAAATTTTGTACGCCAGTTTCAGTCCGCTTCGTGGTCTTGTACGTCAGTTCCAGTTCTTAACACGACTTTAACCTTTAGTTTTTGTTTGGTTCGGCTTCGAAAACATTCACAACCATGGGAAATATGCTCAGATAAAATATTATTGAACCAGTCTTAAATATTCTAGTGTTTAAAAGGATTCATTATAGCCGTGTGGCCAAAGAACAGTCCTAAATTGTCTGAAGATAGCAAACTGACGGTAAAATAAAAGGACGTGTGCTTAATAGTTTCCTCAAATGATTTTTCGAGATCGTTTTATCAGGTTTCGCGTCAGTTTGGTAATTTATTTTCGTGAAAATATTTAACCTGTAACTCGGTTTGACATTGTCGAAATATATTTGAAATTCTTAAACTCATTTCCATATTTTGAAAACAAATTTTGAGCATTTTCAAAGAGAAATCTTCAGAAAATGTAGAGTCGTGTAGGAGACTAAAACTGACATAGAAGCCCCCGTAGGGGACTTAAACTGACGTACAAAATTGCCCTCCATGTTGCCCTCCATCTTGGCTTCACATTTCATTGGCCAGTTAGAATTCCAGATATGGAAATCGACTTCACTGGCCACAAGTCACCTCGGGTAGACTGGGTCGGGGTAACCAACACGAGCTGCGTTTGTGAAAGGATACAGTAGGAAGCTTTCGGCCAATTACAGTTAGCTCGGTAGATACCAACGTCCAGTCTTCGTGAGGTTTTCCAGAACGGCAAATAATCTATTCAGGACAGCCGCTGCAATGGTTTTCTTATCGTGATGCAAGTCAACCACGTGATTCAAATGTTCGCAAATTAGCCGTTTTTCAATGGTCGCCAACTGGAAGTGTATACAGTTAAGGACTCACTCGTGATACGGCTGTCGCTTACAAGGTTCTTCCAGGCGGATAAGGACACAAATTCTTACGATTTGCTCGCTAATATAGAAATACGAGGACACTCGAATGACTAAGTCACATTAGAAAGCCTGATTTCCACTAGGCGGAATTTTCCTCACGGCAAAAAAACAATTTGTCTTTTTCCTGATTAGTTCCACATCACCTTTAATAAAACCTCACGTGTCATTTCACATGTTAAAATGGTATTTTTTACGTGAAAATGTTTCGGTTCCATACGTGAAACAAAACTTCCATATGCGAAAAATCTTCATATGTAAATCTTCAATACGTTTTGAATTCCAACATTTTCACGTGAAATTTTGAACCAAGTCATTGCTTAAATGAAAATGTTCCAATACCATGTTTGTTTTTTTCAAATGTCGAATCACGTATGAAATTTATATGAAATGTGTTCAAAGCTGGTAAGACAAAGAGAAAAGTTCGGTCTGGCCGAAAATTCCGCCAAGTGGAAACCAAGCCCGACTGTCTCAAGCCACCGACCAATCGTGTAAAACGTCTTATTTGCATCGCAATATGAAAATCATTATCTCGGCTACCGTCGTCAATATGTTCAATTCAAATATTACATATACAGCGATTCTTAAAGAGTCAGTATCAGGGTAACGTACTGCCCGCCTGTGTTCGCTTTGGTAGGCATTTTATGGGCCGCGAAATTCTGTTAGTGAAACCGTTATTGAGTGAACCTGTGAAAATCTTCCTCACCCTTCGTACCCAGGTGGTAGACATTAGGTGACAGAAACTCAACTGAATTTTTGTCTTACACTCGGGAATTTCCCCATATAAAAATCCTGTACATGGCAACTTCGTCTATTGCTTCCCCATCGAAGCGAGGAAGACCATCTGTAGCTGGACACATTGATCCGGCTACCAAGTGATGATTCTGACATATGGTCACAGAGGAAGAATTAACAAAGGTTTGCTGAAAGAACCTGGAGTAAATTTGCGGACTATTTGTTACGTGTTCCTTGTCGTAATCAAGAACCAAGAAGACAACAAATATCAACGATGAGCAAGACGTTCATCCTCAACACAGTCTGGAGCTAAACGGCCCAACTATCCTCGCGATCATATCGTTCTACTGTCCACTCCGAAACCGATTACGTATCCAAATTTTATGAGTTATTCATGAAAGACAACCCACAATACTTGACGATATTAAAATACGTTACTCCCCAGACAGTGTTAAATAACGTAAAAAGTTCAAAGGTGGGTAACTAGCGAAAGTGAACGCAAAGAATTCCAAATTCATGTTTCTAACAAGTTTCACTCTCTGACGGAGAGCCTTTGCTCGAAACGTTGGAATTCTTTGTGATCAGTCACGAAGGTTAATAACCTTTGAACTTTCAACGATAGTTCTACCGCAGGCAACCAGCTCGTTAGGCCACAGCTCTCAAATGCCTGGAAACAGATAAGATATGGAAATAAAAACACAAGCGCACAATGCATTACCCTGACACTGACTCTTCAAACGAATCTCAGAGTCAGATTATTTTCACTCACACGTCCATCATAAGATCGTGCAAGTCTTGCTCTTTGGTGGCGCGCCGAAGCCATTTTCCTTCTGTTTCGACACGCTCGACAAACCATCGACAACCCTCACGACATCGTTCATCGCGTCCGTTGCAGCGTCAGCATCACCATTGGCAACAGCCTGTGCAACTTTGGCCGTGGCGCTAGCAGCGCGTATGCCTGCGGAACTTGTCTTTCTGGTTTGGTTCAAGTGTTCTGCTGCTGCTCCTACCATCGTGGCCGCAACTGTACAAGCCGCCAGACGCCTAATCTGACTGTTCTCGTTAGTTGAACTTTTACTGTCGGTAACCGAGGAGAACTGCACTTGGCGTTTCTTTTTCTCCGCTTTTTTGGCCCGTTTTTGGTTCTGTGCGTCTTGCAACGGTTTACTTGTTTCCATATTGGGCGCAAAAGATGCCGTAGACGAAGGCTCAGGCAGTTTTTTGTTCGAAAGAACCAGAAATGATGCGGGTTTGCGTTCGTTCAAAGGCTCCGACAACGACGGGAACAATGGTAGGATGTCTCCTGTACCGTTAACAGAGTCTGACACTCGGTGATCAAGGAGCTAAGTTGTGTTGGATCAAACGTGTGCGATACCCCGTTACCACTTCTGCGATTAAGGTCCACCCACACCACGTCGGCAAACTCTTTGGCTAAGTTCTGTTCAAAACAAGCAGCCACGATATGTTTGTTGTTATTCTGGGCTGTTGTGATGTCCTCATTAAGAGAAGGGTCTTCGAGGTATCTGCAAAGTATGAGAAAGGGAATCAAGAAAGTTGCACCACAGCCGTGGAATTCTTCGAGATCAGTCATGGCAGTTACGAACCTTTAAACTTTTTACCTTATTAAACAGTCTACGCAGTATTCTGTTTTCATAATATTTCAGAACTCACTGATCCATTGCAGAACGCCCATTGAACAGGAGCTAAGTATTATTCCGAATATACGTCTACTAAACCTTTAGATCCCAGATTCTTCTAAATGTTTATTCAGTTCAAAATTCTTTTGTAAATCTCTTGAATTATTTTATGAATCTAATTTGCAAGTATTAAATCCTACAGATATGCGCGATTGGACGCTATAGGGTTAAACCTTTATCCCCTAACCGTGCATACAGAGGCGGTTAAATGTCTGCAAATTGGATTCAAGAACAGATCTCAATAGATTTTCAAAATATTTTTCAATATTTTAAATAATCTATAATTTCTTTTAAAAAGTGAGGCATGAAATGGTTTAAACAGTACATACGGGTTCTGTTACCTCCCACAGGCTTTGCGAATTCGACCCCATGGCCGAAGTTTTGCACAGCAGGTGATAGGCACTAACCTATTTATAACTGGACTGATAAAGGACCTCACAAAAAGGTTCCCAAAATGGCGTCAGTTATGGGTCCTCGTGTTCATGGGACTAATCACTGACCGAAATTGCTGGCTCCGGTTACTATCGACGACCAATCAGTTGTTGTATAATAATCTTCCGAACCGTCAGCTTTACGGAATGTATCCATAATCCATAAACACGCAAAAATCAAGCGAGTGTTTGACGAATGAAAAATTCATAATTTCTACTGATACTTTTATGCGAATACTTCTTAATTGGTTCCATATTCAGCGATAACCAATGGTGGAGAGGAAGGAAAACACTCCGTATGTACATAATGGTTGAAAAATATTTATGTCAAGTCCTCTAAAACCGCCCAAAATTCTGTTAAAACCGTAGGTCATTGGTCAATGCCATTGGGGATACTTCTCGCAACTCAGACGTAATGGCACCAAACATGTATGTATGAATGTATAAACAAACAAACAAACCGAGGGAAATGAGTGTCAATCACTTTGTAAAAATCTTCAGTACGGATGTTAGGCCAGATTATAGTTAAAATAAACAAAAGTGATATCCAGAGGTTATTTTTATATATTTTCGAGGCAAGCCCCTTTATCAAGATAACCTTGCTTTTATTAAAAATTTTTAAAGTTTGATCTGTGATTTTTTATATTAATATTTTTTTATTATTAATGTTTTACTTATATATATTTGTACATGTACATACTCACATAAACATTTCGAAAAGCTAAAAACACTCGTCTCGCGGCTCGTGTTTTTTTTAGGCTTTTCTCAACATCCCACGTGTTTGGAGCACATTATCCAAACACAGGAATCCATCTGGTATCTCTGAAATGATCAAGACCTCTCCCAGGAGACCACTTAATGATTACGTTTCTTGTAAACGATCATCCCTACGCCAAAGATTTAGTTAAACTATATTTATTTACACTAGATTTCTCTATCAGCTATCTAAGCTGTTCTTCCCAGTTTTAATTTACTTTAGAACTTCCGATAAGCGACCACACATGAAAGGGATTAAGATAAACATTAGCAACTTAGTAGGTGGGATCTCACTCCTAAATCTCACTGACCAACGCGGTAGAGGCTGCTCAAACGAAGTAGACTAGTAGACCCGTTGTTAATAAGCAAAGACCATTTTACACTGATTCGAGTTTCTTGGTGGCTTAAAACTCTGCAGCATAAGTGTCTGAAACTCTTGTGAACAGATCTCTCGTGACCTACCACCTGGCGGTAAGGGATCACCTTTCTTTAATACATTGCGTGGTCAATCACCACAGGCCTAACCAAGCACTTTACATTAAGTAGAAACAAGGTTCAACTGCTTCCATACAATGACTACTTACAGCACTTTTATGTATTACGAACAAGCTTAAGTAAAGGAATCCCAAAGTTGTGAGTTGATTTTGACGTCAAACTATTCGACAGAATCATTTTGACAACTTTAAAGATTTGAAATCAAAGATCGACGTATCTAACATGTTGAAATTTAGATTCTTCGTTTATAGCCGACCTCGTCCAATTGGCTTCAAGTCTCGAATACTTCCTACAGTTTAACGATTTTTTTTCTATAAAGTATCTTAATATTTTTTTCTGTCATCTCATGAAGGCAACTGGCAATTCGAGATACAGTCGACTCTCGCCTTGCGGACACCCCGCTATTACGGACACCCCGTTATTACGGACAGATGGTAAATCCCCGGCCGAAACTACTATGAAATGTATTGAAATAACTCTCGCTATTACGGACTCTCGCTATTACGGAATTGTGGACACTTCATGCGGTCCCAAACTAACATTTGTTTTGTTTTACTCTCGTTACAACAGACACTTGCTGTTTGTCAGCGGAAGTACTTTGAATATTCTGTTCGTCATTACATCTGTCGACAAAAATGACAGACAAAATATAAACGTGTCTTTCAATACAACCAAGGTTTATGTTCCGATCTTAAAAGTTCTTCCGCTCTGTTTACATTACTTTAGAGGCTTTTTAGTTTGTTTTGCCATTTCAATGCTCTTGACAGACTTGGGCTTTTGTGTAGACTGTGCAGTGGCTATTCCTTCTTGTTTGTCTCGCAAGGACTGCCTGGCTATATCACTGCAAATAATGAGTTTGTCAAATCTTGTCAAATATCTATGTCCACCATAAAACTTGTAAAGAACGGGAATCTCTAAACCCAGGCCAGCTCCTCTGTTTACCCTCTTTCCACAAATGACGGCTTCTCCTCTGTGATGTACTCTTTTCAAAAATGAAGAAACAATTTTGGACAGTCCTAAAGGAATATGCCCCACAACTAGTCCGTTATTTTCTGTTATGGCCACAACATGTGGATCTTTGGCATTTTCCGGTTCACGTTGAAGCACGAGAGTCATGTCAATTTCAGGCTGAAGTTCGTCTTTGTAAGCATGGTGGCTCTCAACCAAGAATAATAAGACTTGTATTCTTCGCACTTTTCTTGACTTGCCATGCATTTGTTAGTATTTGTCAGTATTTGTCTAAAACATGATTACTAACTTCGCATAAGTCGACTGAGTTTTGTTACGTTATCGTAGCTTTACAGTGAAGGAAAAGGCAATTGACACTGATTCATGTTACAGTTTGATTTTTGGTTTGGGTATACAATATTTTTTTCTCAATATAAATTTTTGATTTGTATCTTAATTTGTATTGTGTATTTATACACCACAGTAAATGTTAACTAGAAATTGAAAGAAACTGGACATTTTAAAATTAAAAAGCAGTAATATATAGTCAAGACATTTTACAACCTAACTTTGGGTCATTTTTCTCGCACGCCGCTATTGCGGACTCTCGCCATTACAGACACCAAATGACAGTCCCCAGGGTGTTCGCAATAACGAGAGTTGACTGTACGTGAATCTTCTGTTCATTCTGGTTGTGATAAGATCGGAAAGCATAGAGGCTTTGAGAAACACCTACAGAGCCTAAAAAAGGTACGGATAAATAGGCTTTGAAAAACGCGGTATGAAATCTGTAGTTTGAAAAGCTTATATTCCGTGTCCTAAACTCTTGAAGTCAAATTTTAAAAATTTAAGGAACTCATTCAATAACCAAGAAATCAACAGTAAACAGAGAACAAACAATATCAGAAAATTCATAATAATATGTATGTAGTCTAACTGGCGCTATGGAAACAACGAACAATGTATATATTGTTTTTTACGTGCATGAAACAAGTATTTGGCTGTCAAAACCGTCAGTACTCGCACAAACGCTGCGATCACTTGAATAGCTCAATCTTACTTCCCAAGTTTACGGAAAGAGCGCGGACATGATAAAGTTACATGCTCTTGACCACTAACTGTGCTACATTTTCATCGCTATGCAAACGTCAAAGAATTGAACTATTTCACTAAAAACTATCGAGAAACAGTGACAAGGCTAACCGAAGTGACAAAAATGACTGAAACCTAGTTCATACGTCGAGCTTTTCATGTGCCAAATCTAATGTTAATGAGCAGAATCCTTTATTCGAATTGATTTGCATTTGATTCGGCACATGAAAAGTTCGACGTTTGAACTGGGCCTAAGCGTTCTCGTTGACTATTTCCCTTAAATGACTAACATTGAGAGTTCTGGGCTTTCCAATCCAATTTGCGGTCATTTCAGCCTCTCAAAGAATACTTTCAGCACGTTGAATTTTACTCAGTATCTGGCATGGTCTAGACAGAACAATATGTACTGTATTTCTGGATAAAAAATAGAGCTAGATGCATCGTATTTCCGAATAAAAAATAACTTTAATCAGTAGAAACTTACAAGAAGTCTACAGTAAATGCGACATTCCGATTGGCTACACTTCTTGATATCGAGCAGAAGAGAGTGACACAAGAAAACCGTGTGTTTCGACCAACAAGAACGCTTATTCCAAGTTTTCCCTCACATAAGTTAACTGACGTAGCTTTTTAGGAGTGTAATTAGATTATCCGCCCTCAACTTCAACGAAATGACAGTTAACCCAGGGCTCGCTCTCGTCAACAACCACTTCACAGAAATTTCGAACTGATAATCTAATTTTCTAGTTAATTAACCATTCGAAAAAGTATAAGTTTACGTACTGTAAATAGGACATCGGGCAGTAAAAGCATGAACTGATAGACAGTAGCGTAGCCAGGGAGGAGCAGGGGAAAGTTGCGCCTCCCTCCACTTTTCAGTCAGACCAGGTCTTTTGGTACATCCATAACATTTGTCGGTACAGTGATATTGTCCATCGCAGATTTAGTTTGCGTTTGTAATACCAGCATGAAAAGTCGACAAATAAGCTCCAACTTTTAAATTTAAGTACATGAATCGCTCACAAAGCGAAGAATCCTGTTTCTACCGACCAGAATTATATGGTTCGTGGGTACCTCAGGAAAAAGTGGTGGTGGCTGTGATGGCTGAACTTAAAGGTAATATGAAGATACGTGCCATACCTCACGTGGTGTGGTGCACTTTACCGTTTAATAAGTCGTTTTCAAATTTAATATCACTTAGAATGGTCATGTAAAAATTGCTCATTCTCTTATCGAATTTTGTTGACAGATTTACTTTTACCGTTACGGAAATGCTTTGGTTGCTTTTTCCTAAACTACTTCTGTCGGTACATTAAGAATGTCTTGTCGGTACATTTGTCTCAAATTTCTTCTGCCCCTATACTTTCTAATTCCTGGCTACGCTACTGCTGATAGATATAGCGACCAAGATACGAAGAAGCTCAAAGCAGTAAACGATGATGGACAATTAAGCGAGCGGCCTAAAGAAAACGTATTGATGCTAAAAGTTGGGCTGTTTGATACAGAGTAAACACTGAAATGTAGTGACAGATAAGCCACACAGACATTCGTTTCCAATTATCGAATTAAAATGATCATCAGATAAAAATTACTGTTAGACATCCTCTACATTGTCAACTCCCCTTGTCTTGTGCCTAGTCGATATCAAATAACCAAGCTGGCATTAGATACAACGGTAAAGATTCCAAAACCTGAACAAAACTTGGACAATCATGATTTAATAACGAACACACTTGAACATGCATGACCAACTTGACGCGCAGTTTTTCACACATGGTGAATAAAGAAACGGCAAGGCACATTGATGGAGTTTAAAGCTATGTTTAGAACTTCTTGAATTAAAATTTCTTCATTTTTGGTGCTGGCTGTTTCATAACCTCCGTTTACGACTACCAAGAACAAACTACACCATGGCCTTCAACAACTGGTCGAGATACTCAAACATCTTGAACCAAACGACACGAATTGCTGCAGTATATTAGATAACAGATGACAACCACGCTTGTAAGAAAGCGCACAACACAAACATATTCAAGAAAAGGCTGACAAAAAAGCACAGAAAATGTACAAGGATGACACTCTTCTGCTTGTCTTATTGTGCCATTTGCATGCGAACAGCGAGTTCTGAAGACGACTGGGAAGTCTGAAATTAAAAACCACTGCTGGAAAGTAACACCAACGTTGATATACTTTTAACATGAAATACCTTTACCTTTTACTAAATAGCTCCCGATTTCTGATCGGATTTCCTGCTCAGGTAAGTGAAGATAGTCTAGTCAACTGCTGAAAACCCACGCCTTCACAGGGACTTTCTGTTTTCGATAGAACTAGGTGGAGTTCTCAGGTTACGAAGCCTAAACAAACTTATCATTTTACCGTACATATTGTAACGTACTGCGGGCACGGCCAACGTCTATCTTTTCGTAACACTAAGCATCAAGCATTCGCAGAGCGAAGTGATGTATGTACTGTCGGAACAATGATAAAGTTCTTGATATCATACATGCAATTTAACCATCAGCCGCATTAACCCAAGTTTCTTAGAAGAAAATTTCTAGAAGGAACACAGCGTCTGCACATTTGCCCACAAGAATTACGATCAATAGAGTACATAACTAAGATACCAAAAGTATAAACTTTAAGCCTAATATTCCCAAGGGGATTCGCAAATGACGTGCAGGAGCCTAAAACTAGGTTTGGCACCTCAAGTTATACACCCTTTTCAGTAGATGGAATTCCGACTAAAAGGCGAGTCACGTGTTAAAGTTAGAAATTACCTAGGCAACGCAACAGTTCAAGCAATTAGAATATACTTTCTCAAATTCATTCATAATTCACAAAGCAAAAACAAAACTCATAATTAATCAATATTTAGAAATGGGAAGATTACAATTGAATTTTGCCAAATTTTGGCTTGATTTTTTGCCTAAAATACTGGTCCGTTTGAGAAGCAATTTCAGACACTCGTTAAGTGTTCTTCCTCCGATTTCAAAATACCTCGAAACTCTTGAAAAAAGCTCGGCTTCGCTTCGTTCTTTAACTCGTTTCTCTGTGTTTAGTAATCGGAGGAAGAACTTCAACTCGTGTTTGAAATATTGCTTCAAGGTCAAAAATTCTTCGAAGGCTCCGAAGATTTATGCCTTTCATCCGCCCACCAGAGGTGCACTTAACTCTTGCGCCTCTAATGCAATTATGAAGACCAAATTCTTCAGCTTTGCCCTTATACCATCACGCAACACTTGTATTCTTCAGCCTGCATACCAGCTGGCGCGGATTAATGGTCATTGTTGTATCTGAGCTGGGAGACTATATCTGAAAAAAGGTCGGATCAAAACTCGAGCTTTTTCAATACTTAAGAAGTCATGACGTTGTCGTAATATCAGCAGGGTGCAAAGGCTCTCTCGTACTCCTAAATAACAGCGTGTCAGCGTGGTGTGAGAGAATGGCCGTAGGAGACGGACATCTCTGTTTCTTTCCAGTAAGGGCCGAGATTCCCAAATGGTCTGAGACTTGCGTCTGGAGGTGCCGGGATGTTTCTCCGACATACAAGGCTCCGCAACCTTGACACGTGAATTTATAAACAACATGCGATCTCAGACGTGTGGGAATCCGGTCCTTAAAAGAAAAGAAATTTGAAAGCCGTACAGTGGGACGAGTGAGTGCCGTTTCTCACGGTAAACAAAAATTTTAGAAATACCAATAGAATTAGAACAATAATGAAAAATAAAAATAAAAACGTCAACAGTTCATCAAAGACAAAGTATATTTTCGCAATTTTGGATTAGTATAATAGTCAGCGGTGAGTTGGTAAATAGTAACAATTCATTTAAGATTACTATACTGAGTCGCACGTACTGAGTTGTCAAAATCCAAATGGTGCATGAAATGAAAATCTTTGATGTAAACAGGTCAAAAACTGTTACCACGCACTTTTATGACATGTGTGTGACAAGTGGTAGAGATGCATCAAAAGCAGCAGAGCTCTTTGAAGTGGTCCACTCCATGTTTGAGCAAGATAACATTCCATGGTCTCTTGCTGTTGGCCTCAGTGTTGACAATACAAACTCGATGATTGGAGTGCATAACTCTGTTGCATCCCGATGCAGGGTGCAAAACGAAGAAATTTATATATGTGGCTGCCCGTGCCACTTAGCCAATATTGCAGCAAGCAATGCACATGATGCGTTTGCAGAAGTTCTTGGAATAGATACAGAGAGTATTCTGATTGACATATTCTATTGGTTTGACAAACGTACCAAAAGGAAGGGTGTTTTAGCAGAATACATGGAGTTTTGCGATCTAGAATATGCCAAGATCCTGAAGTATGTGTCAACAAGATGGCTATCATTAGAGAGGTGTTTGGAACGTACACTTAAGAAATATGCAAGTCTAAAGTCCTACTTTCTTAGTGAAGAGTTCGCTGATGCTCGTTTTGAGAGGCTACATACAGCGTTTCAAAATCCTGTCACCGAATTAGCCTTACTGTTTAACCAGGCTAACATTTCATTGTTTACTGATTTCAACAAGTTGTTGCAATCAGACCAGCCAGTGATTCATATTGTTCATGACAAGGTAACTAAGCTTGCAAGAACTCTAGCAAATCGAATTATTAAGGCAAGTGTTGTACAAAACACTCCAATAACTGAAATAGATATGGCAGACCAAGAGATCTTCAAACCAAGAGAATCAGTTTGCATTGGTGGCACAACCAAGTTTAATCTACAAAGGCTTTTTAATGAAGGGGACATTTCTCAAGAGCAGTATGATAACGTCTTCAAAGTTGCACAGAAGTACTTTGAAGCTTCCCTTGAATATATTCTTCAGAAATTTCCTGTAAATGATGCAGCATGTAAAATGGATCAATGTTTTTAATCGGTTGGGTGTTAGATGGCAGAGTGTTGAGTGTTTTCTAAGTTCCAGTCATTTTTCACTGATATGAACATAGATGAATTACACGATGAATTCTGTGATTATCAGATTCTGAATGATGGGGACATTGGTGATAATGCATGGAATGACGCTAAGGTAATTGACGGATTCGTTGATGGTGTTGAAGTGTACCATTACAGAGTAGACATTTTGTGGTGGTATATTGCTCATATGGTAACACCAGGTTAAACTGCAATCAGGTTCCGTTACCTACAATCTGTAGCAGCACTTGTTATGGTTCTACCACATAGCTTGTTCGCAAGAACAAGACTGACACCAGATCATCGTTAAAGCTTGATGGAACCCTATCCAATCTACTAGCCATGAAGTCACACTATCCTGAAGATTCAGTACCTTGTTTCCGATGGGATCCTGATGAAACTCTTCTTAAAGACTCAAAGAAGGCAGCCAAGGCATACAGTGATGAGCACAAATGAAATCCTAGCCGTTTTCAGCAGCATACATGTTTGCATTTACTGAACTGATACATGAATTGATTGAGTTTGATATAAACATATAAATTTGAGTTTTACTTGCTTCACTTTAACTCTTTCCATAGGACACTACATCTCAAGTAATGCAGGTAAAAGTTGAAAAAAAAGCTCTGTTCTGCGCAACATCATTAAGAAGCATATCAAAGTTAATATCAAAAGAAGTACATATCTTTGATTCACTTGCATCAAGAATTCCTTCCCAATTTTGCCCTATTTACTTGAGCTGAAGGTGTATAGAACTATAGATTAATATTAACTACATTAAAAGTTGTCATTTTCAGCAATAATTTTAGAAAAGCATCGATGCAGAAATCTCCAAGTTTGGCAGTCAATCACCAGGTTTTTTAGTCCTTATGATTTAAAATCTCCAGATTTAGCATTTGGTAAAGTTGGCACGTCTGCAAAGTTTCTTCACCTTTACCTAAACCTTTTACTGTTCCTAAACATCTCATTTACTTCTCTTTACCGTTTACTGGCTTACACTTTTTACAGATCCAAACTCAGTTAAGAAAACTCTTCTTATCTGCTTTTCCCCATATCACTATTCGCTTTGTCCCTCCTCCCACTGTACGGCTTTCAAATTTCTTTTCTTTTAAGGACCGGATTCCCACACGTCTGAGATCGCATGTTGTTTATAAATTCACGTGTCAAGGCTGCGGAGCCTTGTATGTCGGAGAACATCCCGGCACCTCCAGACGCAAGTCTCAGACCATTTGGGAATCTCGACCTTACTGGAAAGAAACGGAAATGTCCTTCTCTTACGGCCATTCTCTCACACCATGCTGACACTGGACACCTCATCTCATTCGATGATTTTAAAATCATCAGTTCTTGTTACTCTGAGTCTGAGTTACTTTTACGGGAAAGTTTACTTATCTTCAAACTAAAGCCTTCTTTACAACCCAACATGGGCTCAGCTCCACTTTTTCTGTTTTGATCCATCTTTATTGCTTTTACTCTAACTTTTTACGGTCTGTCGACCTACCGTCAGTTAGTGTAATATTTATTTTTATTCTTTCTTTCTATTAGTTATCGTATGTGTTAGCATTCGTCTGTTACGATATAATTAACGTCACTGTGTTTGTTATTTATCTCTGAAGATGTTGCAAGCTTTGCGACGAAACGTTAGATCCATTTAGCAATTTTGAAATTTACTTATCACTTTTCTATTTAAAATGCCTATCCTTTGTATCATATGCTGGACTCTGATATTTGTTACAGGTTTACCATTCCCGCCTGGTGATTCTATCGCTGGAATGCACTTCAGTTTTTTAAAAGGTCAGGGACTGCAACACAATGCGAGTCGAAGCGATTGAAACACCAGGCGGGGATCGTAGCCTTCTCAAGAATATTACTGAACAGAATATTATTCTTAGTAGCATTGTTGAAACAAACAAAAACGAACCAGTTGATAATGGAAATAATTTTTAATCACTAACGTTTTGTTACATAACCTGTAACGCCAGAGTAAATGATAACTATATACAAGTGTCGGGAACTTTTAAAGCTTAACGATTACAAAAATAGAGCGGAGTGGTGAGTGTTGCTAAGGCATGACGAAAGAGGTGGCAGATAATTGGTAAGTAAGAGAGTAACTAAGGAATGACTAAAGAGGTGTTAGTAAGTAGGAGATGGTGAAATTAAAATAAGGAGAGAAGGAAGGATCGAATGTTCTTATTTAAGGAAGGTTTTAGTTTGGAAACAAATTACTCTCACTTACTAATTATCTGCCACCTCTTTTCTCATGCTTTAGCAACACTCACCACTCCGCTCTATTTTTGTAATCCTTAAGCTTTAAAAGCTCCCGACTCGTGTACATAGTTATCATTTACTCTGATCAGTCTGATGATGTTACAGGTTATGTAGCGAAACGTTAGTGATTAAAAATTATTTCACTTATCAACTGGCTCGTTTTTGTTTGTTTCAACATTGCTACTAAGAATAATATGCTGGGCAGAATAATAATTGTAAGCAGATGTCCAGAGTAGTCACTCTTAAACGAAAAGAACTGAGCCTAAATAAATGAACAGTTGTGGATGTTCCCCACTATTCAGTTCTAGCTTGGCGAGTAGCCGTTTATACACGGTCGCGGTGTGAATCTGGCAGAAAAAGGAGCAAGTTTTGTTCCTCATGCATGTTGGACTCGTTGAGCGGCAACACATTTAGGCAGCAGTGCGCTCATTGAATATTAATCGAATAGCACAAATACAGTTGAGCAACGTATCAATCATTTCTTAAACCTCTGCGATGTGAACCTCTCTTTTTCATTTGCCCAAAGGCAGCGTATTTTAAGGCTCGACTGTTGCATGATTCTGGCGATGATTCAAGGAATTCAAGAACCAAAGGGTTGAAAAAGGAGCTTTGGAAAGAAGTGGGATATCATGAAAAATACAAAACCGTAACTTAAAATTGTCATTTTAGTAAATTTGTAGGCCACCTGAAGAGATAAACCTCATGAACAGAACAAACTTGGTTTATTTAGTTATAGCTCAGTAATCCGATTAATCTGAACATTTTCAGTTCAACTGTGTTGATGTAGAACAGTCATATGATTATCCTACATAAATATATATGAAATTCCCTCCTTCAAAAAGAAGTCAATTATAGTCAAATGTGACTTGAAATTTTCATGAAAATTTCTTAAAAATGAAAATTGAAGGAATTTCAAGCACTTCAAAAATTTAAGGATTTTCAAGTCCTTGAATTTCTATTTTAAATTCTAACACTTTCAATTATATTTAAGGTCTATACGAACCCTCAATGATGCAATCGCTGGAATTAATACGTCTAAGTTTTTGTTGCGTAACCATTCGTCTGTGATTGTTCATGCAACAATACGCAATGTTGGCTCTGCACTTGCTCACAAGAGCCTCCCTTTACGAAGAAAGAACAGTTTAAGACCTTTATAAGTAGCGTTTACGTACATAAATGCCAAGCTGCCAAATTTTTCACGTTCTTCCTACAACACTTTTCGTGGCAATTTTTTCGCGTTATCCTGAAAGGTCAGCATGCCTGTTCCAAAGATCAGGAAACTCAACTATTCCTGCGATCCATCGTCATGAAAAACTTAAGATGGGACGATGTGTTTCTTTCCTAGGTGGCTTTTTTCACTACTCAGGTTTTGATCCGATTAACCCAGAAGCTCTTTGATGTGTCGGCTTTTCGTTCTTGGATGTTTTTCTAGGTAATACGCGGCGCCCGTCGTCTATAATATTCAAGACTCAATAAACAAAGTCTTTGTCCACGAAGACCTTTCTATTCATATACGCAAGTAGATAAAATTTCTCAACGACATGTTGCCTGAGTCAATTACAAAAACCTGGGCTGATCGGCCTGATCACATAATAGCAACGAACACGGTAATCTCAACGCCAATTGACAATCGATGGACAGCCTCACTATGCCAAAAAAAATCAAAATCCCTCGAAATGATTACAGTCCAAAGCCAAACAATCGAATTCTAATGAATACATGTTTGAGGTCCCAGCATTTTAACTCTTTCCTTTCCGGATTCTCCTCAGTCGAATAAAATTGTCTGGTGTTAACCCTAATAAAACAGCAGAAGACCTAAGCAGACAGGAGTTAATTGAGATGGGCTAAATTAATTCCTGTGCAAAGAAGTTTCGCAAACTGGCTTGTTTTTTCGTGTGTACGTTGTGGACTACACTCTCATAACAAAAAATATTTCTGACTTGAGTAGTCTGAGAACACCAGTTTAAGTACACGAGGATCAATCTGCCACATTCACTCATGCATACCCATAACAGTTTTTCCTCGACAAGGCTCACTCTTTCCAAAGCTATAGCAAACCGGTTTTACAAATAAACATCACTGCTCCTCCCACGAGACTTTGTGCCTCTTTCTGAAGTTCCTTTTGTCCCACAGCTTTGATACGATTGACTGACAGAGAGCTCACTGATATGTCATCTTTTAGTTCAGAGATGTTTTCCACGAGATAAACAAACACCCGTTGTCTTCACTGTTCGGTATTCAATACCAAAGGATTTGTCCAAGAAAACGAGTTTATTTGTACATGTGATGTATATGAAAGTAGTCCACTATACTACTCCTTATCGACGGCCAGAAAAATGTAACGCTTATAGAGTAACACTGATCGAATGATGGCAACAGATATGGCGATCTTGTGCACAGATTTGAGACGCAGAAATTCGCGAAATGATTACATTTTAAAATCTTGCTGTTAAGAGATTGACACGGAATATCTAAGTTCGCCAAATTTAATGATGTTACAATGCGCAGCTTCTTTTGAGCTTACATTCTATCATGTTCAGATCAAACTGTAAGAGCTAAAGAAGAAATAACCAGTGTTTTGTGCAGCCAATTTGTTACTGATCTAAATTACAGTTAAGTATGATACGCGTACGCAATTTGAAACGGCAAAATGACTAGGAAGATTTCTAAATTATAAACCATAGAATATGCATTCATAAAGTCCAGCTTCGTAAACGGACATCAAATGTGAAAACAGCATGTTTACACTTTTCTAGGTGAATTATATACACGAACATCAAATATGTATATAGTACGTATGTCAAAACAACATTGTCCTACAACGTTCATTGAAAGTTTGAAGAAGCATGCCTCGACGCGTGTCTTGTCTGGAGAAAAAGTAACGCTGAAACAATGACAGGAGTAAAATAATAGTAATAGTATTTGATGTCGTATTGGATGCCAAATGGACGTACTCGGGTAGTCAGGTTTGAGTTTAAACACACAACGGAATGTTTGTACGTCAAAGGTTGAACTCATTGTCAAGCAACCTTAATTACGTTTCAAGATTCTGTTACACGGTTATAGGGCACTTTTTCACACCAGATTACAAACGATAGTAAGACAACAGTTCGAAGCTTCTAATGAAATGGCCAAATTCAGTTATATTCTGCAGATAGATTTAACTTCTAAAGAATGCAAAGGATAGGACGAAGCTAGTACTCCAAAAGGGTGGCATGAATGCAAGAACTACATGAAGTATTCAAGTGAAGGTTGAAAAGATAAGAACAGAAAGCTTCGTGTGATAGTTAAGTATCGCTACTCTTCGACTTTCGCTACGGCGTGCGTTACCTCAGTTCACGCGCAAGTCTTGGGTTGTGTAAATATTTTCGTTCATCATGTGTCAGAAGCAAACCTTAACTCTACCTCAGAAATGTTCACCCTGGTTCTCACAAACAAGAGAAAGCAACAAGCAATTTGTTGTGTGTGTGAACAGTACTAACACGAGCCGAAGTAAAACAACTCGAAAAGAATATTGGTTTCCTCTTCTGTTGGAAATTTTTCCCTGAAGCTTATGACAACCTTATGAACAACGATTTTCCTATATCGTCGTGTTCTCGTGAGCGAATTGCAAACCAGTAGTTTACTAGGGTAAACCAATCAGTGAGGTAAATTGATCATACTGCAATCAACCGATACCCTACAACAGTAAAGTGCTTATTCTCGCGTTTGTAATGTTCTTACCAACACTGGCATGTACTATTCACCAACCTCCTTAAATACAGAAGCTTCTAGCACTGATCCTCATTCTAGACTTCGATTATAATGGCAGCCAATGTTAAGCGAAGCGTGATACATGTTTAGGAAACGATTGAGCTTTCATTTGCTCAACCTTTCAAAAATTACATTCAAGAATTTAAATCCTTCTGTGCGAGTTTCGACCAAAGAAAATGGTTTCGAAGAACAATCCTTCGCATACACGAAGCATTGTCAGTTGTCTTGTGATGGCGTTTCATTTCAATCTGAAATATACGAGTGACGCGAGATGGACGACATGTTTGTTATTGTTGTATTTTCATGTTTAACTCAAATGTTTTTAAGGTTTGCCTATGATTGAAATGACAAACTTTGAACTCTAAGCGAACTCAGCATTGAAGCGTCACAACCACATGAGCCATTGTTATCTCTAAACGCAACCACCTCTCTCACGTTCGTATAGGAATATGGGAGTCACAAACGAAAGAAATAAAAGCACCAAGACCAAAACATATTCTTAACATCAGACATTACTTACGATTTCGTTAAAAATAGGATCACAAGCGAGCACCGTTGAATGGCGAGCTTTCTGTCTTCAGCTTCTTGTGGTTCCTGTATGGCAACGTTGAAGCCAAATTCTTCAAGACTGCATGCTAGTAATTTAACTTCCTCAGTTTGGCTGTTTTGATGAGTTACGTATACGCTTGACTGCCCTTAAATAATCGAAATCACAAGGATGAAAAACAAAAAAATAAGAACACGTGCTGACAATCAAACCTCCACTGGATGCCAACCACAAATCGAAACGAGATGACAGTGCTATAGAGATTACCGTGTTTGCCAGCACAGAAAATGACAAGACAAATATATTTAGGTATACCTCAGGGTGCTTAGGGCACTGAAGAGGTAACGAAGACGAGAAAATATGTAATGATGAAAGACAGATTGCTTGAGAAATGCTGCCCTGGAAATGGTTCCCCGAACTTAAATTTGCCCTGCAGACCAGACGGGAGAAACTTCAGACAATATATCAGACGTTTATTTGCGACGTCCTGGGATGTACGCTGAACATGTGACACCGAGAAACCTCCGATAGGGGGTTGGCAAAAGTTTATGAGCGTTGTTTACCACATATCGTAGGTCTGTCGGAACAGCAGGGGTTGTTAAGCACACCTTGTCAACGGTAATCGTGCTTGCGTAAGACTAGGTTACAAAATAACTGGAATACAATGATTAAAAAAAGAAAATCTTTTCGGCCAGTAGTTACCAGACTTCAATGTGTCCGAAATATCGAAAGGTCAGAACACATACTTTTACTGTGAAAGCATGCAGCTCAAGGGAATTTCATTTTGGTCAACATCAGACGGTTTTGCTCTGCGCCACGAAGTGTCTGCCAATGACAGGGTTAACAGACAAAAGCAAAATAAAGTTAACGGAATCAAGCCTCAACAAACAAAGTTTTCAGGTGGATTTCCACTTGGAGTAAAATATCGCGCGCACGACAGCTGCATTGTTAAAATTGAATAGATTTCTGCTTGGTTCCATTCGAGAGCTCCTAAGACAAATGGAAAAAGTCGCGTACGACACTTCGTACAAAGCAGAAATCCACCTTTAGGGTGAGTATTAATGTCCTACACAAAACACGTAAAACAGTCATTTTTTTCATTTCTAAACGTAGTAGTGGTTTATTTGTGACAAAATAAGACACAGCTAACATAACATGTACTTTAGGTAAGACCCATTTAGGTAAGACTCGTTTTAGACCACGTCTAAAACGAGGCTACCGAATCGTACTTGCATAATCGAATCAGTTCATGCCTCAAATAAAGTGCTTCAGATGTTCTCCGCATCTTCCTCTGAGTCGCCGTAAGGCCGGTTTTACACATTCGAATAAATTCTCGCGAATTTTTTCACGAGTGGAAAATCGCCTTATGGCTTGATTTCCACTATGCCGAATTTTCCACGCGGACTAAATTTTCTCTTTAACTTACAGCTGTCAAGTGGAACTAATCAGAAATGTATAAAAAAATTGCCCGTGCGGAAAATTCCGCATAGTGGACATCAGGCTTAAAGCTGGATTTCCACTTGGCGCAAACTGTTTCATTTTTCTTGGGGGATCTCGAGCGGAACCAAATATAGAAAACTTAAATATTTGTACATCAATCGCGCGAGGGATATTTTCTACCTCGTGCAAATCCTGGAATGGCACAACGTGAAAATCGTCGCGTGCGACGGTAGCATTATTAAGATTGAATTGATTTCTACTTGCTTCGATTTAAAAGCTCCAAACACAAATATCGCGCGCACGACATTTTGCACCAAACGGAAATCCGGCTGAATAGGTCGTTTAAGCAAAACACTACGGATATGTCTACAGTAATGTGCACAGATAGTTTTGGCCAATTCATCTTTAAGGATTTCCACGGCTTCATGGCTACGTTGGTGCATGGAAGAAAAAACGCTTTCGGTGATTTAAATGTTAAAAAAACTAACCAGAGTTGCTCGGAAGAGGTCCACAGCTCTAACAATAACATCTACAGTTCATTACAACATTAACGAAATGTTGTTCTCTTCAAATACTCAGACTTCAGCCCCTTCGTTAAATGCTGTCGCCAAACTAGGTTGCTTAAACTTCCTATTTAACTTTCTAAAATTTCGCTGCGTCTCAAATAATCATCAGAAAATGAATGTCCGTATTAAAACCCTAGTTTCCGTTTGGTAGCTAGTTATAAGGTTGTAGCCTACAACTACGTTGGGATATGGCAGTCTGCAATACAATGCGGTCACAATGTAGTTTGTTTTGTTTGTATTAGAAAACTTCGGTTGCCAGCTGTCTGTCATTCGCCAGCAGCCTCTAACAGTCACCGACAAAGATTTCAACACTGTCTCTGCAACTTATATTGAAACTTTGCGAGGGCTAGTGACCATATAGAAGGCAGGCTTAAATAAGCTACAAGATTTTTAATAATAAGTATAAATACTATTTACAATCCCTGAATTATGTCGTGTGATGACAGACGTGAGGAAGGCATTGAGAATAAAAGCAAGAAATCATAATGATTAAATAAAAAAAAACCCACAATGATGAGACAGTCGGAACGAAGGTTATCATTTGAAGATGAAATAAGCTCTAAGATAAGACTTTCAGCCACCGCAAATTTCAGCGCTGAAAGTGGGATAGGAAATTACAGAAAAGTCATCAAGTAACGTAAAATAACCTGTCGCACAGCTGGGGGCCTGCAAACCGACGTTTGGTCAAGTTCAGATTCGCCTGAGGTCAATCTCAAGTTTCATTCAAAATGTTCCAGTTTATTCTTCCAAAAAATGGTCAGTGTTCCCATGTGCTTTGACTACCCGAACGATTTTATCCAGAATTTGGACAACGTATGCAACCTCCTCTGGTGAAGTAATTAACGCACTTCATAAAGAGAATACAGAAACAGGCGTTCTTGCTTCGCTAACAGCATTTTCTTTCAATAGGATTTTTGTTCCTAAATTAAAGCTACGGTTACACACAACGATCTCTGTCATCAACGCGAGGGAGATTTGTTTATGGCTGCACCACAACGAAGGAAAACTTTTCCAATAACGTCAGAAAATGGTGGCTGATAAAAAAAACAAAACTTCATTTCCTGTATTTAAGTTGCAATTTTTTTTTTCATGATAATCTGACACTACCGAAGTCAACTGAAGAATGTTGACTCGAGTGGAATTTGAACTCGCCCCTTCGGGATACCGGTCCGCCGCTCTACCTGCTGAGCTATCGAGTCCACAGGGATTGGAGGCGAGTTCCAGATTCTTCAGTGTCAGATTATCATGAAAAAAAAAAAATTCTATTCATGTATCTATGAGGATGTTTCTGAAAAGTTTTTCAACTGTTAGAAGAATTCAAAATCAAGAGAGAAGAAACCGGATTATGTGGAATATGGGTTGGATGAAACAAAGAGGAAAGCCAGTGCACTTCAACAACTTGTGGCAGAGTTGAATGAGTGATATAACTCAATTTGCATTAATCTTCCTCGTTCTCCATTTTAAAAAAATAATCCAGCGTGCTCAAGGGAATGACTTGAAAAACGCATTGACTACAAATATGCTACACCTACCATCTAGTTTTCCGTCGCAGCACTGCAATGCAAGTCTTGGACCATTCAGAAACTTTCAACGCATCAGCAGTGCAAACACAAAAAAAAAATCAGTACCGAGATCTTAATTAGAGTAGAATTTCGACAACTTTAAACCCAATTTTTTCTTTAAATAAGGATTCGTTTGAGATGAAATATCATACACTCGAAAGTCGTGTTTCATCAGATGTCCAGACACTTCGAAGTTGGTTAAAAAATTTGGCTATCACTTCGTTTTTCAACTCACTTCTCGGTGTTAGGATATCTGATGAATCACTCTTTCTCGTGTGTGATATATTACTTGAGCTCCCACGGACATCGAAAAGGCCGTTTTAATTCAACATAGACGTAACTGACGACCTGTTGAGGTTACACTCTCCCACTTAAACTATTAGGGTCTGGTTATGCGCCCATTTTCTGGGGTTTTTTTGTCTACATGAACCACTGTGACATTTCCTCGTACATTACGCTCGGATGAATGAAAATCCGTGCCGCCAAGTCAACTGACCCAACCATGACCTAACTTCAATAAAAGGATCAATTCGAGAACTTTCCATAGCCTTTCAGATTAACGCCGGTTTGCGCTTGCCATTTTGCGCCTTGCGATTGAGTGTTAAACGGGCGAGAGCATTGAAGACAAACTGGAGCGAATCAAAGGCGAATATCTTGCTGCATGGACTACCTAGGGGTTATTGCATATGCCAGGAGAACAATTGCAAAGCAACAAACTCGCTACTATTAACGAACCTCAAAAAGGAATTGACTCGACTGTATCGATACACATGCCATGAATTCGTACGTATATTGACAAAAAGAACAAGATAATGAACTTTTGTAATCCATTACAAACATGCAGCATGAAAACTGAGACTTTACAAAGTAATCCCATTTTGGCTGAACTAGTCTAGGAAATGCTATATGTTTAACCTTTCCGGACACTGCCCGCCATTCAATTTTCCTATAGCAAACGTCAGACGATTTTACACGCCAAGGGGAGACCTGTCGTCTGGATTGGGTTAAAAAGTATTTCCTTAACTGTTTCCCTTAAATATTAAAAAATGCTACCTCTCTGCATTAGAAAGCTGTTATGAAATAAAGGATCCTCCAATTTGAAGAACCGTATGTCCAAGATATAAATAAAATGGGTCACAAACTGACCAAAACATTCATATGCTGCTTGTAGTTAAATCTCATTTTTATTATTTATTCGAAATAGCGCGCATTTCCCTGTTTGCGTTTAGGAACAGCCGTAATTAGTGCCAGCTGTTGTGGTTTCACAGCCAGCAAGTTACGGCAAAGTAAATAAAAATGATAAATAATAAACGATATTTTCCGGCTGTGACAACTCTTTGGTGTTCTCCCCCTGTAAACGCGAAACGATTTTACTTTTCAACGTGATACCTGCTCCCTGATGAGGTTTTAGCACACCACCCTTACATAAACAAGGTTTAAATACTGAAATACAAACGTCAGCACCTACAGTACCAATGATGGTGCTGAAACACCAAATGTGTACAAATTAAGCACTATTTTCCTCAACTTAGAACCAGGTGAACGTTCAAAAGACAACAAAACATCGTGACCTGGGATCAACACAACGAGATTGACCTGATTCTCATTCTGCTCTTCAACAAAACAGCGTTTCGTTCACTTATACTGCGTCACCCAAGACGAAGGAAAGAGAATCGATTGTGTGCCGAAAACGGTGTGGGACAATCTGTATAAAACAACGAGCTATTTAGATCCAACCTTTTGGCAACAGCGGAAAGTTATTCCTTTTTGGATGCATTAGGAATTTTTAAATTGCCTTAATGTTTGCAGCACAATGACAACAAACTCTGGATACTCTTCTCCCTTTCCCGCTTCGCGAGCGGAACGGGGAAATGTTCACATGGTAATCTGTTGTTTTCATGTTTCATTAGGCATGCAGTGAACTAAGTTCCAAAATTCAAGAGTCAAACAGTAGGTGACACATTTCACATCGTCTCCTCCTTTATCAAGTGGTGGAGGCACGTGTCCTAACATCCGGCACCGATCGACTCCGTACCCAATGAACTAGATCGTAAATAACCTACTTCCCATCATCATGAATATCACCTTCCCACAGTGTGCATGACCTTGACTTTATAGTTCTATAAGTCGCGAATTCCATCCCCTGCTGACTTAGGTGATCTCGCAAAGACCACATACAGTTACGGATATCCCTGCACATATATTAAATACGTCGCTAAAAGTTGTGATCAGTATTTCATGTGTATAGCAGCAATAAACATTTCGTAGGGAAGTTAAACATGGTAGGCATAGTTCTGTCCGATTACCAACCCACTTGTTGGTGACAACTGTAAGCATTTTCACAATATCGCCGAGGTCGAAACGGAGTTTCACGTTCCAAAATAGTTACACTGTTTGCTAGACTGAAATTGGTTTTAATGCACAAAATTCTTAGAACATCAACAAATGCGTCGTGTTCGATGAGAGTAAGTCAATATTTTGGAACTACAAGTACAGTTGCGCATATAAAACGGATTTGAAATACACCATATGCGTTTTATAAAACCATGTGACATGCCCGGTTTGTTTTTATGCGAAAACAAACGTATCGCAACGAGAATCGAGCAATTGCGTTCCCATTTCCAAACTGGTTCGCAATTGTCCTGCTCAAAATGTCGAAGAAAAAATTTGGTATGGTACTACTAGTTTCATTTAATATTGTTAGAACTAGACAGTTTTATAGATAAATAATGTGGTAAATTAGTTTCAAAAACCATACTTGGCCGAGCTAATAAAAAATTGTATCACATTTTATCGCAGGAAATAAAAGCCAAATATAGAACAGATGACATTTCGCATACACAAAACTAAGGAATCTCTAAGGAATAAATAACTAATTTAAGGTCCAAAGAATTTAACCGAAAACTCACCAGGGATAGGAACACCAGCAGTCTTTGGCTAATGTAATCATGTAAGCTACGTTTACGCTAAACCAAATTTATCCAGATTCGTAAACAATCCAGTGACTTTTTCTTCGGATTCGAAGTAGCCGTTTGCACAAAAGTATGGAATACGGCATAAAAAGTCTTCGGATTGCACGCAAATCCGGATAAATAAATACGGAAAAGAATCTCGATATTTTGAATCCGGAGAGCCAAGACCCCAGAGAAAATTTCATCTTTTTTCAATATAACAGCCGAAGTAGCCAGAGGTAGGATAATTTTTTTATCATGGAGTGTAATAAAGAATGGAAAGAAACTTTTCGGTTGTCCGGCTTTACTTTCAATAAAATTTGTAAGGTTTACGTCCTATCTTAGGTGGTGTTTACATGGAAGCGACCGAGACATCCTGGTAGGACTGGCTCTATTTGCCGAGATCTCGCCATCCTGTGTAATCTCTTGTAATATTTGTTTTCGTTTACACGTGAGGAGGGGCAGCCTTCTTCAGCGAGATCTCGTTATTGACTGTCCGAGATCTCGCCCAGGAGGGCTGGAAATTTCTCATGTAAACACACTAAGGGCTGACCCTCCTATAACGCATGCGTGCTAGATTCAACCTTGTTAGAAGGGCCAGAAAGTTCCCATGTAAAAGTGAGCTGAAATCCAGCCCTTTTTACTAGGGCTTGCCCTACCAAGAGGGCTGGTTCGTCTCCACATAAACATCCTTAGATAAGAAAGTATGTTTGCGTCAACACAAGCATGCAACCAACCCAAATATTTTTTCCTATTTAAATGGCCAACGAATCCGAATACACTTCGAACCTGAAGACTTTTGCCGTTGTGTAAACGTAGCCACAAAATGCTGCATCTCATGTGTTGACTGACAGTGAGGCGATGTCACCAGGTAAACATTTTTACATCAGACGATTAAAAGCAACTGAAAAGTCTTTTCAACAAGGAGCTTAGTATGGGCCTTTTCACAGGTCAAGCGTTTATCCACAACATGTGTAACCGTGAAGAGAAAAATTTCATGTCAAGCCTAAATTGCGAAGTCAAATCAAAATTATGAGTTAACTCGAGCAGATAAGTTGTCCCACGAATAAGCGTTGAGTCGTTGTGAGAATCTCTCGAGCACGTACAATGCATTACACAAGCATACAGTTCCCAGTTGACTCGATATCTCAACGGCCAGGTTCCCCTTATACGGCTCCTAGATACAACTGCCAAAATGCCTTTAGAAATCTGATTTGTAATGTTAATCGGAGCAATTGGATCGCCAAATTAAATGTTTGCAGGAAAATGGAAAAACCGCAAAGTATTCTGATAGTTGTATTCAGCTGATGTTATATAGGGTAAGGTCTACACGTGCATAAACGATCATGTTTTTCGCAGTTGTAAACAACCGTGAGCTACTTGTAGTCCCTCCTGGCGAGCAGCGTCGTACTGCTGACTGTGAACAACGTTGTTGACATGATTGGGAATTTCGGCCATCGAAATTCCAGGCGGAAACTGAAGTTTGGTAATAAAAATTACCCAGCAGATAATTTTAAGGAGCTACATGTCGCACATAAATACATCAGGATATTTGGAAAATACTTTAATCAGAACTAAAGTTTTGCCATTAGCTGGGTAAGAGAAAAATTTTGTAATCCACTTGTCCTTTGGACAACCATCATAAGTAATTTGGTTGTCCGAAGCCCAAAAGTGCTTGTCCAAAAAAGGAATGGCCACAAAACCATGAAGTTTATAGGAATATTTACACTTAGTTTCTCCAGTAAGATGCTTGATGTTATGATTATCACATAAACTTCAATTCTAATTCGATTTGAAGTCAATTTTCATTGATCTCTGTAATTGTTTAGCGACTCAAAATCTGCTTGTTCAAAGGACAGGTCATGTCAAAGATTTAGTTGTCCGGACTAAATTTCTACTAGTCCCGGACAATCGGACATTGGTTTTGGCGCACCTTGCATTAAAGTATTTTCCAAATATCCTGATGTGTTTATATACGGCATATCGTTCCTTAAAATTATTTGCTGGGCAGTAATTTCTATTACCAGACACGATTTCTAACTGTTATTCCCACGACTTTGTTCTGGGTTGGAAACATACTTTTAAACCCACTTGAATCCCATAGCAATTATATAAAATATCAACCGTGTTGCAAGGAATCATTACTAAAGTAGCGAGTTTGTTGTGACCAGTTACTTTTTCTAAGAGTAAGTCACGTTAGTAACCTTTTGTGCCACAGAAATGCTTTCTGTGTTCAATTATAAAAATGTGGAGTAAAGTGCTACCACTTAAAACAAATGAGCATAAATAACCAATCACTTTTCCGGAAATTTGAACCTACGCAGTTGGAAACTAAAAAACTGTGCTACTTTTTGGAACAACAACAACGACTCAGCAGCTAGGCGTTTGAGTCATTTTGGAGACAAAAATAAGTACCTTGTAACAGTTGGTTATATTTTTCCGCACTTTCACCGAATTCGCCAACTTTCGTAACATCCAACACTACCATTCCAGGCGATATGTCTGTCTCATTAAAATGACTTGCTTCTCTTCCTCTTTTTCAGTTCAAAAGGTAAGCAATCTGTGCTACTTAGTTATGTTTGTAATCACGAAATTTTATACTAGTTGATTTTCTTGTCAAGTGACTACGAAAGTTACTTATTACTTTGAAAGACCAGAAATCGTAATTTTAGTTATAAAAGTTGAGTAATGTTTACAACTTGGAGTATCGACTTGCTGAAATGAGACTTTCAACGGGTAAATCTGGAAAGACTATTAAAAATAATCAACTTGCCAAATTTCCACATGCTGTGACCTGTAGTACACTGTTCGAACTTTCCTTACCCCAGCAAACTGTGTACACGTGAGGCGCCTCGTGTTTTTGCACGCCAACAAATTTTAAATCAACAAATTCGAACCACGTGACCTGACCTCGGTATAGGCTACTCCACAGAGTGCTTGGGAACTGTCGTGTACGTTGACAACTGACAGTACTAGAGTACGAATACCAGTCTGAGCTAGAATATTGCTCGTATAAATAAACAAAAATCGTTCGCCAGCAGTCCAACATACTTAAGGAATGGCCCTACACACAGCACGCACGACAGAAATCTCTGTATTTGTTATATTTAAGAGCGTTACATTTTGACGTCAAAATACTTCTCATAGACCTCTCACAAAATTTTTGTATATGTTCTGAGCTGGATAACAGGTTAGTGAACTTCAAATTGGAAAATCAACTTTCACAAAAATGGATGTGTTGTAAGTTTGAACTCGCTGTTTGGCAAAACCACCTCGCGAAATTTGAGTTTGGAAGCCTTAGTTTTGAACTGGTCTTTGTTTGCAGTTGATGAACTGATATTGTTCCAGGTACAAAGAAACAAGGTTTAGCAATCGTGATGCAAAAAATAACGTACTCCATTGTTCTATCGAAACAGTCCTAACAACAGGCGTGAACAATATTGTTACTTCGTATATTATGAGAAAGCTTTTCAGAACAATAACAAAGAATGCAGATGCACAAGCATGCAGATTAGATTCAACAGGATGAGCAATGCTGTTGATGCAGCAAAGTTGATGAACTAGGATAGTTGCATCGGTAACAGTGTTAATGACACCTCAAAGCCGAGACAACTTGGTTTGTTTCTCCGTGTAATAAGAACCATCTCACATGTTTAGTACTTTTTAAATCAACTAAAACAGGTGACTAGCTGTCAGTAACCAATAAACTACAATTCCGAAAAGTACACACATGGAAACTCTTAAATATCACGTGTAAGTCGCCAAATCACCAGAATAAGCTTGTCATTCACTACTAAATTATAGCCCCAGATGTCAGTTTAACTTCTATTAATTTATCGGGGAAAAAAAGGCCAAGTAAACAAATTACAGATACAGGAAAGAGCACATTGAGAACCACACCGCAAGATACCGAGGTGCAATAATTAACATAAAACATGGTGAACATAAACAGAAATTTTTTCATAATCTGACACTGCCGAAGTCAACTCAAAAATGTTGACTCGAGCGGGATTTGAAGTCGCACCTTCAGATCATAAATAAATTTCACTTCATGTATCTCTGGGGATGGTTCTGAAATACAAATGGTGAACATAGCTGCCGGCCTTTCATTTTGCCACGTGCCACGTGCCTGGTTATACGGGACGGGACAACATGTTTAATGAAATCAACGACAACAACGCGGCAATGACTACCGAAGTTACCTCGTCAATAAATTACCAAAGGCAATACTGAGGTCCAACTGAGAAACTCAGAAGATCTCTAGGAACAAAATACGCAAGGCGCGTTCTCTTCAAAATACCCAGAAATAACGATGCATGAAATAAACGGTTATAATACGTCCGTCTGGGACCTGTTCCGGTTCAGTAATAGAATATTGTCTCGGCTATTTTGATTTGGGTAGTAGACAACTTGAAACATGGAGTAGCAACTAATACCTTTTTTTTTTTCAATTTAAGTTGCTATTTTGTCTTTTTCTTTTTCGATCAATTCAAAAAGTTGTTAGGCCAAAAAGTTGTTAACCAGATAACATTTCCCGAACTAAAACAGCTAATTAACTGGTAATCCTTCACTAACACTGTTCATTCCATGAACAACTTACCCAGGCAAAGTCATCCAAAGGAAAGACCTAGAAACCCGACGAACTTCAGAGCGACTAAGAAATTACGAGAGATTTAGGTTCGAATGACTCTGACCGTGCACAAATCCTTGGTTTTGTGTCAATGAATATGTAAACGCTACGCTTGAGTGATCGAACCCACACAACTCTATTGGCTAATTACTTCATTATTCAAGATTTCTTTTGAGTTTAGTCACCATGACCGTGCAAAAGTTGAACACAAACCTAGAACAAAGATTTTGGCCTAGCTTCCAAACCATATTTCTTGAATGACGATGCCCTCGGTGAATAACCTTGATAGAATTGCTTATAAAGACAGTCTGGCGCCATGATTTTTTTATTAATAAACGTCTGTCCATTCATGTAACTAACTTCCTGTGATATATACAGGGTGTCCCAAAAAAAACGAAACTGTTGAAATCACTTATTGTTAAAATTTGAATGCCCTACGAAAAAGCTGAAAGTAATGATGCGTAAAATATTGACAAAGTGCATGTATTAAAATTTAGGAACCTCAATGGGACGGTTACACGTGCGATTCAGTATATCTCAATTGTCACCCCGGCGTATGTAATAAACTCATGACATTCAATGCACCCGAGATATCCGCCTATGTTTCGCTGCAGTTTGTCCTCGACACTCTCGACAGTTAAACACATATTCCACGACGTCAATTGCAGGGCACAAAATTGCACGTGTAAACAGCTCGAGATCTAAGATGACAACTTGAACGACGAAGTCCTTTAAAATATCGGCGTTTAAAGAAACCACTGTTTATTGACCACCATGCTTGATACTTACAGCTTGTTTTATGACTCCTAAAACGCTTCAGTCCACCAAAAATGAATGCATGCTCCGGTTGAGTTCAAACTTAACTAGGAGCTTTTTTCACTCGGTGAGCCGACGTCGTCGTTAAAGCCAGGTTCACACGTGAGCATAAGCTTAAGGACAAAACAAAAGGCAAAACAAAGGAATGAAGTCAAGCCTGCGACATAAGGATCGTCGTAACCATAACGATAAGATCATAGTCCAAGCATAAGCCAAGAGCCGAACAAAAGACGAAACAAAGAAAAATTTTTGTATTGTCTTCGCGAGTCCCAGAGCAGATATGCTTTGTTTTCGTATTGATCTTGTCCTTATGCTTATGCATGTCGCTGGTGTAAACCAGGTTTAAGGTAGTAGATACCCGCAAAAATGCCTCGTTTAACCCTATATTCAATGTCCTTTAATTGTACAAATATTTGCAATGACAAGAATTCATCATGTCTAGTAGTAAAATTATTTTGAAGAAATTTAACTTAATTCTAGGTATGCCAGGGGGGGCTTAAAAATAGGCATGTTCCAACAGAGGTTACCATTTTGGGGCAGGTCAACCTCCATAACCAATGGTCAGATTGACACCAAATTCACCAACTTTATAGAATAAAGACTGGAAAATGCAATGACACACTTTTCTTTAACACTTGGGGGGTTCTGGTTTCCACAGCAACAATACAAAATTAAAAATTGGAATCTTACATTTTAATTTATATCTACTGACTTATGCTTTGCTCATATGACTTTACTAACTATATCATTGAATTCTACATGCAAGAATACATATATCTACCACATTTGGTATCAGTCTGACCATTGGTTATGGAGATTGGCCTGCTCCAAAATGGCAAACTCTGCTGGAACATGCCTATGTTTAAGCCCCCCTGGCATACCTGCAATTAAGTTAAATTTCTTCAGAATAATTCTCAAGGAATGCTTGATCAATACTCTTACCACTAGACATGATGAATTCTTGTCATTGCAAATATTTTTACAATTAAAGGACATTGGATATAGGGTTAAATGAGGCATTTTTCCGGGTATCTACTACCTTAAGCCGCGAAATTGGCCTGGGAGCCATTGTATCCAGAACGACGACGGTATTAATGCTCTGGGGGAAAAAAGATTATCCATTCACTTTGTCTTGCATGAAGAAATCTTTTGTTTAAAGGAAGTTGTCGTGGAAGTTAACGTTGTAGATCTTCAGGTCCCTATGGCTACGTTGCGTTAATGTTTTCAATAACCCAAAACAATGATAATTGACCGAAAATAAATTTTTCGGTAAAAATTCCTAGTCAGACCCAAAACTTTTTAAAGATACGAAGTATATGAAAAATATTGTTATGATCAGCGCTTGATGATTGTATAAGTACATTACTTGAACAGTATAGCGTTGTGATTTGTGTGTCGCATTTATGGCAAGCGATCCTCGGACGGTATTTTTTTGATGAATTTCATTTTAAGATGAGGCTATTGATGCATACATTTGCAAAAACGCTTTTTCAGCAACATTTTACCATCGTACTCTGGGACTTAATTTTAGTTTTGGCTTATTACTGATAATTCGTTGGAATATGCCTTGTGAAACCACAGAGTGAGCCGAAGATGTAATGTGAAATGACGTTACCTTTGTAAATATTTCAGTAAACCATCTGTTGTCTTAAACTTAAGAGAGTTGGTTGTGTTTCTTTTGTTGTTTGTTTGTTTTTTTAATTCAAATTGTTTCAAAATTTTACCTATTAACATAAAACCAAAGAAAAGCTTAATGGAATAATGATTGTAAACGGCCATTTTTGCATTTTAGAGTCTCGTAGCCAAAATTGCGAGGACAACATTGTTCTCTTTTGTTATCCTATCCTATCTTATCCTAACCTAGCCAAAAGCAATCGAGATCCTTGTCTAGTCGTTGCTGCATACCGGAGACTAGTTGTCCTTTGGGACGGATTTAAATTATGATGCCGCAATGTTACTTACGTGCATAAATTAATAATTATCGCTGTTCTTAAAAACAGTGCCATAATACCTCGTATATTCTGACGCTTCAGAAACAAATATTAGCAATTTCAGGTAGGTTTGTAACAACATTATCACAAGATTCGATTAAGACGACATTCTAATGTTCGTTTAAACGAAAACAAGCGCAATACGACGACTTGAAAAGTGGCCTTCCTTCGGTTTCTTATTAAAGAGAGTTGAAAACTTTACTAATCCAGAACTTTATTAGTAAGAACAGCTTTCGCCTTCTGGAGACGGAGGAAATGTCGCATGAGACCTGGTAATTTTATATATTGGTATGTTGATATCTCGCCAAATTTAAAATTTCGTTTCTCATGTGCTCTTGTAAAGTATACTCGTGCCTACGAGGACAAACCTCGGTCAACGTGATATTTAAACGGGTTTTAAAACAAAAAAGTAAGGAGTGAAAAGGAAATAGGAGTGAACCAAAATCAGACGTTGGTGTTCCATCTAGGGATTATTTGTAACAAAAATGTTAAAATTAAAATTATTTGCTAATATATTTTTCAAAAGTATCGTCTAAACTACAGCCGACTTGGTTAATTTGTCTCATTAACCCATATAGAAGATAAAGCACAACTTACGCAATGTGACCAACATTATCTCGTTTTATCTGACACCTTGGCCTTTCAATAAGTTTCGAAACCTGTTTTAACTTTTTCTCGACCTCGAATTTACATCTCAAAATACTTGGACGTGCGGGCATTCACCAATTTAGCTATGAAGTTCTAACGTGAAATGAAGGTTAACGGTTCAATTTACCTGATAAATGCTTGAACAAGGTCCGAACGTCCGCGGGAATTGTGAATTCATTGTCCTTGGGGTTAAGTTCTAAAGCAAGGAAAACAACACAAGGGTAACGTCGCGAGAAGCTTGAATGTCTCGAGAAAAAGTAATGCCTCGTTGCTCCAGATGGCTTTAGCACGAACGCTTTATAAGGTTCTGAGTAAAACTCCAAGCTTCGACACTTCGTTCAAAATCGTTTAGTATTAGTGAATGATAAAAATGGTAGTTCAGCTTTAAAGAAACAACTAAGAACGTAAACTAGCTGAGAAAACTTGTCTGTGCCAATTAATTTCATCAAGGCCGTTTTCATATTAAAGTTTTAATTTTAATGCCGTTTTAAGGTTTTAATTTTATTGACGGAGACCGCAGTCAACGTGTTCAGCGCGAAGCTTTTAAAGGAAACACTACTTTCTTAACACAGAAAGCACAACTGGTCAGCAGTTTAATGTTAGACTTGAAAATTACGTTTTTCTTCGTTCAACAGACTCTCAAAATGATGGAGGAAACCTTTGACTACACTTCTACATTCTCTTCCGTTCAAATTGACGAACATGTATTTAATTTAGCAAGAAATGCAAATGAGATAACGTATGAGGCAAAAACCTTGACACAACTGAGCATTTCGCCTTATTGGTTAAGTCAGTTTACCTTAAAATTTTTTTTTTTATCAAATCAAAGGAAACTTTGCACTTGGATAAAAATCATAAAAGCAAACATTGCATTCCCAGAAATGTGAATACTTTTATGCCGCATAGATATTTAAAATATCCTATATTAACGGCAGAAATTCCATAACTTTATTCCACGGAGAGAACAACCTCGAAGCTGATGTATTACAATCAGAGACGTAGCTACGAACCTATAATAGAGGAACAAAGGAAAACCTGACCTAATGTACCAACCAGATCGTCCCAAAGCAAGGATGTAAGAACTGTAGCGGTTGTAGCGGTTGTGACCCCTAAAATTCTTCACCTGGTTATTCGTTACCTTAGTTTAAAAATTTATAATTTATTTTTAAAATTTGTGGCTATAATTGCCAACACTATAGGAGCGTTTTTACAAAAGACAATGCATCAAAACCTGTGCAAAGTAACCGCTTTAAATATCGTTGGACTCATTCTAGAGGCTCGTATACTTGCAAACCTTTCCATCCTTTCGTTCGTGTCCAACATTAAAGTGAAGTGTGTTTATTTATACTTAATAACCTTATCAGCTATCTGAGCTGTTCTCTAGAGGTCCAGTAAGGGCCACCCCTCATGGATCCAGTGTTACTACAGGAGAAAACCGGAATACCTGCAGAAAACCTGCGATTTTAAGTACAGTCAAACTGGACAACACTCTTCTCGCATGTCACCAAGGTAACTTTAATCAGATAACTGCACGGAGCTGGAATCGAACCCTAGTTACAGTGGTGAGAGACACGTGCACTACCACTGTGCCACCACCACCCCATTCATGGCTCAGTTAAAACGAAAATGCTTATATTGCTGGCACCCCAATCTGTGAAGTAAAATTCAAAATGAAATTCTATTTTGGCTAATCATTTGTTTGACGTCGAGACTCAATTCCCACAGTTGACTCGCTAGAATCGCTAACCAAAATGTTCATGATATTCTCATCCCTGGAATTCGCAAAAAAGTAACCGTGCACCTCCTTACCCAAGGTATTTTACTCGGCGTTCCCCCCTCCCTCGCTAGAGAAAGACCCAAGCTGCAGCTTGTCACGTGTCTCCTGTGGATAGGATAGCACAGCAGAATTTGTTGCAAGGCGCGACAACCGTCTCGTTCTATTTTGACACTTTCTTTACAAATAAGTGCATTAAATTACAAGTCAGAACATGAAGCAAATTAAAAGGCCTCCTCTCTCTTAAGGAATAGTTTAGGTCGTAGATGCGTGACCATCCGCAGCCAGGGTCTTTTTCCAGCAAGTGGAGGAGCGCCGAGTAAAAGACCCTGGGTACGAAGTTGGGAACCGTACCGCGCGTCAGAATTATCCTCTCTTAGATTTCGGCAATTCCGTCACCCTTTTGGCTTTTCAAACATGTCGTTCAACAATGACGTGGCAGCTCTCTACTTTTTTTTCATTATTACACAGACAAGAATATGAAGAACATTCGCAGCCAGCAAAAACTCTACCAAAAGTTTGATGCAACAACGAACTCATCTCATGTTCAAGACACGTACCTGAGGGTGGAAGAATCCATAAAGTTTCTAAAGGAGATCCAGTTTTCGTAATTAAATCGTGGATGGACTGATAAATAGTTTTAGGCGGGTGGAGGATGTTGCATTGACCAAGGAACTGAAATAACGAATCTGAATTTAGTTTGCGAGTGGAGTTAAAAGAAGAACGTAGGATACAGGAAAAGAGGAGAGAAAGGACAAAATGGGAGTCGAATTCGTGGCCTTTCTCAGTAACATATCGCGGGTAAATAAATATACAAAAAATAAACAAGTGAATACATAGATAAAAAAATAAATTGTCAAATATGGAAATAAATCAATAAAGATTTAAACTATTATATACAGTAGATGAATTATTAAATAGATGAATAAATAAATACTATCAATTATTTAACTAATTGATAGCATTTAATTTATTTATTCACCATAACGTTCGCTAAAAGTTTTATTGTTATTCAAAGCTAAAAACTTTTCAATAAAAAAGATGACTGTATAGTCGAAAACGTTAGTAATTTTATTACTAACGACCGCTTATTTAATTATATAATTGTTAAAATATTTTTTAACAAAAAAATAGATAAACAGGTAATTGACACAATAAGCAAATGGTGAACGAAAGGGAGGCAGTTCAGTGTCTACGGCGACCAAGTTCAAACGTTCAACATGCCAAACTACCAAATCAACCAACCTTGGTGACTAAAGCGACGTTCCGCAAACTGTGAGTCGTGGAAAATATTTGGCGGCTTGCAAGAACTCTTCAGAAAACCGAAAAAATTGCCGAAATTGACCCTGTTAGAAATTAATCGAATCAGAAACAAGGACAGCTGATCGACCTTACGTCAAATGAAAGACTGAAAACAGTATTTGAACAAAACTCGTTAGCAGAATTTTGGGTACATGGAGAGGACGAACAGCTGTTTGTTCGTCTTGATTTCATCTGGTCGGTATATGTGCGTCGCGCTTCACGTGCAAAATTTACTTTCTGGGTCGCCGGCCAAAAAGATTGCAGACTGTTGGACTAAAGTAACTAGCTTGCCCAAACACTCAAAGTCGTAGTGCAGTCACGCAAACACGGTGACTGTCCAATATTTCTTCCACACCCGCACCCTGAGATGCACAGATGACCGCTATGAGGAACAAAACTGGAAATAAACCGTGGATGAAACGAAAAACTCCTAAAATATCATTACAAAACAATGTTATTTTCAGTATTATGTTATTTCTGTCCATTTATTTCATGAACACTACAAGACTCGCTATTACAATAAAGATGCAGTTAAAACAGCTTATTAAACAAGACAAAATACTTACATTGATCCGAAGTTACGGAAACGAGTAATTTGCTCAAATATATAACGGGAGCTCCGAAAAGGGATAACCTTTTATTGAATAAACCTACATTTGGCTACATCTTAGTCATATTATAAGGAATACTCAGAAGAGCACTTATCAACAAAATGTTATCCGTATTCGGAGTTATCGCATATTATTATTGTGCATTTAAGCAGCCTCCTAAGCTTTGTATACACAGGGTCTAAAATTTCCCCACCCATTATAGTTCACTGTACAATTTTGTTATTGGTTTTGTTTATTTTCTAGTTTTAAACTTAACATTTACCTTTTCCTAAGAGCAGTATGACATTCTTCAGTAAAAACTTTACAAAAGTTAAACTGAGTGATGTGTGCATTATCTATTTCGATAAAGAACAAGCCGTTTCTTTTAGCTAATTTTCGACTTTAACTAAATAATCTTCAGACTAAAATTTGACGGTTACGCGTAACAGATGACGATTGCAAACAACAATAGGATTTTCTTTTGTCGTTTGCAATCTTTATCTATAGCTCTTAACTGTCAAATTTTAATTTGAAGATGATTGAAATAAAGTCAAAAATTCACTGAAAAAATCTGCTTGTCATTTATCGAAACAGATAATGCACACATTCCTCAGTTTAACTTTTATTCTGTTTTTACCATATGACATCTTGACAATGTTGTGAAGTACGATTTCAAGACCTCGTAGCACGAGAATTTCACCATCTTACCATTCGTTCTCGACTTCTCTTACTTCCAGGGATTGCAAATACGCCAAATTTGGCGTATTTTACGCCAAAAATTCATCAGTGACTCCAAAAAATTCCAACAGGGAGTCACTTTGGCTCCAGAGAGAAATTCAGAAATGTTCAGCACAATTTTATTTTCTGCCCGGCAAAATCTTAAAAATTGTTATATCCGTAATTAAACAATAAAAATGGAAGGTACTGGCATTCCTGTAACAACATTCCTTTGTTAAACAAACTTTGTCCGTTGCTCGTTTGTGTCCGACGTACAGCACGTTGATCAGCCGCCATTTTTAATTGTGAATGTTTTTGGTCAGCGGTTCTTCTCCGCTTCAGCACTTCATATAATAGTGGTATAAAGCGCCTACACTGCACGTGCTCAAAATGGCCGCCTCTTCAGCATCGTCCTCGAGGAAACGGAGTCTGGATAAAACATCAGAACAGGCTCCTAAAAGAAAATTCCGCACGGAGTGGCAAAAGAAGTTTACGTAGCTTCGCTTTGACGAAGTCAAGCAAAAGATGTTTTGTTCCTTGTGTGAGAAAGCGAACAGAAAAAATCCTTTCTCAAAGGATGGATGCATCAACTTTCAGCATTCCACTTTAGTGAAGCATGCAGGTAATAACGATCATCAAATCACGTTAAATGAAGTAAAACTCAGGAAACAGTTTGAAAGGTGCGTAGAAAAAGTCAACATCACTGCAGGAAACGCCACAAAGGCTTCGTTTCATACAGTTTATTGCATGGTAAAAGAAGAAATGCCTCTTTCCAAATTAAGTGCGCTTGTGAAGTTACAAATCAAGAATGGCTGCGATGATCTGAAGAAAATTACACACCGACATCCCAGTCTTGTGAGTGAAATGGTTGAAATAATTTCTGAAAGCATTTTAGAGAAGGACATCAGGACAATCAAAGAGAGTCCATTCATTGGGGTGCTCATAGATGAAACCAGTGACATAACCATTTATAAAAAACTTGTCATTTTATTCAAAGTAATTCTTAGTGGTGAATGTCAAACAATATTTCGCACTAATGCTAATGTACACAATGGTAACGCGGATACACTTGTACAAGCGTTATTACAGTTCTTTAATGGCAAAGAAATCAGTATTACAAAATGTATGGGCCTAGGAAGTGATGGTGCTCCAGTGATGCTAGGGCGCTTGAATGCAGTTGGTGCACAGTTGACACGGCTGAATCCCAATCTAGTTCAAGTGCACTGTGTTGCCCACAAACTGGCCTTGTGCTTGTCAAATGCTGCTCAGACTATCAGGCCTATTTCCAATTACAACGACCTGATACTGGCAGTATACAACTATTTTTTCAACTCTGCAGTCAAGTACAACAAGTTGAGGGAAATGGAACAAACACTAGGTGATCCAGAGCTTCAACTCAGGGAACCTATCTATACCAGATGGCTAAGTCTGCATACATCAGTTGGAATAGCATCAAGAATCTGGCATTCTTTGGTTATTACCCTTGAGGACCAGGCTTCTGGTGAGGCTGATGGAGTCTCAGCAAATGATGCACGAAAAGCAAGGGGACTCCTGAATCAAATAAAATCATTTGTTTTTGTTGCCACTTCAGCTTTACTGAGTGATCTGCTTTCAGTGCTTGCTAGGGTCAGTAAATCTTTTCAGGCACAGAGCTTGGACCTATCCATGATTCACTCTTAACCTGATGAAGCCAAAACAAGTGTGAACAACATGCAGCATACACCTGGTGCACAACTTCAACTTGAAGAAATTCTTGATTTGATTGATGCAGATGAGCTAGAGGATAATCGTAAAATTCAGATTGAATACAAGAATGCAGCTGTTGAAGTTACTTCTGCTGGTTATACAACATTTCTCCAGACAAAGCAAAGTCTTATTCAGGAAGTGGTGAACAACATTGATAGAAGGTTTTCAAATGACACATTGACTGTTTTAGACGCTCTAGCCATCTTAAAACCCAAAAGGTTTACTCCAAACCCTGCTGCATGTAATTATGGCAATCAAGAGTTGCAGATCCTTCTTGACCACTATGGAAAGGAGAAAAAGGCTACAAGTGGTCCACTTCCTCCTATTATTGATGAAGATGCAACAAAATTTGAATGGGAGCAACTTACGCTTCTTATTGCTGCAAATTACAGACACTTGTCTTTGAAAGAATTGGCCAAACTTCTTATAACATCCCATCAAGATTTGTATCCTAATTTTGCTAGTCTTGCAGAGATTGCTTTCATTATACCAGTCACTAATGCTGACTCTGAAAGAGCATTCAGTACCCAGAATAGACAGAAGAGCAAGCTGCGAAACAGACTAAGTCACGCAACTATTGATCACCTAATGCGAATTGAAACAAATGGACTTCCAAAATTGGATGACTTTGTTGATGAGTGTGTTCTGAAGTGGCAGCAAGCTCGAAGGGGAAAATAAAAATCTGTTCATCTAATGTTGTTAATATTCCTCAAGAACTCTAGAGCAGTAATGGAACAATTTGACGTGGAAAAAGACATTTTCATGTAAAATTGTACATATGTTCTATGCTGTTATGTAAGGAAATGTTCCAAATACATGTAGTACTTTGCATTAAAGTACCCTTCTTGTACTTTATGTAAAAATGTAGTGTTTTATTTGTTATGTTCCTTGACCTCACATTTTCAAAAATGACTTCAAAATTTTTGTACAAGGAGTCAAAGTGACCTCAAAGGGAAATAGAAATTTGTAATCCCTGTACTTCGTTATGTACTTCCGAGTACTCTGGTGCTTTGAATGGTCAGTCAAAGAATTTGGTAAACTCTGAGCTCTAAACAGGACTCAAAAAAAGCAACATTCTAAATGCAAGCCAGGCGCTGACATTTCGACACGTCGAGCTCACAGGTTTTCCGAGTTCTTGGCTTACCAGAGTTTGTACAGCGAGACACGACAAAATCTTTATTTTCACAATGCAATTTCTTCGTAGAATATCACGGTCTTCTGATTGTCCGAGTGTTTCAATGAAAAAGAACTTACTTTCTTCGTTTGGAATGTCAAAAACAAAGCCTGACGTGACGTCAATGTATTTCAAAAGAATATATCCTTTGAATTTCAAGTGGACATTTGCAATAATAAAATAATTTCCCAAATAAAGCTCTTTTTAAAAACTTGACAATTAGTAAGTCATTAAGGCTCTCTTCTCGTAACTTCACTTTTAATCATACAAGAATCATCCTCAGAGATACATGAACAGAAAATTTTTCATAATAATCTGACACTGCCGGAGCCAACTGAAAAATGTTGACTCAAGCTAGATCTGAAGACGATAACTCTTTCATACTTACGGCTGTCTTACAAGAATGGATTACAAAAATAGATGGAAAAACAAAGCAGGAAACGAAGAGAGAAATAATAGGGGAAAAAATCATGCATGGAAGAGTTAAGTGGATCAAAAATACTTTACTATCTAGAAAAAAAATTTGACTTACTTGCAAAGCAGTCTCAAGACGAGTCCACGGGTACAAAATTCACCAGTTTTGCGACAACTCTCGTTATACCTTTTTAGGATTTTCTTAATAGCTCTTCCTGGCATTCTTCCCTTCTATCTAATTTCCTTTTGAAGTGCACTAATGAAGAAATGTCTCGGAGAGTTACTGCGCGATTTCAAATGAGACAACAATGAAGCTTAGTAGGTTTACTGTTGTTGCTCGGGGAATCTAGATTGTTCTTAAGTCAATTTTACGGACCCACGTAGCTTATCCGGTTCAGGGATTAAGCGATTTAGTCGATGTTAAAAATTTCAACTACCGCAATGCTATTCCAGAGTTCTTTCTTAACCACATTTGTATTCCCGTCAACATTCCCATCTGAGAATCAAAACACATCGGACATAGCTAATCCATAGTTAGATTAAGATCATAGACCACGTTCTCGTTTGTGAAAGGTTCTCTAAAAGTAATTTAAACTGTCGTGTCAAATGACACTTTGGGTCTGAATTTACCCAGACTAGACGCGTTTCAGGCGTCGGTCTTCACTTGAATATCTAGAGGTATTTCGATTAACATAAACCAGACATCCCTTAACGTTCAAAACAATTTATTCCCGACGATGTTTCGTGCAGTTAGTTCCTACTCATACAACATGAATACAAACAACGGGTCGACTCAAGCACATTGATCCTGCAACACATATTTCATTTTTCATTTGTTAATCAAAGTGACAGACAGCCTAGCCTACGCCATGAAACCGGCTTAAATGATATCCATGGAACTCTGCAATAGCCACAAGCAGTGAACTCAATTTCCATATCTGGAATGCTAACTGCCAGTCATTTGCTCGGGCAAAAAGTGAAGCCAAGATGGTTGTCCATGGAGGGAAATTTTGTACGCCAGTTTCAGTCCGCTTCGTGGTCTTGTACGTCAGTTCCAGTTCTTAACACGACTTTAACCTTTAGTTTTTGTTTGGTTCGGCTTCGAAAACATTCACAACCATGAAAAATATGCTCAGATAAAATACTACCGGACCAGTTTTAAATATTCTAGTGTTTAAAAGGATTCATTATAGCCGTGTGGCCTAAGAACAGTCCTAAATTGTCTGAAGATAGCAAACTGACGGTAAAAAAAAGGACATGCGCTTAATAGTTTCCTCAAATGATTTTTCGAGATCGTTTTATCAGGTTTCGCGTCAGTTTGGTAATTTATTTTCGTGAAAATATTTAACCTGTAACTCGGTTTGACATTGTCGAAATATATTTGAAATTCTTAAACTCATTTCCATATTTTGAAAACAGATTTTGAGCATTTTCAAAGAGAAATCTTCAGAAAATGTAGAGTCGTGTAGGAGACTAAAACTGACATAGAAGCCCCCGTAGGGGACTTAAACTGACGTACAAAATTGCCCTCCATGTGCAGCCATCTTGGCTTCACATTTCGTTGGCCAGTTAGAATTCCAGATATGGAAATCGACTTCACTGGCCACAAGTCACCTCGGGTAGACTGGGTCGGGGTAACCAACACGAGCTGCGATTGGTGAAAAGATGCAGTAGGAAATTTTCGGCCAATTATAGTTAGCTCGGTAGATACCAACGTCCAGTCTTCATGAGATTTTCCAGAACGGCAAATAATCTATTCAGGACAGCCGCTGCAATGGTTTTCTTATCGTGATGCAAATCAATCACGTGATTCAAATGTTCGCAAATTAGCCGTTTTTCAATGGTCGCCAACTGGAAGTGTATACGGTTAAGGACTCACTCGTGATACGGCTGTCGCTTACAAGGTTCTTCCTGGCGGATAAGGGCACTATTCTTACGATTTGCTCGCTAATATAGAAATACGTGGACGCTCGAATGACTCAGTCACATTAGAAAGCCTGATTTCCACCAGACGGAATTTTCTTCAAGGAAAAAAACAATTTGTTTTTTTCCTGCTTAGTTCCACATCACATTTAAGAAAACATCACGTGTCATTTCATATATTAGAATGGTATTTTTTACTTGAAAATGTTTCGGTTCCATACGTGAAACAAAAATTCCATACGCGAAAAATCTTCACATGTGAAATTTGGAACCAAGTCATTGCTTAAATGAAAATGTTCCAATACCATGTTTGTTTTTTTCAAATGTCGAATCACGTATGAAATTTATATGAAATGGGTTCAAAGCTGGTAAGACAAAGAGAAAAGTTCGGTCTGGCCGAAAATTCCGCCAAGTGGAAACCAAGCCCGACTGTCTCAAGCGACCGACCAATCGTGCAAAACGTCCCATTTGCATTGCAATAGGAAAATCATTATCTCGGCTATCGTTGTCAATATGTTCAATTCAAATATTACATATACAGTGATTCTTAAAGAGTCAGTATCAGGGTAACGTATCGCCCGCCTGTGTTCGCTTTGGTAGGCATTTTATAGGCCTCGAAATTCTGTTAGTGAAACCGTTGTTGAGTGAACCTGTGAAAATCTTCCTCACTCTTCATACCCAGCTGGAAGACATTAGGTGACAAAAACTCAACTGAATTTTTGTCATACACTCGGGAATTTCCCCACATAAAAATCCTGTATATGGCAGCTTCGTCTAGTGCTTCCCCATCGAAGTGAGGAAGACCATCTCTAGCTGGACACACACTGATACGATTACAAAGTGATGATTCTGACATATGGTCACAAAGGAAGAATGAACAAAGGTTTGCTGAAAGAACCTGTGATCAAGAACCAAGAAGACAAGAAATATCAACGATGAGCAAGACGTTCATCCTCAACACACTCTGGAGCTAAACGGCCCAACTATCCTCGCTATCATAACGTTCTACTGTCGACTCCGAAACCGATTACGTATCCAAAATTTATGAGTTATTCATGAAAGACAATCCACAATACTTAACGATATTAAAATACGTTACTCCCCAGACAGTGTTAAATAACGTAAAAAGTTCAAAGGTGGGTAACTAGCGAAAGTGAACGCAAAGAATTCCAAATTCATGTTTCTAACAAGTTTCACTCTCTGACGGAGAACCTTTGCTCGAAACGTTGGAATTCTTTGTAATCAGTCACGGCGGTTAAATACCTTTGAACTTTCAACGATAGTTCTACCGCAGGCAACCAGCTCGTTAGGCCACAGCTCTCAAATGCCTCGAAACAGATAAGATATGGAAATAAAAACACAAGCGCAAAAGACATTAACGAATCTCAGAGTCAGATTATTTTCACTCACTCGCCCATCATAAGATCGTGCAAGTCTTGCTCTTTGGTGGAGCGCCGAAGCTATTTTCCTTCTGTTTCGACGCGCTCGACAAACCATCGACAATCCTCACGACATCGTTCATCGCGTCCGTTGCAGCGTCAGCATCATCATTGGCAACAGCCTGTGCAACTTTGGCCGTGGCGCTAGCAGCGCGTATGCCTGCGGAACTTGTCTTACTGGTCTGGCTCAAGTGTTCTGCTGCTGCTCCAACCATTGCAGCTGCAACTGTACAAGCCGCCAGACCCCTAATCTGACTGTTCTCGGAAGTTGAACTTCTACTGTCGGTAACCGAGGAGAACTGCACTTGGCGTTTCTTTTTCTCCGCTTTTTTGAGCTGTTTTTGGTTCTGTGCGTCTTGCAACGGGTTACTTGGTTCCATACTGGGCGAAAAAGATGGCGTAGACGAAGGCTCAGGCAGTTTTTCGTTCGAAAGAACCAGAAATGATGCGGGTTTGCGTTCGTTAAAAGGCTCCGACAACGACGGGGACAATGGTAGGATGTCTCCGGTACCGTATAACAAAGTCTGACACCCGGTGATCAAGGAGCTAAGTTGTGTTGGATCAAACGTGTGCGATACCCCTTTACCACTTCCGCGATTAAGGTCCACCCACCCCACGTCAGCAAACTCTTTGGCTAAGTTCTGTTCAAATCAAGCAGCCACGATATGTTTGTTGTTATTCTGGGCTATTGTGATGTCCTCATTAACAGAAGGGTCTTCGAGGTATCTGCAAAGTATGAGAAAAGAAATCAAGAAAGTTGCACCACAGCCGTAGAATTGTTTGAGATCAGTCACGGTAATTTCTTGAACTGTTTTATGAATGTAATTTGCAAGTATTAAATAGTACAGATATGCATGATTGGACGCTAAACGGTCAAACCTTTAATCCCTAACTGCGCATACAGAGGCAGTTAAATGTCTGCAAATTAGATTCAAGAAGAGATTTCAATAGATTTTCAAAATATTTGTGAATAGATTAAATAATTTATAATTTCTTTAAAAAAGTGAGGGGTGAAAGAGTTTAAACAGTACATACGCGTTCTGTTACCTCCCATAGGCTTTGCGATTTCGACCCCAAAGCCGAAGTTTTGCATTTCAGGTGATAGGCACTAACCTATTTATAACTGGACTGATAAAGGACCTCAGAAAAAGGTTCCCAAAATTGCGTCAGTTATGGGTCCTTGTGTTCATGGGACCAACCATTGACCGAAATTGCTAGTTCGGGTTACTATCAACGACCAATCACTTGTTGTATAATAGTCTTCCAACCGTCAGTTTTACGGAATGTGTCCATAATCCACAAACACTAGAAAACCAAGTGAGTGTTTGACGAATGAAAAATTCTTAACCCTATTCCCCATGTGCTATTTAAGACCCCTAAGTAGGGGTCTGAAATATACGGTCTGAAATATACGGTCTGAAACATCGGTCTAAAATATAGGGTCTGAAACACAAAGGAGTCATATTGACACTCCCCCCGTGGGGAATAGGGTTAATTTCTACTGATACTTTTATGCGCATGCTTAATGGTTCCATATTTAGCGATAACCAATGGTATAAAGGAAGGAAAACACTCGGTATGTACATAGTTGTTGAAAAATATCTATGGCAAGTACTCTAAAACCGCCCAAAATTCTGTTAAAACCGCAGGTCATTTGTCGAGGCCATTAACAAAACAACGCACATATTTCAATGATGACGCAATCTTTTTGGGGATGCTTCTCACAACTCAGACGTAATCGCACCTAGCAGTCCGGTCCAGCATGTGGCTGGTTGACATCAAATAACCAATCTGGCATCAGATACATCGGTAAAGATTCCAAAACCTGAACAAAACTTGGACAATCATGATTTAATAACGCACACACTTGAACAAGCATGACCTACTTGACACACGGTTTTTCTCACATGGTGAACAGAGAAATGGAAAGGCACATTGATGGAGTTTATAGATATGTTCACAACTTCTTGAGTTAAAATTAGTTCATTTTTGGGGCTGGCTGTTTCATAAACTCCGTTTGCGACTACCAAGAACAAACTACGTCATGGCCTTCAACAACGGGTCGCGATAATCGAACACCTTGAACCAAACGACACGAATTGCTGCAGTATATTAGATAACAGATGACAACCACGCTTGTAAGAAAGCGCACAACACAAGCATATTCAAGAAAAGGCTGACGAAAAAGCACAGAAAATGTAAGAGGATGACATTTTTCTGCTTGTCTTATTGTGCCATTTGCATGCGAACAGCGAGTTCTGAAGACGACTGGGATGTCTGAAATAAAAAATCACTGCAGTAAAGTAACACCAACGTTCATATACTTTTAAAAAGAAATATCTTTACCTTTTACTAAATAGCTCCCGAGTTAGGATCGGATTTCCTCCTCAAGTAAGTAAACATAGCCTAGTCAACTGCTGAAAACCCACGCCTTCACAGGGACTTTCTGTCTTCGATAGAACTAGGTGCAGTTCTCATTTTACAAAGCCTAAACAAATCTATATATTGTAACCGTATATATTGTAACGTACTGCGGGCACGACCAATGTCTATCGTTTCGTAACAATAGGCATCAAGCATTCGCAGAGCGAACTAATGTATTTTCTGTCGGGGACAATGATAAAGTTCTTATTATCATACATGTAATTTAACCATCAGTCACATTAACCCAAGTTTCTGAGGAGAAAATTTCTCGAACTAACGCAGCATCAAGACAGCGTCTGCACATTTGCCCACAAGAATTAAGATCAATGGATTACATAACTAAAATAACAAAAGTATAAATTTTAAGCCTATTATTCCCAAGGGCATTCGCAAATGACGTGCAGGGGTCTAAAACTAGGTTTGACGCCTCAAGTTATCCACCGCTTTCGGTTGATGCAATTTCGACTTAAAGGCGAGTCACGTGCTAAAGTTAGAAATTACCTAGGCAACGCAACAGTTCAAGCAATTAGAATATACTTTCTCAAACTCATAATTCACAAAACAAAAACGAACATAATAATCAATATTTAGATATGAGAAGATTACAACTGAATTTTCCCAGATTTAGGCTCGATTTCTGCCTGAAATACTGGTTCGTTTGAGAAGTAACTTCAGACACTCGTTAAGTGTTTTTCATTCGACTTCAAAATAACTCGAAACTCGTAAAAAAAAGCTCGACTTGGCTTCCTTCTTTAACTCGTTTACCTCTGTTTAGAAATCGGAGGAAGAACTTCAACTCGTGTTTGAAATATTGCTTCATGGTCAAAAATTCTTCGAAGTTCCAAAGATTTATACCTTTCATCCGCCCACCAGAGGTGCACTTAACTCTTGCGCCTCTAATGCAATTATGAAGACCAAATTCTTCAGCTTCGCCCTTATACAATCACGCAACACTTGAATTCTTCAGCCTGCATACCAGCTGACGCGGATTAATGGTAATGATTGTATCTGAGCTGGGAGACTACGTCTGAAAAAAGGTCGGATAAAAACTCGAGCTTTTTCAATATTTAAAGAAGTCATGACGTAGTCATAATATCAGCAGGGCACGAAGGCTGTCTTGTACTCCTAAATAACAGCGTCAAACAGCACGTCCTGGAAATCAGAGCATTTGGTAATTTCACGCAGCAGTTTCACTTGATGTCCTTGAAAATCCTTCAATCTTTCGTTCTGTAACCGTGCGAACCCTGATCATTGGGTGGTGCTCTTTAGTTTCTCATTATTCAATGCATACTTACATAAATCTAATTCCATCTTTCTCAGCCCAAACCTGGAATGCACTTCAGTTTTTTAGGAGTTCGGGGAGTGCAACACAATTTGAGTCACTGAAGAGGGTACCAAAATCAACAAATGACTGTCAGGTCAGATCTTCCAATTTCCTTTAGATTTTCATCATATGATAGTATTCATAAGAAAAGTTCACTGTCAAAATTTCAAAACTTGCATTTCTCCGCATATGCATTTTTTGGTGCCCGAATTAGGGATTTTTACGGATTTTTCAATTTGTTGGGTTTCCAGGGGGTTAATACTAGAAATGGAAGATGTTTGAAACTTTGAATTGTACCTTTTCATGCTACATTCTGGGCCTAGTTTTGGAATATGTATGGTTATATGGAGTTTAGATGAGCCTAACTTCAGATATCATACCGTAAATTTGAGAAAAAAGCAGAATTTTGTGCTATTTTTGACCCCCTGAAAAATGGAAACGATACATTTGTAAGCCAATGTAACTGTTGTGTTGTGTTGAGAACCATGTCTAGCTTGTATGTACAACGAATCAGAGCTTAAACGTTACTTATGGCAGAGTTATTAATTGTCAAAATCTTCAAAATTTTCAAATTTTGTACAATACTTCCCTGTCGGAGAAATTTTTTGCAATTTTAGACTTGAATAATTGCCTGTACTGATACATTATGGCTATGAATTTAACTGTCTTATGTAGCCTCCACAGCAAAGATTAGGCCTGAAATAACTGGAAAAGTCAAAAGTACAACATACAGGAAATATAGGTATCTGAAAATGACAAAATCGCTAAATTTCAAGAAAATTGCATTTTGCTGAAAACTTTGACTGGCGATATCTCAAGAATAACAATAGCTATAAGGCTGAAATTTTGACAGCGAACTTTTCTTATGAATACTATCATATGACGAAAATCTAAAGGAAATTGCAAGACATGACCTGACAGTCATTTCTTGATTTTTGCTACCCTGCCTTTCATACTTTTGATGAGTGACGTTATCAACCTAGTTTTGGTGCTGGTTACACTGCTCAACTATAGAGCTCTTTATCGTTTTAAAATAAACGACCATGTAATATTGTAAGCAGATGTCCAGAGTAGTCACTCTTAAACAAAAAGAACTGAGCCTAAATGAATGAACAGTTGTGGATATTCACCACTATTCAGTTCTAGCTCGGTGAGTAGCCGTTTATACACGGTCGCGGTGTGAATCCGGCAGAAAAAGGAACAAGCTTCGTCCCTCATGCATGTTGGACTCGTTAAGTGGCAACACGATCAGGCAGCAGTGGCTCAGTGAATATCAATCGAATAGCGCAAATACAGTTGAGCAACATATCAGTCATTTCTTAAACCTCCCTGACGTAAACCTGTCTTTTTCATTTGCCAAAAGGCCGAGTGTTTTAAGGCTCGACTGTTGCATGATTCTGGCGATGATTCGAGAAATCCAAGAACCAAAGGGTTGAAAAAGGATCTTTGGAAAGAAGTGGGAAATCATGAAAAATACAAAATTGCATCTTGAAATTGCCATTTTAATAAATTTATAGGCCACCTGAAGAGATAAACCTCATGAACAGAACAAACTTGGTTTATTTAGTTATAGCTCAGTTATCCAATTAAACTGGACATTTTCCGTTCAATTGTCTTGATGTAGAACAGTCATGATTATCCTACATAAATACTTATGAAATTCCCTCCGTCAAAAAGAAGTCAATTATAGTCAAATGTGACTTGAAATTTTCATGAAAATTCCTTTAATTCAAATTCAAGGAGTTTCAAGCACTACAAATATTTAAGGATTTTCAAGTCCTTGAATTTCTATTTTAAATTCAAGTACTTTCAAGGAAATTCAAGGTTTATACGAACCCTCAATGATGCAATCGGTGGAATTAATACGTCTAAGTTTTTGTTCAGTCATTGTTCGTGTGTGATTGCTCATGCAACAATACGCAATGTCTTTGGTTCTGCATAGACTCACATGAGCTTCCCTATGTGAAGAAAGAAGAGTTTAAGAGCTTTATGAGTAGCGTTTACGTACATAATTGCCAAGCTGCCAAATTTTTCACGTTCTTCCTACAACACTTTTCGTGGCAATTTTTTCGCGTTATCCTAAAAGGTCAGCATGCCAGTTTCAAAGATCAGGAAACTCAACTATTCCTATGAACCATCGTCGTGAAAAACTTAAGATGGGACAATGTGTTTCTTTCCAAGGTGGCTTTTTTCACTACTCAGGTTTTGATCCGATTAACTCAAAAGCTCTTTGATGTGTCGGCTTTTCGTTCTTGGATGTTTTCCTAGGTAATATGCGGCGCCCGTTGTCTATAATATTCAAGACTCAATAAACGAAGTCTTTGTCCACGAAGACCTTTCTATCCATATACGCAAGTAGATAAAATTTGTCAACGACATGTTGCTTGAGTTAATTACAAAAACCTGGGCTCATCGGCCAGATCACACAATAGCAACGAACACGCTAATTTCAACGCCAATTGACAATCGATGGACAGCTTCACTATGCCAAAAAAATCAAAATGCCTCGAAATGATCACAGTCCAAAGCCAGACAATCAAACTCTTATGAATATATATTTAAAGTCCCAGCATTTTAACTCTTTCCTTTCCAGATACCTCTCTGTCGAACGAAGTTGTCTGGTGTTAACCCCAATAAAACAGCAGAAGACCTAAGCAGACAAGAGTTAATTCAGATGGGCTAAATTCATTCCTGTACATGGAAGTCTCGCAAACTGACTTATTTCGTGTGTGAGTCGTGGATTACACCCTCGTATCAGAAAATATTTCTGACTTGAGGAGTTCGAGAACACCAGTTTAACTATACGACGATCAATCTGCCACATTTACCCATGAATACCCACAACAGTTTTTCCTCGACAAGGCTCACTCTTTCCAAAGCTATAGCAAACCGGTTTTACAAATAAACATCACTGCTCCTCACACGAGACTTTGTGCCTCTTTCTGAAGTTCCTTTCGTCCCACAGCTTTGATTCGATTGACTGTCAGAGAGCTCACTGATATGTCATCTTTTAGTTCAGAGATGTTTTCCACGAGATAAACAAACGCCCGTTGTCTTCACTGTTCGGTATTCAACATCAAAGGATTTGTGCAAGAAAACGAGTTTATTTGTACACTTGATGTATATGAAAGTAGTCCACTATACTACTCCTTATCGACAGCCAGAGAAATGTAAGGCTGATAGAGTAACACTGATCGAATGATGGCAACAGATATGGCGACCTTGTGCACAGGTTTGAGAGGCAGAAATTCGCGAAATGATTACATTTTAAAATCTTGCTGCTAAGAGATTGACACGGAATATCTAAGTTCGCCAAATTTAATGATGTTACAATGCGCAGCTTCTTTTGAGCTTACATTCTATCATGTTAAGATCAAACTGTAAGAACTGACGAAGAAATAACCTGTGTTTTGTACAGCCAATTTGTTACTGATCTAAATTACAGTTAAGTATGATACGCGTACGCAATTTGAAACGGCAAAATGACTCGGAAGATTTCTAAATTATAAACCATAGAATATGCATTCATAAAGTCCAGCCTCGTAAACGGACATCAAATGTGAAAAGAGCTTGTTTACAATTTTCTAGGTGAATTATATACACGAACGTCAAATATGTATATAGTACGTATGTCAAAACAACATTGTCCTACAACGTACATCGAAAGTTTGAAGCATGCTTCGACTCGTGTCATGTCTGGAAAAAAAGTAACGTTGAAACAATGACAGGAGTAAAATAATAGTAATAGTATTTGATGTCGTATTGGATGCTAAATGGACGTATTCGGGAAGTCAGGTTTGAGTTTAAACACACAACGGAATGTTTGTAAGTCAAAGGTTCAAGTCATGGTCAAGTAAGCTTAACTACGTTTCAAGATTCTGTTACACGGTATAGGGCACTTTTTCACACCAGATTACAAACGATAGTAAGACAACAGTTCGAAGCTTCCATTGAAACGGCCAAATTCAGTTATATTCTGCAGATAGATTTACCTCCTAAAGAATGCAAAGGATAGGACGAAGCTAGTACTCCAAAAGGGTGGCATGAATGCAAGAACTACATGAAGTATTCGAGTGAAGGCTGGAAAGATAAGAACAGAAAGCTTCGTGTGATAGTTAAGTATCGTTTCTCTTCGACTTTCGCTACGGCGTGCTTTACCTCAGCTCACGCGCAAGTCTTGGGTTGTGTAAATATGCTCGTTCATCATGTATAAGAAGCAAACCTTAACTCTACCTCAGAAATGTTCACCCTGGTTCTCACAAACAAGAGAAAGCAACAAGCAATTAGTTGTGTGTGTGAACAGTACTAACACGAGCCGAAATTAAACAACTCGAAAAGAATATTGGTTTCCTCTTCTGTTGGAAATTTTTCCCTGAAGCTTATGACAACCTTATGAACAACGATTTTCCTATATCGTCGTGTTCTCGTGAGCAAATTGCAAACCAGTAGTTTACCAGGGTAAACCAATCAGTGAGGTAAATTGATCACACTGCAATCAACCGATACCCTACAACAGTAAAGTGCTTATTCTCGCCTTTGTAATGCCCTTAACAACACTGGCTTGTACTATTCAACAACCTCTATATATAGAAGCTTCTCGCGCTGATCTTCATTCAAGACTTCGATTATAATGGCAGTCAATGTTAAGCGAAGCGTGATACATGTTTCGGAAACGACTGAACTTTCATTTGCTCATCCTTACAAAAATTATATACAAGAATTTAAATCCTTCTGTGCGAGTTTTGACCAAAGAAACTGGTTTCGAAAAACAATCCTTCGCATACACGAAGCATTGTCAGTTGTCTTGTGATGGCGTTTCATTTCAATCTGAAATATACGCGTGACACGAGACGAATGACATGTTTGTTATTGTTGTATTTTCATGTTTAACTCAAATGTTTTTAAGGTTTGCCTATGATTGAAATGACAAACTTTGAACTCTAAGCGAACTCAGCATTGAAGCCTCACAACCACATGAGCCATTGTTATCTCTAAACGGAACCACCTCTCCCCCGTTGGTATAGGAATATGGGAGTCACAAACGAAAGAAATAAAAGCACCAAGACCAAAATATATTCTTAACATCAGACATTACTTACGATTTCGTTAAAAATAGGATCACAAGCGAACACCGTTGAATGGCGAATTTTTGTCCTCAGCTTCTTGTGGCTCCTGTATGGCAACGTCGAAGCCAAACTCTTCAAGACTGGATGTTAGTAATTTAATTTCCTCAGTTTGTCTGCTTTGATGACTTACGTATACGCTTGACTGCATTTAAATAATCGAAATCACAAGAATGAAAAACAAAAAAATTAGAACGCGTGTTGACAATCAAACCTCCAATGGCTGCCATCCACATATCGAAAGGAGATGACAATGCTATAGAGATTACGGTGTTTGCCAGCACAGAAAATGACAAGACAAATATATTTAGGTATACCTCGGGGTACTTAGAGCACTGAAGAGGTAACAAAGACGGGATAATTTCTAATAATGAAAGACAGATTACTTGAAAAATGCTGCCCTGGAAATGGTTCCCCGAACTTAAATTTGTCCAGCAGACCAGACGGGAGAAGCTTCAGACAATATACCAGACGTTTATTTGCGACGTCCTGCGATGTACGCTAAGCACGTGACACTGAGAAACCTCCGACAGGGGGTTGGCAAAAGTTTATGAGCGTTGTTTACCACATATCGTAAGTCTGTCGGAACAGCAGGGGTTGTTAAGCACACCTTGTCAACAGTAACCGTGCTTGCGTATGACTAGGTTACGAAATAACTGGAATACGATGATTAAAAAAAGAAAATCTTTCCGGCAAATAGTTACTAGACCTCAAATGTATCCGAAACATCGAAAGGCCAGAACACATACTTTTCTCATTCTGTCCGGCCCTTGAGGAACTCTACTTATGTGGAAAAAATCCCATCACAATTTACCAAGAAAAACGTCAAAATAATTGAGTGAAAATCATTTAGCCGAATCCAGCAGAGTCGCTGCGTAGGGCAAAAAAATTGCGTGACAATCAGAAGTCTGGGACCAACACTAAAGTAGATTACTCACAAGGACTTTCTTAGGAACGAACTGGCCGATAGAGTAAACCGAACGTAAGCCGAGTTCTTTTGAGTTATACTTGTAGCACCCGACGTAGCAAGCATCAGAGTAGTGACGCAATGAAGCGGGAACAAGCATGACTATGCGCGTGGAACGGAAATGCGAACAGACAAAGCAATGTGCGTGTACGCGCTAAAAGCACATCGTAGCAGTGGTAGATCATGCTTGAACACTTAGGCTACCGATTTTGGTAAATAGAATCCCTTCCTTTTACACCAACAAATATAGTTACGTCATTCAACCCGTTCCTAATGTGTATAAACCGTACTAAACCGTCAATAAATAGCTTGAATACGCTTAGAGTGTCTTTGATAATCGAAGCTAAAAGGAGTACCAGATCCAAGAACCTTCGTACGGCGGCTCGCTGCATCCAATACTGGCCCAACGCTACATACTGTTCTAGCATTTGATCCAGCAAATGAAAATGGCGGCGTCGAAGAAGAGAAAAGTGGATACAGAGAATCGCATATTTAATGAGTCTTGGACTGATGCGTTTGTATATACATTTGATACCACGTCACTAAAGCCAACATGCTTAATTTGCCAAGCTACTGTTGCCGTAAATAAAGCAGCAAATCTAAAACGCCACCACGAAACCAAGTACAGTGAGTTTGTTGCCAACTTTCCCATTAGTTGTAAAGCCGGAAAGAACAAAATTCAAGGGTTGCAAGCCAGCTGGACTAGACAGGTACAAGGGTTAGCAAGTTTCACAGGTGTACAGAAGAGGTCTACCGAAGTCTCTCTAAAAATAAGTTCAGTTCTAGCTAAGGCTATGGTGCCTTACTCTCATGGACCAATAATAAAACAATGTGTCTAGGCTGCTTGGGAAACTTTGTTTCCTGGGAACTGAGAGATTAATCAGGCAGTTGCAGATCTAGCGTTATCTAGAAAAACCATGACAAGCAGAATCGAAGATATCAGTGGACATCTCTTTAAAAAGTTGATTGCTGATTTGAAAAAGTCAGAGGGTTATTCACTTGTTCTTGATGAGTCTACTGACACCGAGGACACAGCCCAGTTATCAGTATTTGTTAGATTTTTTCATCATGGATCCAACAATTTTATTCAGCAGTTGTTGACTGTGCTCCCACTAGAAGAGCGTACCACTGGAGAAAGTATTCACCAGAGTCTCGCTAACTTCCTGCAACAAAACGAGCTACCATTGGAAAACATTATATCAGTCCCTACAGATAGTGCTCCAGTTATGTCAGGAAATGTTCATGGATTAGCATGATGGCTTAAGACATTCAATGAAAGTATTATGTTCTTATCATCTCTTCGTCACAGACAACTGAGAAAATTTCTTATTGAATTAGATTCTCAGTACAATGACTTGCTTACCCACAATGACATTAGATGGCTAAGTAAAGGGAAAGCTCTCAAGAGGCTATGGGTTGTGAAAGACAGAATCAAAGACTTCCTTACCAGCATTAACAGTGCAACTGCTCTTAATCATTTGGAAAACATCACATCAGCAGTATTCATGACTAAAGTAGCATTTCTAACAGACCTATTTGAGCATATTAATGAACTCAACCGCTCACTCCAAGGTAAGGAGGTAACTGTTATAAGTCTGTGGAATGAGATCAAGTCTTTCAAGCTGAAACTACAGTTATTTGCCACTGATGTTAGCAGTGATATGCTACACTTCCCAACCCTGAAAGATTATGTCACTGATAATGCAGTTCCTGCTGAATTTACTGAGTTCATTGACAGTATCTATGAACAATTTGATGCCAGGTTCAAGCAGTTTGAGGAAATTTCTCAAATATACTGAATCTGGTTAAAGATCCCATGCAAACATTGGTTACTGACCCAAACTAGATTCACCAAGTACAGACCTACTTCAGTAACATTTCAGTGGCTGCAGTGCAGCTTGAATTCTGTGATATCAAGGCAGCTGCACCAGCACAAGAACTAACATCTCCCTTACAGTTTTGGACCTCACCAACAACCAGAGAGAGTTCCCCAACACTTGCTAAACTTGCTATAACTGTTTTGACTATCTTTGGATCTACTTACCTCTGTGAATCCATGTTCTCAAATATGAATTACATCAAGAACCAACACAGAACATCGTTGACTAACAATCATCTCACATATCTATTCAGAGTGGCTAACCACGATAAAGTAACTCAAAATGACTTCAATGCTATTATGGCAACAAAAAATGTGTTCCACACTTCCCATTGACTTATTAGTCTTATTAGTCTTATTAGTTTTAGACTTATTGCGTTATTCATTATTATGATGCTATTACCTAACTGCTACCTTTGTACAGTTTATGACTTCATATTACAAAAAGGAATATTACAATAAAATATCGATACAATGATACATTAACATTCATATGAGGTTTATTACATTTATAATACTCGAACTGATCATAAGGTTGTCTCGCCCTCGAAAAAAACCCCACTTCCTTGTCTGGCCCTGGAGAAAAAACATTTGAGCAGCCTGGTTTTACTGTGACAGCATGCAGCTCTAGGGAATTTCATTTTGGTCAACGTCAGACAGTTTTGCTCAGCGCCACGAAGCGTCTGCCAATGACAGGGTTAACAGACAAAAGCAAAATAAAGTTAACGTAATCAAGCCTCAACAAACAAAGTTTACGGTCATAAAGGTGGATTTCCACTTGGAGTAAAATGTCGCGCGCACGACAGCTGCATTGTTAAAATTGAATAGATTTCTGCTTGGTTCCATTCGAGAACTCCTAAGACAAAAGGAAAAAGTCGCTCGCGACATTTCGCACCAAGTAGAAATCCACCTTGAAAGTAAGTATTAATGCCCAAATTAAAACACGTAAAACAGCCATTTTTTTTTTTTTTCATTTCTAAACGTAGTAGTGGTTTATTTGTGACAAAATAAGACACAGTTAACACAACATGTGCTTTGGTTAAGACCCAAACGATACTGAAGTCTTAAACCGGACCACGTCTAAAACGAGGCTGGTGAATCGTACTTGCATAACCGAATCAGTTCATACCTCAAGTAAAGTGCTTCGGATGTCCTCTGCATCTTCCTCTGAGCAGAGGTGGATTCAGTCTTTATCATGACAGGTTCAAAGCACCAAATGGGAAATTATTCTAGTGGAATCGGGGGCATGGTCCCCGAGGAAATTTTGAAACCTATTATGGGGGCAACTTTATGTACAACTGGCTTGCTTGCAAAAAGCTACAAAAGGTTTCTCAAAACATAACACATTATCAACTTGTAAAGCAAAATTTATTGTTATTCTGTTTTTCATATTATGAAAAATAATAAGAAATAATTGGTCAGGTATTAGCCATTAACATGTTACCAAGCTCGACCACGGGGAGGTTCCTGACCTACAAGCTCATAGATGCTCTGAAAAGAGCAGTATCAATGTACAGAAGGTTTAAGAAAAAAACAGGGAAAATGTTAATCATCAGAACATAATATGTTTACCATTCTGATTCGTCTGGGATGCCGGGTTGCGAATAAGTAAATAATATCTTCCAAATTCAATTCCATGTCTCTGTGGGTGTACATGAGAGCCAAACCATTTCATCGTTCTTGTCCCATGGTGCTCCTCAAATAACTCTTCAGATTTCGAAGGGAGGAAATTGATCTTTCACATGAGCAAGATGTGACAGGAACTGTGGCCAGAATTTGAAGAATTGTAAAGATGTTTAGGAAACAAGCTGGATCAACATCCTTTAAAGTGCTGCTAAGCTTTGCAGGAATGTCTTCAGCTTTTTCTTTCTTCTCATGCCATAACCTTTCCCAAAGATCTAATTCAGCAGACAGTCCAGCAATATTTGGTACATCTTGGTTGTAATGTTGGCAGAATTCTTCAACATGAGATTTCCAGGTTGAAGGATTCTTCAACAGAACAGCTGGTACTAAACAGAAACCTTTAAAACACAGGTAAGCTTCAGTAGGAAAACGTGAATCCAGTTGGTATAGAACATGTGCCAAAAAGACTTGAGTCAGGTTAATTCGGTAGTAATCCTGAGAAGCTGATGAAGGGCAGTTACTTCTATAAAGCCTGTTGTGGTGTTGATCAACATGGGCATGCATTTCTTCAAGAGCACCTTTCAGGGTTGAGATTTCCTGTTCAGCAGCCAGAATGTCCATTTCTTCCCTTTGCAGTTTAATGGTTGCAGGTCTTGTAAGCCCAAGGATATACTTCACTATGACCAATGTTACAATGAACTCAAAAGTAACAGCATTTGTTAAGACCTGCGCATCATCTCTGCTAGTAGAATTCCAATTACCAGCTTCAATAACACCATCACCATCTTTATTCAAAGAGATATCTTCTAAGGTAGCAAATACTGGAAGCAGGAGTTCAACCAGCCTGTCAAGACCATCAAGACGAGCAATCCAACGAGTGCGGCACACATCAATCAAAATTCTGTGATTGCTGTTTGGCAACAGTTCCTTTACCTTCTCAACCAGGTGGTATTGTCGTTTTGGCGAATTAGTAAAAAATTTAGAAAGCTTTCTGACAGTTCCCATCATATTACGGACCAATGGTAATGTGCAAGAATTAGCAACACAAAGATTCAAGCGATGATTCATGCAATGAACATAAACAGCCTTTGGGAATTGACGTTGGATTAATGTAGATGCACCAACATACCTGCCAGCCATATTCCCTGCACCATCATACGATTGACCCCTGCAGTCATCCATGCTCAAACCAAGGCCAGTAATCGAATTGATGATAGGATCTTTAATAGCTTCTCCAGTCGTTTCTTCTCCACAAAGGTGAAATCCAACAAACTCTTCTCGTATGATTTTCGAAGAATCAACAAAGCGAAGAACAAGAGAGAGATTTTCCTTCGTCTGTCATTATAGAAAACATTTTACTCGAATTAACTTCGGCGACGATCTTTGACAAAATATAACCTCCTACAGTATTAATAATCTCGTTCTGTATGGTTTTGAAACGATACGTAGCATTTCGTGGCGCATTCTTCAGATGTTCTCTCAGTTTCTCGTCGCCGCTGTCTATTCGAAATGCGAGAAGGGCTTGAAAGTTTCCTTGGAGACGTTCGTCGTCAGGGCTATAATCTCTTCTTCCTCCAAGGGGGACATTGTTTTGGCCACAAAAAATAACGGTCTTGATGATCGATTTTATCCTCTCTCGATTTTCTCTCACCTGAACTTGCATCTGTTCATTTAACTGCTGATCGATCGGAACAACCTGGTTTCTCATCATCTTGGTGAACTCCTGCATAGCAATCACAGCCGCACTGTGTATTTCCGACTTTCCAGACGAATGAATCTGAAACTTAATGGATTATGATGTCCAGAACGTGAGTGGAGATTTATACAGTCGGTTGAGCTTCGCACCGTTTTTGCCAAACTCCATTCCAAAACAAACGCAGGGTAGACAAAAAGCGCAGTCCAAGTACTTTGAATAAACCAGCCAAGGATTTATTCTAACCAATCTGGTTTAAACTTTCGATGTCGACCACCACTTTCCAGTGTCGAAGGAAAATTAAAAAGACGGTCATGTTTCCAGACGTTCTGAATAAATTTGAATTTATCCGCGCCAGAAAATCGAGCGATGTCTTTGTAAACCAAGCCAATGTCGTATGGCGAACATTCTTCCTTAGGGCAAACCGGGTTTCCTCGAGCGTGAAATGCCGCCATCGCTCATGAGTATTTATAAAGGCTGACAGGTTCACGAGCGGTTCACAATACCTACGAGGCCAATCGAAGGCAATCTTGACAGGGTCCACTTAATTGGCTAACCAATCAAGATGAGGTTTGAGCGGTTCACTTTCTGGTTAACCAATAGTAGAGACGTTTGACAGGTTCCACTTAATTGGCTAACCAATTAAAGGAATTTTAAGCAGATCACGAGCAGTTCACATTCGGTTTGCTTCTTGCGCACGGTATTTAATCCGTAGTTCAAGGCATTGCCAAAGAAATAACGGGAAAACAATTCCACTTTTAATAATATTGCGCTTTTCAAGCATAGAAATGCCCAAATGATGCAACAGCATTACACGTCCTTTACTTGAATTTTTTAATTAACATTTTTATTAAATTTTGACCGGTTCAATGGAACTCATGGGACTAGTCTGGATCCACCCCTGTTCAGTCACCCTAAGGCTGGTTTTCCACTTGGGAATAAATTCGCGCGAATTTTTTCGTGAGTGGAAAATCGCCTTATCGCCTTATGCCGAATTTTCCCCGCGGACGAAATTTTCCCTTTAACTGGCAGCTCTCAATTCGCCCGCGCGGAAAATTCCGCCTCGTGGACATCAGGCTTAAAGCTAGATTTCCACTTGGTGCAAACTGTCCAGCGCGCGACTGTTTCATTTTTCTCGGGGGATCTCGAGTGGAACCAAATAAAGAAAACTGTTAAATTTTTATACATCAATCGCACAAGCGACATTTTCCACCTCGTGCAAATCCTGGAATGGCACAACGTGCAAATCGTCGCGTGCGACGGTAGTACTGTTAAAATAAAATAGATTTCTACTTGCTCCGATTTGAAAGTTCCAAACACAAATATCGCGAGCACGACATTTTGCACCAAGCGGAAATCCAGCTGAATAGGACGTTTAAGCGAAATACTACGGATATGTCTACAGTAATGTGCACAGACAGTTTTGGCCAATTCATCTTTAAAGATTTTCACGACTTCACGGTTACGTTGGTTCATAGAACAAAAAAAGTTTTAAGTGATTTAAATGTTAAAAAACTAACCAGAGTTGCATGGAGGAGGTTCACAGCTGTAACAATAACATCCACAGTTCATTACAACGTCAAAGAAATGTTCTCTTCAAATACTGAGACTTCAGCCCCTTCGTTAAATGCCGTCGCCAAACTAGGTTAACTACACTTCCTATTCAACTTTCTAAATTTTCGCTTAGTCTCAAATAATCATCAGAAAATGAATGTCCACATTAAAAGCCTAGTTTCCATTTGGTAGCTAGTTATCGGAAAGTTGTAGCCTACAACTACGTTGGGACCACGGCAGCGTGCAACACAATACAGTCACAATGTAGTTTTTTTGTTTGTATTAGAAAACTCCGGTTGCCAGCAGTCTGTCATTCGCCAGCAGACTCTAACAGTTACCGACAAAGATTTCAACACTGCCTCAGCAACTTATAACAAAACTTTGCGAGGGCTAGCGACCAAATGGAAGGTAAACTTAAATAAGCTACAAGATTTTTAATAATATGTATAAATACTATTTACAGTCGCTGAAGTATGTCGTGTGGTGACAAATGTGAGGAAGGCATTGAGAATAAAAGCAAGAAATCATAATGAATTAAATGAAAAAAGACCAGAATGAAGAGACAGTCGGCACGAAGGTTATCATTTGAAGATGGAAAAAACTCTAAGATAAGACTTTCTTTTACAAATAAATTTCAGCGCTGACAGTGGGAAAGGAAATTACAGAAAAGTCATCAAGTAACGTAAAATAACCTGTCGCAGAGTTGGGGGCCTGCAACCCGACGTCTGGTCAAGTTTAGATTCGCCTGAGGTCAATCTCAAGTTTCATTCAAAATGTTCAAGTTCAGTCTTCCAAACGATGGTCAATGTTCTTATGCGCAATGACCACCGAAACGATTTTATCCAGAATTTGGACGACGTATACAACCTCCTCTGGTGAAGTAATTAACGCACTTCATAAAGGGAATAACGAAACAGCCGTTCTTGCTTCGCGAACAGCATTCTCTTTCAAACAGGATTTTTGTTCCTAAATTAAAGCTACGGTAACACACAACGATCCCTGTCATCAACGCGCGGGCGATTTGTTTATGGCCGCACCAAAACGAAGGAAAACTTTTCCAATAACGTCAGAAAATGGTGGCTGATAAAAAAAACAAAACTTCATTTTCTATATTTAAGTTGCAATTTTTTTTCATAATAATCTGACACTACCGAAGTCAACTGAAGGATGTTGACTCCAGTGCAATTTGAACTCGCCCCTTCGGGATACCGGTCCGCCGCTCTACCTGCTGAGCTATCGAGTCCACAGGGATTGGAAGCGAGTTCCAGATTCTTCTGTGTCAGATTATCATAAAAAAAATTCTATTCATGTATCTATGAGGATGTTTCTGAAAAGTTTTTCAACTGTTAGAAGTATTCAAAATAAGGAAAGAATCAACCGGATTATGTGGAATATGGATTGGATGAAACACAGAGAAGACCAGTGTACTTCAAAAAATTGTGGCAGAGTTGAATGAGTGATATAACTCAATTTGCATTAATCTTCCTCGTTCTCCATTTTAAAAAATAATCCAGCGTGCTCAAGGGAATGACTTGAAAAACGCATTGACGACCAATATGCTACACCTACCATCTAGTTTTCCGTCGCAGCATTGCAATGCAAGTTTTGGACCATTCAGAAACTTTCAACGCATCAGCAGTGCAAACAGAAAAAAAATCAGTACCGAGATCTTAATTAGAGTAGAATTTCGACAACTTTAAACCACATTTTCTCCTTAATTAAGGATTCGTTTGAGATGAAATATCAAACTCTCGAAAGTCGTGTTTCATCAGATTTCCAGACACCTCGAAGTTAGTTAAAAATATTTGGCTATCACTTCGTTTTTCAACTCACTTCTCGGTGTTAGGATATCTGATGAATCACTCCTCGTGTGTGATATATTACTTTAGCTACCACGGACATCGAAAAGGCCGTTTTAATTCAACATAGACGTAACTGACGACAGATTGAGGTTACACTCTCCCGCTTAAACTATTAGGGTCTGGTTATGCGCCCATATTTTTTTTCTTGTCTGCATGTGCTACTGCGACATTTGCTCGTACATTACGCTCGGATGAATGAAAATCCGTGCCGCCTAGTCAACTGACCCAACCATGACCTAACTTCAATAAAAGGATCAATTCGAGAACTTTCCATAGCCTTTCAGATTAACGCCGGTTTGCGCTTGCCATTTTGCGCCTTGCGATTGACATCTTGGAGTATGTGTTAAACGGGCGAGAGCATTGAAGACAAACTGGAGCGAATCAAAAGCGAATATCTTGCTGCATGGACTACCTAGGGTTTATTGCATATGCCAGGAGAACAATTGCAAAGCAACAAACTCGCTGCTGTTAACGAACCTCAAAAAGGAATTGACTCGACTGTATCGATACACATGCCATGAATTCGTCCGTGTATTGACAAAAAGAACAAGATAATGAACTTTTGTAATTTATTACAAACGTGCAGGATGAAAACTGAGACTTTACAAAGTAATCCCATTTTGGCTGAATTAGTCTAGGAAATACTATATGTTTAACCTTTCCGGACACTGCCCGCCATTCAATTTTCCTATTGCAAACGTCAGACGATTTTACACGCCAAGGTTAGACCTGTCGTCTTGATTGGGTTAAAAAGTATTTCCTTAACTGTTTCCCTTAAATGTTAAAAAATGCTACCTCTCTGCATTAGAAAGCTGTTATGAAATAAATGATCCTCCAATTTGAAGAACCGTATGTGCAAGATAGAAATAAAATGGGTCACAAACTGACCAAAACATTCATATGCTGCTTGTAGTTGAATCTCATTTTTATTATGTTACTGACGTGTAACAAGAAATGAAAAGTTTTATTTACAAACGAGAAAAGAAACTAAAGAGTTAAGATAACAACTAAAAATGTTCAAAGCTTATCTGTCTTCATGAAACTTTTAAGTTTGCGACTCTGACAACCCAGCGGTGACAAATAATAAAAGTTCTGCCAGTAAAGCGTTGCAACCACAACTGTTAACTTCTTGTATTACACCAACTAGACTTGAATACTGGTAACGACCTTGAGCACACAAAACAACACACGACAACACACGACAACACACACCGAGGGTCGAAGTGAGTCGCGCTTATATAGCCTGTCCGTAAACTATGACGTAATTTTCGTAATTTCTAAAATAACCTAATACACTATATTTAGTAAAAATCATGACAGTGTTCATGACTCAAGTAACCTAAAAAGTTTTTACATCAGCGTGAGTCAGCAGAATTACAATGTCAGCATGTGTAAGCGGTATGACTAAGGAAAAACTAAGAGAAGTTCGAATGCTCTAGAATGTTCTCGGCGCGTGACGACTGTCACGTAACAATTATTGATTCGAAATAGCGCGCATTTCCCTGTTTGCGTTTAGGAACGGCCGTAATTGGTGCCAGCTGTTGTGGTTACACAGCCAGCAAGTTACGGCAAAGTAAATAAAAATGATAAATAATAAAAGGTACTTTCCGGCGGTGACAGCTCTTTGGTATTCTCCCCCTGTTAAAGCAAAACGATTTTATTTTTCAACGTGATACCTGCTCCTTGATGAGGTTTTAGCACACCATCTTCACATAAACAAGGTTTAAATAGTGAAATACAAACGTCAGCACCCACAGTACTAATGATGGCGCTGAAACACCAAATGTGGACAAATTAAGCACTATTTTCCTCAACTTAGAACCAGGTGAACGTTCAAAAGACAACAAAACATCGTGACCTGGGATCAACACAACGGGATTGACCTGATTCTCATTCTGCTCTTCAAGAAAACAGCGTTTCGTTCATTTATACTGCGTCACCCAAGACGAAGGAAAGAGAATCGATTATGTGCCGAAAACGGTGTGGGACAATCTGTATAAACAACGAGCTATCTAGATCCAACCTCTTGCTAACAGCTGAAAGTTATTCCTTTTTGGATGCATTAGGAATTTTTAAATTGCCTTAATGTTTGCAGCAAAATGATAATAAACTCTGGATACTCCTCTCCCTTTCTCGCCTCAAGAGCGGAACCGGGAAGTGTTCACAGGGTAATCTGTTGTTTTCATGTTTTATTAGGCATGCAGTGAACCAAGTTCCAAAATTCAAGAGTCAAACAGTAGGTGACACATTTCACATCGTCTCCTCCGTTATTAAGTGGTGGAGGTACGTGTCCCAACGTCCGGCACCGATCGACTCCCGTGCCCAATGAACTAGATTATAAATAACCTACTTCCCATCATAATGAATATCACCTTCCCACTAAATTATAGTCCCCAGATGTCAGTTTAACTTCTATTAATTTATCTGGGAAAAAAAAAGACAAAAAAAAAAAAACAAACGAAATAAACAAATTGCAGATACAGGAAAGAGCACATTGAGAACACGCCGCAAGATACTCCGGTGCATTAATTAACTTAAGACATGGTGAACATAAACAGAAATTTTTTCATAATCTGACACTGCCGAAGTCAACTCAAAAATGTTGACTCGAGCGGGATTTGAAGTCGCACCTTCAGATCATAAATAAATTTCTCTTCAAGTATCTCTGAGGATGGTTCTGAAATACAAGTGGTGAACATAGCTGCCGGCCTTTCATTTTGCCACGTGCCACGAGCCTGGCTATATAGGACGGGACAACATGTTTAATGAAATCAACGACAACAACGCAGCAATGGCCACCGACGTTACCTCGTCAATAAATCACCAAAGGCAATACTGAGGTCCAACTGAGAAACTCAGAAGATCTCTAGGAATAAAATACGCAAGGCGCGTTCTCTTCGAAATACTCAGAAATAACGATGCATGAAATAAACGGTTATATTACGTCCGTCTGGGACCTGTTCCGGTTCAGTAATGGAATATTGTCTCGGCTATTTTGATTTGGGTAGTAGACAACTTGAAACATGGAGTAGCAACTAATATTTTTTTTTCGATTAAAGTTGCTATTTTGTCTTTTTCTTTTTCGATCAATTCAAAAAGTTGTACGCCAAAAAGTTGTTGACCAGATAACATTTCCCGAACTAAAACAGCTAATTAACTGGTAATCTCACACTAACACTCTTCATTCCGTGAACAACTTAGCCAGGCAAAGTCATCCGAAGGAAAGACCTGGCAACCAGACGAACTTCAGAGCGACTAACAAATTACGAGAGATTTAGGTTCGAATGACTCTGACCGTGCACAAATCCTTGGTTTCTTGTCAATGAATATGTAAACGCTACGCTTGAGTGATTGAACCCACACAACTCTATTGGCTAATTGCTTCATTATTCAAGACTTCTTTTGAGTTCAGTCACCATGACCGTGCACAAGTTGAACAGAAACCTACAACAAAGATTTTGGCCTAGTTTCCAAACCATATTTCTTGAATGACGATGTCCTCGGTGAATAACCTTGGTAGAATTGTTTACAAAGATAGTCTGGCGCCATGATTTTTTTATTAATAAACGTCTGTCCATTCATGTAACTAACTTCCTGTGATATATATATATATATATATATATATATATATCATCTGATATTTTTTTTATTACTGTTGGTTGTCCCGAAACCGCAATGCATATTTCAACATAGGTTCATGCCGCTATTTGTTCGTCCACCGCCGCATGGGATCCATCCGATAAAATTTAGGAACCTCAATGGGACGGTTACACGTGCGATTCAGTATATCTCAATTGTCACCCCGGCGTATGTAATAAACTCATGACATTCAATGCACCCAAGATATAAGCCTATGTTTCGCTGCAGTTTGTCCTCGACACTCTCGACAGTTAAACACATACTCCACGACGTCAATTGCAGGGCACAAAATTGCACGTGTAAACAGCTCGAGATCTAAGACGACAACTTGAACGACGAAGTCCTTTAAAATATCGGCGTTTAAAGAAACCACTGTTTATTGACCACCATGCTTGATACTTACAGCTTGTTTTATGACTCCTAAAACGCTTTAGTCCACCAAAAATGAATGCATGCTCCGGTTGAGTTCAAACTTAACTAGGAGCTTTTTCACTTGGTGAGCCGACGTCGTCTTTAAAGCCTGGTTCACACGTGAGCATAAACATAAGGACAAAACAAAAGGCAAAACAAAGGAATGAAGTCAAGCCTGGGACATAAGGATCGTCGTAACCACAACGATAAGATCATAGTCCAAGCATAAGCCAAGAGCCGAACAAAAGACGAAACAAAGAAAAATTTTTGTTTTGTCTTCGCGAGTCCCAGAGCAGATATGCTTTGTTTTCGTATTGATCTTGTCCTTATGGTTATGCATGTCGCTCGTGTAAACCAGGTTTAAGGTAGTAGATACCCGCAAAAATGCCTCGTTTAACCCTATATTCAATGTCCTTTAATTGCACAAATATTTGCAATGACAAGAATTCATCAAGATTAGTGGTAAGAGTATTGATCAAGCATTCCCTGAAAATTATTTTGAAGTTATTTAACTTAATTCCAGGTATGCCAGGGGGGCTTAAAAATAGGCATGTTCCAACAGAGGTTGCCATTTTGGGGCAGGTCAAATCTCCATAAACAATGGTCAGATTGACACCAAATTTACCAACTTTATAGAACAAAGACTGGAAAATGCAATGACACACTTTTCATTAACACTTGGTGGGGTTCTGGTTTCCACAGCAACAATACAAAATTAAAAATTGGAATCTTACATTTTAATTTATATCTACTGACTTACGCTTTGCTCATATGACTTTGCTAAATATATCATTGTATTCTACAGGCAAGAATACATATATCTACCCCATTTCGTGCCAATCTGACCATTGGTTATGGAGATTGACCTGCCCCAAAATGGCAACCTCTGCTGGAACATGCTTATGTTTAAGCCCCCTCTGGCATACCTGCAATTAAGTTAAATTTCTTCAGAATAATTCTCAAGGAATGCTTGATCAATACTCTTACCACTAGACATGATGAATTCTTGTCATTGCAAATATTTTTACAATTAAAGGACATTGGATATAGGGTTAAATGAGGCATTTTTCCGGGTATCTACTACCTTAAGCCGCGAAGATGGCCTGGGAGCCATTGTATCCAGAACGACGACGGTATTAATGCTCTGGGAAAAAGAGATTATCCATTCTCTTTGTCTTGCATGAAGAAATCTTTTGGTTAAAGGAAGTTGTCGTGGAAGTTAACGTTGTAGATCTTCAGATCCCTATTACTACATTGCGTTAATGTTTTCAATAACCCAAATCAATGATAATTGACCGAAAATAAATTTTTGGGTAGAAATTCCTAGTCAGACCCAAAACGTTTTAAAGATATGAAGTATATGAAAAATATTGTTATGATCAGCGCTGGATGATTGTATATGTACATTACTTGAACAATATAGCGTTGTGATTTGTGTGTCGCATTTATGGCAAGCGATCCTCGGACAGTATTTTTTGATGAATTTCATTTTTAAGATGATTCTATTGACCCACACATTTGCAAAAACGCTTTTTCAGCAACATTTTACCATCGTACTCTGGGACCTAATTTTAGTTTTGGCTTATTACTGATAATTCGTTGGAATATGCCTTGTGAAACCACAGAGTGAGTCGAAGATGTAATGTGAAATGACATTACCATTGTAAATATTTCAATAAACCATCTGCTGTCTTAAACTTAAGAGAGTTGGTTGTGTTTTTTTTGTTTGTTTGTTTTTTAATTTAAACTGTTTCAAATTTTTACCGCTCAATATAAAACCAAAGAAAAGCTTAATGGAATAATCATTGTAAACAGCCATTTTTGCACTTTAGAGTCTACTAAACAAAATTGCGTGGACAACTTTGTTCTCTTTTGTTATCCTATCCTATCTTATCCTATCCAAGCGAAAACCAATCCAGATCCTCGTCTAGTCGTTGCTGCATACCGGAGACAAGTTGTCCTTTGGGACGGATTTGAATTACGATGCCGCAATGTTACTTACGTGCATAAATTAATAATTATCGCTGTTCTTAAAAACAGTGCCATAATACCTCATATATTCTGACGCTTCAGAAACAAATATTAGCAATTTCAGGTAGGTTTGTAACAACATTATCACAAGATTCGATTAAGACGACATTCTAATGTTCGTTTAAACGAAAACAAGCGCAATACGACGACTTGAAAAGTGGCCTTCCTTCGGTTTCTTATTAAAGAGAGTTGAAAACTTTACTAATCCAGAACTTTATTAGTAAGAACAGCTTTCACCTTCTGGAGACGGAGGAAATGTCGCATGAGACCTGGTAATTTTATATATTGGTATGTTGATATCTCGCCAAATTTAAAATTTCGTTTCTCATGTGCTCTTGTAAAGTATACTCGTGCCTGCAAGGACAAACCTCGGGCAACGTGATATTTAAACGGGATTTTAAAAAAAAGAAGTAAGGAGTGAAAAGGAAATAGGAGTGAACCAAAATCAGACTTTGGTGTTCCACCCCGGAATTATTTATAACAAAAATGTTAAAATTAAAATTATTTGCTAATATGTTTTTCAAAAGTATCGTCTAAACTACAGCCGACTAGGTCAATATGTCTCACTAACCCATAAAGAAGATAAAGCACAACTTACGCAATGTGACCAACATTATCTCGTTTTATCTGACACCTTTTTCTTTCAATTACTTTCGAACCCTGTTTTATCTTTTTCTTGACCTCGAATTTGCATCTCAAAATACATGGACGTGCGGGCATTCACCAATTTAGCTATGAAGTTCTAACGTGAAATGAAGGTTAACGGTTCAATTTACCTGATAAATGCTTCAACAAGGTCAGAACGTCCGCGGGAGTTGTGAATTCATTATCCTTGGGGTTAAGTTCTAAAGCAAGGAAAACAACACAAGCGTAACATGGCGAGAAACTTGAATGAAAATATTGAACATTTAATAATTTACATGTTGAAACACGCTTAATAATTTATAGTTAGCAATATCTAATTATAAGTAATACCATGAAATGAGGTGTATTAGCTATTAAACCTCTCGCACGATGAGGGTCGTTTAGCAAAATTACCGAGGGCCGAAGGCCTGAGGAAATTTTACTAAATGACCCTAATCGAGCGAGAGGTTAAATAGCTAATGCACAGAAGTTTCATGGTATTACTTTGTAATATGTTTGCCAAAATTCAACTAATACTACCTCCGGTGACGTCAAACCGGGTCGTCTTAGTCCTAACACGACCCGAGTTGACGTCACTGCAGGTAGTATTAATACAAATGAATTTTAATGAGATAAATTAGTTATTAATGGCACCTAGGAAAACAAAAGATATTGAGGTGAACATGATATTACACAAATAATAAAAAGCGTGATTCAAAGCTCCCCGAGACAAAGGTGATCGGCAAATGCTTAAAAACCTCGATAGACACGGTGCGCTGAATTTCAAAGGTATGAGAGCCCCGTAGTTTACCTTTCAGATAGACTTCTCGAAGAATAAGTAATGTCTCGTTTTTGCAGATGCCTTTAGCACGAACGCTTTATAAGGTTCTGAGTAAAACTCCAAGTTTCCACATTTTGTTCAAAATCGTTTAGTATTAGTGAATGATAAAAATGGTAGTTCAGCTTTAAAGAAACAACTAAGAACGTAAACTAGCTGAGAGAACTTGTCTGTACCAATTAATTTGATCAAGGCCGTTTTCATATTAAAGTTTTAATCTTAATGCCGTTTTAAGGTTTTAATTTTATTGACTGAGACCGCAGTCAACGTGCTCAGCGCGAAGCTTTTAAAGGAAACACTACTTTCTTAACACAGAAAGCACAACTGGTCAGCAGTTTAATGTTAGACTTGAAAATTACGTTTTTCTTCGTTCAACAGACTCTCAAAATGACGGAGGAAACCTTTGACTACACTTCTACATTCTCTTCCGTTCAAATTGACGAACATGTATTTAATTTAGCAAGAAATGCAAATGAGATAACGTATGAGGCAAAAACCTTGACACAGCTGAGCATTTCGCCTTATTGGTTAAGTCAGTTTACCTTAAATTTTTTTTTTATCAAATCAAAGGAAACTTTACACTCGGATAAAAATCATAAAAACAAACATTGCATTCCCAGAAATGTGAATACTTTTATGCCGCATAGATATTTAAAATATCCTATATTAACGGCAGAAATTCCTTAACTTTATTCCACGGAGTGAACAACCTCGAAGATGATGTATTACCATCAGAGACTTAGCTACGAACCGAAAATGGAGGAACAAAGGAAAACCTGACCTAATGTACCAACCAGATCGTCCCAAAGCAAGGGTGTAATAACTGTAGCGGTTGTAGCGGTTGTGACCCCTAAAATTCTTCACCTGGTTATTCGTTACCTTAGTTTAAAAATTTATAATTTATTTTTAAAATTTGTGGCTATAATTGCCAATATTATAGGAGTGGTTTTACAAACGGCAATGCATCAAAACCGGTGCAAAGTAACCGCTTTAAATATCGTTGGACTCATTCTAGAAGCTCGTATACTTGCAAACCTTTTCATCCTTTCGATCGTGTCCAACATTAAAGTGAAGTGTGTTTATTTATACTTAATAACCTTATCAGCTATCTGAGCTGTTCTCTAGAGGTCCAGTAAGGGCCACCCCTCATGGATCCAGTGTTACTACAGGAGAAAACCGGAATAGCTGCAAAAAACCTGCGATGTTTAGTACAGTCAAACTGGACAACACTTCTCACATGTCACCAAGGTAACTTTAATCAGATAACTGCACGGAGCCGGAATCGAACCCTAGTTACAGTGGTGACAGACACGTGCACTACCACTGTGCCACCACCGCCCGATTCAGGGCTCAGTTAAAACGAAAATGCTTATATTGCTGGCAACCCAATCTGTGAAGTAAAATTCAAAATGAAAATTTATTTTGGCTAATCATTTTTTGACGTCGAGACTCAATTCCCACAGTTGACTCGCTAGAATCCCTAACCAAAATGTTCATGATATTCTCATCCCTGGAATTCGGAAAAAAGTAACCGTGCAACTCCTTACCCAAGGTATTTTACTCGGCGTTCCCCCACTCGCTGGAGAAAGACCCTAGCTGCGGCTTGTCACGTGTCTCCTGTGGATAGGGGGTAGCACAGCAGAATTTGTTGCAAGGCGCGACAACCGTCTCGTTCTATTTTGACACTTTCTTTACAAATAAGAGCATTAAATTACAAGTCAGAACATGAAGCAAATGAAAAGGCCTCCTCTCTCTTAAGGAATAGTTTTGATCGTAGACGCGTGACCATCCGCAGCCAGGGTCTGTTTCCAGCAAGTGAAGGAGCGTCGAGTAAAAGACCCTGGGTACGAAGTTGGGAACCGTGCCGCGAGTCAGAATTATCCTCTCTTAGATTTCGGCAATTCCGTCACCTTTTGGCATTTCAAGCATGTCGTTATCATTATTACACAGACAGGAGTATGAAGAACATTTACTGCCAGCAAAAACTCTACCAAAAGTTTGATGCAACAACGAACTCATCTCATGTTCAAGACACTTACCTGAGGGTGGAAGAATCCATAAAGTTTCTAAAGGAGATCCAGTTTTCGTAATTAAATCGTGGATGGACTGATAAATATTTTTAGGAGGGTGGAGGATGTTGCATTGACCAAGGAACTGAAATAAACGAGCCTGAGTTTAGTTTGCGATTGGGGTTAAAAGAAGAACGTGGGATACAGGAAAAGAGGAGAGAAAGGACAAAATGGGAGTCGAATTCGTGGCCTTTCTCAGTAACATATCGCGGGTAAATAAATATACAAAAAATAAACAAGTGAATACATAGGTAAATAAATAAATTGTCAAGTATGGAAATAAATCAATAAAGAGATAAACTATTATATACAGTAGATAAATTATTAAATAGATGAATAAATAAATACTATCAATTATTTAACTAATTGATAGCATTTAATTTATTTATTCACCATAACGTTCGCTAAAAGTTTTATTGTTATTCAAAGCTAAAAACTTTTCAATAAAAAAGATGACTGTATAGTCGAAAACGTTAGTAATTTTATGACTAACGACCGCTTATTTAATTATATAATTGTTAAAATATTTTTTAACAAAAAAATAGATAAACAGGTAATTGACACAATAAGCAAATGGTGAACGAAAGGGAGGCAGTTCAGTGTCTACGGCGACCAAGTTCAAAAGTTCAACATGCCAAACTACCAAATCAACCAGCCTTGGTGACTAAAGCGACTTTCCGCAAACTGTAAGTTGTGGAAAATATTTGACGGCTTGCAAGAACTCTTCAGAAAACCGAAAAAATTGCCGAAATTGATCCTGTTAGAAATTAATCGTATCAGAAACAAGGACAACTGATCGACCTTACGTCAAATGAAAGACTGAAAACAGTATTTGAACAAAGCTCGTTAGCAGAATTTTGGGTACATGGAGAGGACAAACAGCTGTTTGTTCGTCTTGATTTCATCTGGTCTGTCAATGTGCGTCGCGCTTCACGTACAAAATTTGCTTTCTGGGTCGCCGGCCAAAAAGATTGCGGACCGTTGGACTAAAGTAACTAGCTGCCCAAACACTCAAAGCCGTAGTGCAGTCACGCAAACACGGTGACTGTCCAATATTTCTTCCACACCCGCACCCTGAGATGCACAGATGGCCGCTATGAGGAACAAAACTGGAAATAAACCGTGGATGAAATGAAAAACTCATAAAATATCATTACAAAACAATGTTATTTTCAGTATTATGTTATTTCTGTCCATTTATTTCATGAGCACTACAAGAATCGCTGTAACTACTAGAAATACGTGCGCGCAACAACCCCTCACCCACCTTTCCAATATATCTCTCGAGAATCCAAGTAACAATGATAATTTTTCAAAATTCTCAAAAAGACAAATCCTCCTGACTATAACTGGAAGAGGACATGCAATAAAAAGAAATCCACACAGAATTTGGCCGCAAATAAACAATAATCCAAACTGGAAATTATTTTATATTTAGACTGCTTATAGTCATATTTACGTTTAAAATTTCAATTCTGCTTTATTAAAACAAAAAGTTCGGTGAAAATAACGTTCAACGGCTTAACAAATGGTAAGATGTCCATCCTTACAATTAAATTATTAAACAACGAATGATAAGATCAATACCCTGAGTTATTTGCGGGTTTAAGGTAATTCGTGTCATTTTCCAATTAGACTTCTCACTCATTTTGTCTTAAAGAAAGATTGTTTTATTAGATGACCAGACTTTCCGTCTTAAAAGTGGAGCATTCTCATAGGTTATCAAACGGATACCGGCATTATGGACAGCTCATGATTGAATATTTTTCTGACATTTTTTTGACTTTAAAAATTGATAAATTATGCGTTACCTCAAAGTTGGTCACAAATGTCTTTAAGATCTGCTATGATAAGGGTTTGTGCTAAGTTTTCGTCCGGAAGTACAAGACTTTGGTGACGAAGATGAAACAAATTACGAAATCGACGAAGTAAACAAAGAAACCATGAACAAATTCTGCAGTTTTATCGTTGACCAAAAATCGGAAAATACAAAACATAAAACAAAATATGACAAGCAAACCTTGGGCAAGTTGTGTCGAAAGAAGAACGAGAAGGGGGAAGTAAAAGACGTACTTTTTCCAAGGCAAAACATCAATAAAAAAGGAAAATGGCGTATAAACCTGCAACTCTTTCGTATTTTCAACTAAGCATTCAGTGGCACCTCAACACAAAGGGTTCAACGGTAAATTTATACACAGACGACTTTAAACTTTCTTGAGAGGTTTTAAAATCCTGATGAAACCATTACCAATCGGATACGGTAAAGGTCATCATGCACAAATCACTCTTGAAGTGCGAAAGACTAAAGCGGACAACTGTTTTGCCGAAGGATAATTTGGTGACTAAAAAAAAGTAGCTTTGCAGCGAGTTACCTGGTGGCTGTTTACCTTCCATTTTTGTTTCGAGCCAAAAATACATCCTAACGTCTTCAATAAGGTGACATTTCATAGCGAAAAAAGTCCTGAATGAGGCAATGAAATCTTTGTGTGGAAAGTGGAGAAAGCATCCAAACATTGTCATGGCCTCGACAACTCTTCTGAATGACGAGTGTTCTATCCCACTTCTCAAACAATTGACCGTGAACGGTGTCCGCTTAAATACTGCAAAATGTTCAAAAATGATCGCCCTACAGAGATGAATGAACCAGAATCTTCATTCTACTTTACCAATAAACACCAGCAAAATCCAGGCGGTAATATTTCGTACAAGAAGTCTCCCTTAGGGAAGAATGAAGTCGGGAACTACTTTTGAAAGCTGCTCAAAACAATTCCGTTTGCAAAACTTGTACTTCAAAGCTACTCGATTCAGACTTACCTGCGATTGTGCAGCTCAGGTAAGTGGTTACCACAACGTGAGAAGTCCCAAGATTTATACTAATCGACATCTATTCAACTTCAGCGAAGAATGTCGTTTTAATGCATTTAGTCGCTTAGCAAATGTCCTGACAGCAAGCGAGTTCCCTTACGTCTTTTGTTCATATAAATCAGAAAGAACCAAGACAAAGCGTTGCTGCAAAAAGTGAACAGTTGGCAAATGCATATTCCAAGGAGCTAACTTTGAGAACTGCTCTGTCAAGTCATAAATTGTCCATTTACTGAGGTGGCGAAACCAGCCGCAGGCACCAAGAAAGCCATTTCCTTTGCCGGTCTTAAATCATTTACTGGCTTCAATGTTCAAATAATGTAAACAACTTGCGAGAGAACCACACAAGGGAAAAAATTACGAGACCAAATCGATTTGCTTCAATACTGTACCTAAGTACGGTTTGTTCAACAACATACCAGTCCTCGAGCTGGCACACGGCATTTTTGAGTGACCGGAACCAATAGATATATATATATATATATATATATATATATATATAGAAAGATACATACAGAAAGCGAAAATTTTTCTCCCTAGTAATCACCACGCGTTTAACAGGACTCCACGCTCGTCAAGATTACTACCCTCACCCGCTCGGGCCTTCGGGCCTTGCACCGCGCTTCGCGCGGTGGGCGAGGGGATAAAGATGCAGTTAAAACAGCTTATTAAACAAGACAAAATACTTACATTGATCCGAAGTTACGGAAACAAGTATTTTCCTCAAACATATAACGGGAGCTCCGAAAAGGGATAACCTTTTATTGAATAAACCTACATTTGACTACGTCTTAGTCATATTATAAGGGATACTCAGATGAGGACTTATCAACAAAATGTTATCCCTATTCGGAGTTATCGCATATTCTTATTGTGCATTTAAGCAACCTCCAGAGCTTTGTATACACAGGGTCTAAAATTTCCCCACCCATTATGGTTCACTGGACAATTTTGTTATTGGCTTCGTTTATTGTCTAGTTTTAAACTTAACATTTACCTTTTCCTAAGAGCAGTATGACATTCTTCAGTAAAAACAGGACTAAAGTTAAACTGAATGATGTGTGCATTGTCAATTTCGATAAAGAACAAGCCGTTTCTTTCAGCTAATCTTCGACTTTAACTAAATAATCTTCAGACTAAAATTTGACGGTTACGCGTTACAGATGACGATTGCAAATAACAATAGGATTTTCTTTTGTTGTTTGCAATCTTTATCTATAGCTCTTAACTGTCAAATTTTAATTTGAAGATGATTGAAATAAAGTCAAAAATTCACTGAAAAAATCTGCTTGTCATTTATTGAAACAGATAATGCACACATTACTCAATTTAACTTTTATTCTGTTTTTACCGTATGACATCTTGAGAATGTTGTGAAGTACGATTTCAAGACCTCGTAGCACGAGAATTTCACCATCTTACTATTCGTTCTGGACTTCTCTTACTTCCAGGGATTCCAAATACGCCAAATTTGGCGTATTTTACGCCAAAAATTCATCAGTGACTCCAAAAAATTCCAACAGGGAGTCACTTTGACTCCAGAGAGAAATTCAGAAATATTCAGCATAATTTTATTTTCTGCCCGGCAAAATCTTAAAAATTGTTATATCCGTAATAAAACAATAAGAATGGAAGGTACTGGCATTCCTATAACAACATTCCTTTGTTCAACAAACTTTGTCCGTAGCTCGTTGGTGTCCGACGTACAGCACGGTGGTCAGCCGCCATTTTTAATTGTGAATGTTTTTGGTCAGCGGTTCTTCTCCGCCTCAGTACTTCATATAATAGTGGTATAAAGCGCCTACACTGCACGTGCTCAAAATGGCCGCCTCTTCAGCTTCGTCCTCGAGGAAACGGAGTCTGGATAAAACATCAGAACAGGCTCCTAAAAGAAAATTCCGCACGGAGTGGCAAAAGAAGTTTACGTAGCTTCGCTTTGACGAAGTCAAGCAAAAGATGTTTTGTTCCTTGTGTGAGAAAGCGAACAGAAAAAATCCTTTCTCAAAGGATGGATGCATCAACTTTCAGCATTCCACTTTAGTGAAGCATGCAGGTAATAACGATCATCAAATCGCGTTAAATGAAGTAAAACTCAGGTAAACAGTTTGAAAGGTGCGTGGAAAAAGTCAACATCATTGCAGGAAACGCCACAAAGGCTTCGTTTCATACAGTTTGTTGCATGGTAAAAGAAGAAATGCCTCTTTCCAAATTCAGTGCGCTTGTGAAGTTACAAATCAAGAATGGCTGCGATGATCTGAAGAAAATTACACACCAACATCCCAGTCATGTGAGTGAAATGGTTGAAATAATTTCTGGAAGCATTTTAGAGAAGGACATCAGGACAATCAAAGAGAGTCCATTCATTGGGGTGCTCATAGATGAAACCAGTGACATAACCATTTATAAAAAACTTGTCATTTTATTCAAAGTAATTCTTAATGGTGAATGTCAAACAATATTTCGCACTAATGCTAATGTACACAATGGTAACGCGGATACACTTGTACAAGCGTTATTACAGTTCTTTAATGGCAAAGAAATCAGTATTACAAAATGTATGGGCCTAGGAAGTGATGGTGCTCCAGTGATGCTAGGGCGCTTGAATGCAGTTGGTGCACAGTTGACACGGCTGAATCCCAATCTAGTTCAAGTGCACTGTGTTGCCCACAAACTGGCCTTGTGCTTGTCAAATGCTGCTCAGACTATCAGGCCTATTTCCAATTACAACGACCTGATACTGGCTGAAGACAACTATTTTTTCAACTCTGCAGTCAGGTACAACAAGTTGAGGGAAATGGAACAAACACTAAGTGATCCAGAGCTTCAACTCAGGGAACCTATCTATACCAGATGGCTAAGTCTGCATGCATCAGTTGGAATAGCATCAAGAATCTGGCATTCTTTGGTTCTTACCCTTGAGGACCAGGCTTCTGGTGAGGCTGATGGAGTCTCGGCAAATGATGCAGCAAAAGCAAGGGGACTCCTGAATCAAATAAAATCATTTGTTTTTGTTGTCACTACAGCTTTACTGAGTGATCTGCTTTCAGTGCTTGCTAGGGTCAGTAAATCTTTTCAGGCACAGAGCTTGGACCTATCCATGATTCACTCTTAAGCTGATGAAGCCAAAACAAGTGTGAACAACATGCAGCATACACCTGGTGCACAACTTGAAGAAATTCTTGATTTGATTGATGCAGATGAGCTAGAGGATAATCGTAAAATTCAGATTGAATACAAGAATGCAGCTGTTGAAGTTACTTCTGCTGGTTATACAACATTTCTCCAGACAAAGCAAAGTCTTATTCAGGAAGTGGTGAACAACATTGATAGAAGGTTTTCAAATGACACATTGACTGTTTTAGACGCTCTAGCCATCTTAAAACCCAAAAGGTGTCCTCCAAACCCTGCTGCATGTAATTATGGCAATCAAGAGTTGCAGATCCTTCTTGACCACTATGGAAAGGAGAAAAAGGCTACAAGTGGTCCACTTCCTCCTATTATTGATGAAGATGCAACAAAATTTGAATGGGAGCAACTTACGCTTCTTATTGCTGCAAATTACAGACACTTGTCTTTGAAAGAATTGCCCAAACTTCTTATAACATCCCATCAAGATTTGTATCCTAATTTTGCTAGTCTTGCAGAGATTGCTTTCATTATACCAGTCACTAATGCTGACTCTGAAAGAGCATTCAGTACCCAGAATAGACAGAAGAGCAAGCTGCGAAACAGACTAAGTCACGCAACTATTGATCACCTAATGCGAATTGAAACAAATGGACTTCCAGAATTGGATGACTTTGTTGATGAGTGTGTTCTGAAGTGGCAGCAAGCTCGAAGGGGAAAATAAAAATCTGTTCATCTAATGTTGTTAATATTCCTCAAGAACTCTAGAGCAGTAATGGAACAATTTGACGTGGAAAAAGACATTTTCATGTAAAATTGTACATATGTTCTATGCTGTTATGTAAGGAAATGTTCCAAATACATGTAGTACTTTGCATTAAAGTACCCTTCTTGTACTTTATGTAAAAATGTAGTGTTTTATTTGTTATGTTCCTTGACCTCACATTTTCAAAAATGACTTCAAAATTTTTGGACAAGGAGTCAAAGTGACCTCAAAGGGAAATAGAAATTTGTAATCCCTGTACTTCGTTATGTACTTCCGAGTACTCTGGTGCTTTGAGTGGTCAGTCAAAGAATTTGGTAAACTCAGCTCTAAACAGGACTCAAAAAAAGCAACATTCTAAATACAAGCCAGGCGCTGACATTTCGACACGTCGAGCTCACAGGTTTTCCGAGTTCTTGGCTTACCAGAGTGTGTACAGCGAGACACGATGAAATCTTTATTTTCACAATGCAATTTCTTCGTAGAATATCACGGTCTTCTGATTGTCCAAGTGTTTCAATGAAAAAGAACTTACTTTCTTCTTTTGGAATGTCAAAAACAAAGCCTGACGTGACGTCAATGTATTTCAAAAGAATATATCCTTTGAATTTCAAGCGGACATTTGCAATAATAAAATAATTTCCCAAATAAAGCTCTTTTTAAAAACTTGTCAATTAGTAAGTCATTAAGGCTCTCTTCTCGTAACTTCACTTTTAATCATACAAGAATCATCCTCAGAGATACATGAACAGAAAATTTTTCATCATAATCTGACACTGCCGGAGCCAACTGATAAATGTTGACTCAAGCTAGATCTGAAGACGATAACTCTTTCATACTTACGGCTGTCTTACAAGAATGCATTACAAAAATAGATGGAAAAACAAAGCAGGAAACAAAGAGAGAAATAATAGGGGAAAAAATCATGCATGGAAGAGTTAAGTGGATCAAAAATACTTTACTATCTAGAAAAAAAATTTGACTTACTTGCAAAGCAGTCTCAAGACGAGTCCACGGGTACAAAATTCACCAGTTTTGCGACAACTCTCGTTATACCTTTTTAGGATTTTCTTAATAGTTCTTCCTGGCATTCTTCCCTTCTATCTAATTTCCTTTTGAAGTGCACTAATGAAGAAATGTCTCGGAGAGTTACTGCGCGATTTCAAATGAGACAACAGTGAAGCTTAGTAGGTTTACTGTTGTTGCTCGGGGAATCTAGAATGTTCTTAAGTCAATTTTACGGACCCACGTAGCTTATCCGATTCAGGGATTAAGCGATTTAGTCGATATTAAAAATTTCAACTACCGCAATGCTATTCCAGAGTTCTTTCTTAACCACGTTTGTATTCCCGTCAACATTCCCATCTGAGAATCAAAACACAGCCGGCATAGCTAATCCATAGTTAGATTAAGATAATAGATCACGTTATGGTTAGTGAAAGGTTCTCTAAAAGTAATTTAAACTGTCATGTCAAATGACACTTTGGGTCTGAATTTACCCAGACTAGACGCGTTTCAGGCGTCGGTCTTCACTTGAATATCTAAAGGTATTTCGATTAACATAAACCAGACATCCCTTAACGTTCAAAACAATTTATTCCGGACGATGTTTCGTGCAGTTAGTTCCTACTCATACAACATGAATACAAACAACGGGTCGACTCAAGCACATTGATCCTGCAACACCTATTTCATTTTTCATTTGTTAATCAAAGTGACAGACAGCCTAGCCTACGCCATGAAACCGGCTTAAATGATATCCATGGAACTCTGCAATAGCCACAAGCAGTGAACTCAATTTCCATATCTGAAATGCTAACTGTCAGTTATTTGCTCGGGCAAAAAGTGAAGCCAAGATGGTTGTCCATGAAGGGAAATTTTGTACGCTAGTTTCAGTCCGCTTCGTGGTCTTGTGCGTCAGTTCCAGTTCTTAACACGACTTTAACCTTTAGTTTTTGTTTGGTTCGGCTTCGAAAACATTCACAACCATGAAAAATATGCTCAGATAAAATACTACTGGACTAGTTTTAAATATTCGAGTGTTTAAAAGGATTCATTATAGCCGTGTGGCCTAAGAACAGTCCTAAATTGTCTGAAGATAGCAAACTGACGGTAAAAAAAGGACTTGTGCTTAATAGTTTCCTCAAATGATTTTTCGAGATCGTTCTATCAGGTTTCGCGTCAGTTTGGTAATTTATTTTCGTGAAAATATTTAACCTGTAACTCGGTTTGACATTGTCGAAATATATTTGAAATTCTTAAACTCATTTCCATATTTTGAAAACAAATTTTGAGCATTTTCAAAGAGAAATCTTCAGAAAATGTAGAGTCGTGTAGGAGACTAAAACTGACATAGAAGCCCCCGTAGGGGACTTAAACTGACGTACAAAATTGCCCTCCATGTGCAGCCATCTTGGCTTCACATTTCGTTGGCTAGTTAGAATTCCAGATATGGAAATCGACTTCACTTGCCACAAGTCACCTCGGGTAGACTGGGTCGGGGTAACCAACACGAGCTGCGATTGGTGAAAAGATGCAGTAGGAAATTTTTGGCCAATTAAAGTTAGCTAGGTAGATACCAACGTCCAGTCTTCATGAGGTTTTCCAGAACGGCAAATAATCTATTCAGGACAGCCGCAGCAATGGTTTTCTTATCGTGATGCAAATCAACCACGTGATTCAAATGTTCGCAAATTAGCCGTTTTTCAATGGTCGCCGACTGGAAGTGTATACGGTTAAGGACTCACTCGTGATACGGCTGTCGCTTACAAGGTTCTTACTGGCGGATAAGGGCACAAATTCTTACGACTTGCTCGCTAATATAGAAATACGTGGACGCTCGAATGACTCAGTCACATTAGAAAGCCTGATTTCCACCAGACGGAATTTTCTTCAAGGAAAAAAACAATTTGTTTTTTTTCCTGATTAGTTCCACATCACATTTAAGAAAACATCACGTGTCATTTCATATATTAGAATGGTATTTTTTACTTGAAAATGTTTCGGTTCCATACGTGAAACAAAAATTCCATACGCGAAAAATCTTCACATGTGAAATTTTGAATCAAGTCATTGCTTAAATGAAAATGTTCCAATACCATGTTTTTTTTTTCAAATGTCGAATCACGTATGAAATTTATATGAAATGGGTTCAAAGCTGGTAAGACAAAGAGAAAAGTTCGGTCTGGCCGAAAATTCCGCCAAGTGGAAACCAAGCCCGACTGTCTCAAGCGACCGACCAATCGTGCAAAACGTCCCATTTGCATCGCAATATGAAAATCATTATCTCGGCTATCGTCGTCAATATGTTCAATTCAAATATTACATATACAGCGATTCTTAAAGAGTCAGTATCAGTGTAACGTATCGCCCGCCTGTGTTCGCTTTGGTAGGCATTTTATAGGCCGCGAAATTCTGTTAGTGAAACCGTTGTTGAGTGAACCTGTGAAAATCTTCCTCACCCTTCATACCCAGCTGGTAGACATTAGGTGACAAAAACTCAACTGAATTTTTGTCATACACTCGAGAATTTCCCCACATAAAAATCCTGTACATGGCAACTTCGTCTAGTGCTTCCCCATCGAAGTGAGGAAGACCATCTCTAGCTGGACACACACTGATCCGGTTACCAAGTGATGATTCTGACATATGGTCACAGAGGAAGAATGAACAAAGGTTTGCTGAAAGAACCTGGAGTAAATTTGCGGACTATTTGTTACGCGTTGCTTGTCGTGATCAAGAACCAAGAAAACAAGAAATATCAACGATGAGCAAGACGTTCATCCTCAACACACTCTGGAGCTAAACGGCCCAACTATCCTCGCGATCATAACGTTCTACTGTCGACTCCGAAACCGATTACGTATCCAAAATTTATGAGTTATTCATGAAAGACAACCCACAATACTTAACGATATTAAAATACGTTACTCCCCAGACAGTGTTAAATAACGTAAAAAGTTCAAAGGTGGGTAACTAGCGAAAGTGAACGCAAAGAATTCTAAATTCATGTTTCTAACAAGTTTCACTCTCTGACGGAGAACCTTTGCTCGAAACGTTGGAATTCTTTGTAATCAGTCACGGCGGTTAAATACCTTTGAACTTTCAACGATAGTTCTACCGCAGGCAACCAGCTCGTTAGGCCACAGCTCTCAAATGCCTGGAAACAGATAAGATATGGAAATAAAAACGCAAGCGCAAAAGACATTAACGAATCTCAGAGTCAGATTATTTTCACTCACACGCCCATCATAAGATCGTGCAAGTCTTGCTCTTTGGTGGCGCGCCGAAGCCATTTTCCTTCTGTTTCGACGCGCTCGACAAACCATCGACAATCCTCACGACATCGTTCATCGCTTCCGTTGCAGCGTCAGCATCATCATTGGCAACAGCCTGTGCAACTTTGGCCGTGGCGCTAGCAGCGCGTATGCCTGCGGAACTTGTCTTACTGGTCAAGCTCAAGTGTTCTGCTGCTGCTCCAACCATCGCAGCTGCAACTGTACAAGCAGCCAGACCCCTAATCTGACTGTTCTCGGAAGTTGAACTTCTACTGTCGGTAACCGAGGAGAACTGCACTTGGCGTTTCTTTTTCTCCGCTTTTTTGAGCCGTTTTTGGTTCTGTGCGTCTTGCAACGGGTTACTTGGTTCCATACTGGGCAAAAAAGATGGCGTAGACGAAGGCTCAGGCAGTTTTTCGTTCGAAAGAACCAGAAATGATGCGGGTTTGAGTTCGTTCAAAGGCTCCGACAACGACGGGGACAATGGTAGGATGTCTCCGGTACCGTATAACAGAGTCTGACACTCGGTGATCAAGGAGCTAAGTTGTGTTGGATCAAACGTGTGCGATACCCCTTTACCACTTCCGCGATTAAGGTCCACCCACCCCACGTCAGCAAACTCTTTGGCTAAGTTCTGTTCAAAACAAGCAGCCACGATATGTTTGTTGTTATTCTGGGCTATTGTGATGTCCTCATTAAGAGAAGGGTCTTCGAGGTATCTGCAAAGTATGAGAAAAGAAATCAAGAAAGTTGCACCACAGCCGTGGAATTGTTTGAGATCAGTCACGGTAATTTCTTGAATTGTTTTATGAATGTAATTTGCAAGTATTAAATAGTACAGATATGCATGATTGGACGCTAAACGGTCAAACCTTTAATCCCTAACTGCGCATACAGAGGCAGTTAAATGTCTGCAAATTAGATTCAAGAAGAGATTTCAATAGATTTTCAAAATATTTTTGAATAGATTAAATAATTTATAATTTCTTTAAAAAAGTGAGGAGTGAAAGAGTTTAAACAGTACATACGCGTTCTGTTACCTCCCATAGGCTTTGCGATTTCGACCCCAAAGCCGAAGTTTTGCATTTCAGGTGATAGGCACTAACCTATTTATAACTGGACTGATAAAGGACCTCAGAAAAAGGTTCCTAAAATTGCGTCAGTTATGGGTCCTTGTGTTCATGGGACCAACCATTGACCGAAATTGCTGGCTCGGGTTACTATCAACGACCAATCAATTGTTGTATAATAATCTTCCGAACTTTAAGTTTTACGGTATGTGTCCATAATTCACAAACACTAGAAAACCAAGCGAGTGTTTGACGAATGAAAAATTCTTAACCCTATTCCCCATGTGCTATTTAAGACCCCTATGTAGGGGTCTGAAATATACGGTCTGAAATATACGGCTTGAAACATCGGTCTAAAATATAGGGTCTGAAACATAGGGTAGTCATATTGACACCCCCCGTGGGGAATAGGGTTAATTTCTACTGATACTTTTATGCGCATGCTTAATGGTTCCATATTTAGCGATAACCAATGGTATAAAGGAAGGAAAACACTTGGTATGTACATAGTTGTTGAAAAATATCTATGGCAAGTACTCTAAAACCGCCCAAAATTCTGTTAAAACCGCAGGTCATTTGTCGAGGCCATTAACAAAACAACGCACATATTTCAATGATGACGCAATCTTTTTGGGGACGCTTCTCACAACTCAGACGTAATCGCACCTAGCAGTCCGGTCCAGCATGTGGCTGGTTGACATCAAATAACCAATCTGGCATCAGATACATCGGTAAAGATTCCAAAACCTGAACAAAACTTGGACAATCATGATTTAATAACGCACACACTTGAACATGCATGACCTACTTGAAAAGAAGTTTTTCTCACATGGTGAACAGAGAAATGGAAAGGCACATTGATGGAGTTTATAGATATGTTCACAACTTCTTGAGTTGAAATTAGTTCATTTTTGGGGCTGATTGTTTCATAACCTCCGTTTGCGACTACCAAGAACAAACTACGTCATGGCCTTCAACAACTGGTCGCGATACTCGAAAACCTTGAACCAAACGACACGAATTGCTGCAGTATATTAGATAACAGATGACAACCACGCTTGTAAGAAAGCGCACAACACAAGCATATTCAAGAAAAGACTGACGAAAAAGCACAGAAAATGTAAGAGGATGACATTTTTCTGCTTGTCTTATTGTGCCATTTGCATGCGAACAGCGAGTTCTGAAGACGACTGGAATGTCTGAAATTCAAAATCACTGCAGCAAAGTAACACCAACGTTGATATACTTTTAACAAGAAATATCTTTACCTTTTACTAAATAGCTCCCGAGTTAGGATCGGATTTCTTCCTCAAGTAAGTAAACATAGCCTAGTCAACTGCTGAAAACCCACGCCTTCACAGGGACTTTCTGTCTTCGATAGAACTAGGTGCAGTTCTCATTTTACAAAGCCTAAACAAACTTATCATTTTTTTCGTATACATTGTAACGTACTGCGGGCACGACCAATGTCTATTGTTTCGTAACAATAGGCATCAAGCATTCGCAGAGCGAACTAATGTATTTTCTGTCGGGGACAATGATAATGTTGTTATTATCATACATGCAATTTAACAATCAGTCACATTAACCCAAGTTTCTGAGGAGAAAATTTCTCGAACTAACACAGCATCAAGACAGCGTCTGCACATTTGCCCACAAGAATTACGATCAATGGATTACATACCTAAGATAACAAAAACATAAATTTTAAGCCTACTATTCCCAAGGGCATTCGCAAATGACGTGCAGGGGTCTAAAACTAGGTTTGACGCCTCAAGTTATCCACCGCTTTCGGTTGATGCAATTTCGACTTAAAGGCGAGTCACGTGTTAAAGTTAGAAATTACCTAGGCAACGCAACAGTTCAAGCAATTAGAATATACTTTCTCAAACTCATAATTCACAAAGCAAAAACGAACGTAATAATCAGCATTTAGATATGAGAAGATTACAGCTGAATTTTCCCAAATTTCGGCTCGATTTCTGCCTGAAATACTGGTTCGTTTGAGAAGTAACTTCAGACACTCGTTAAGTATTTTTCATCCGACTTCAAAATAACTCGAAACTCGTAAAAAAAAGCTCGACTTGGCTTCCTTCTTTAACTCGTTTACCTCTGTTTAGAAATCGGAGGAAGAACTTCAACTCGTGTTTGAAATATTGCTTCAAGGTCAAAAATTCTTCGAAGTTCCAAAGATTTATGCCTTTCATCCGCCCACCAGAGGTGCACTTAACTCTTGCACCTCTAATGCAATTATGAAGACCAAATTCTTCAGCTTTGCCCTTATACCATCACGCAGCACTTGAATTCTTCAGCCTGCATACCAGCTGACGCGGATTAATGGTCATGGTTATATCTGAGCTGGGAGACTATGTCTGAAAAAAGGTCGGATAAAAACTCGAGCTTTTTCAATATTTAAAGAAGTCATGACGTAGTCATAATATCAGCACGACGCGAAGGCTGTCTCGTACTCCTAAATAACAGCGTCAAACAGCACGTCCTGGAAATCAGAGCATTTGGTAATTTCACGCAGCAGTTTCACTTGATGGCCTTGAAAATCCTTCAATCTTTCGTTCTGTAACCGTGCGAACCCTGATCATTGGGTGGTGCTCTTTAGTTTCTCATTATTCAATGCATACTTACATAAATCTAATTCCATCTTTCTCAGCCCAAACCTGGAATGCACTTCAGTTTTTTAGGAGTTCGGGGAGTGCAACACAATTTGAGTCACTGAAGAGGGTACCAAAATCAACAAATGACTGTCAGGTCCGATCTTCCAATTTCCTTTAGATTTTCATCATATGATAGTATTCATAAGAAAAGTTCACTGTCAAAATTTCAAAACTTGCATTTCTCCGCACATGCATTTTTTGGTGCCCGAATTAGGGATTTTTACGGATTTTTCAATTTGTTGAGTTTCCAGGAAGTTAATACCAGAAATGGAAGATGTTTGAAACTTTGAATTGTACCTTTTCATGCTACATTCTGGGCCTAGTTTTGGAATATGTATGGTTATATGGAGTTTAGATGAGCCTAACTTCAGATATCATACCGTAAATTTGAGAAAAAAGCAGAATTTGTGCCATTTTTGACCCCCTGAAAAATGGAAACGATACATTTGTAAGCCAATGTAACTGTTGTGTTGTGTTGTGTTGAGAACCATGTGTAGCTTGTATGTACCAAGAATCAGAGCTTAAACTTTACTTATGGCAGAGTTATTAATTGTCAAAATCTTCAAAATTTGCAAATTTTGTACAATACTCCCCTTTCGGAGAAAGTTTTTGCAATTTTAGACTTGAATAATTGCCTGTACTGATACATTATGGCTATGAATTTAACTGTCTTATGTAGCCTTCACAGCAAAGATTAGGCCTGAAATAACTGGAAAAGTCAAAAGTACAACATACAGCAAATATAGGTATCTGAAAATGACAAAATCGCTAAATTTCAAGAAAATTCCATTTTGCTCAAAACTTTGACAGGCGATATCTCAAGAATAACAATAGCTATAAGGCTGAAATTTTGACAGCGAACTTTTCTTATGAATACTATCATATGATGAAAATCTAAAGGAAATTGCAAGACATGACCTGACAGTCATTTCTTGATTTTTGCTACCCTGCCTTTCATACTTTTGATGAGTGACGTTATCAACCTAGTTTTGGTGCTGGTTACACTGCTCAACTATAGAGCTCTTTATCGTTTTAAAATAAACGACCATGTAATATTGTAAGCAGATGTCCAGAATAGTCACTCTTAAACAAAAAGAACTGAGCCTAAATGAATGAACAGTTGTGGATATTCACCACTATTCAGTTCTAGCTCGGTGAGTAGCCGTTTATACACGGTCGCGGTGTGAATCCGGCAGAAAAAGGAACAAGCTTCGTCCCTCATGCATGTTGGACTCGTTAAGTGGCAACACGATCAGGCAGCAGTGGCTCAGTGAATATCAATCGAATAGCGCAAATACAGTTGAGCAACATATCAGTCATTTCTTAAACCTCCCTGACGTAAACCTGTCTTTTTCATTTGCCAAAAGGCCGAGTGTTTTAAGGCTCGACTGTTGCATGATTCTGGCGATGATTCGAGAAATCCAAGAACCAAAGGGTTGAAAAAGGATCTTTGGAAAGAACTGGGAAATCATGAAAAATACAAAATTGCATCTTGAAATTGCCATTTTAATAAATTTATAGGCCACCTGAAGAGATAAACCTCATGAACAGAACAAACTTGGTTTATTTAGTTATAGCTCAGTTATCCAATTAAACTGGACATTTTCCGTTCAATTGTCTTGATGTAGAACAGTCATGATTATCCTACATAAATACTTATGAAATTCCCTCCTTCAAAAAGAAGTCAATTATAGTCAAATGTGACTTGAAATTTTCATGAAAATTCCTTTAATTCAAATTCAAGGAGTTTCAAGCACTACAAATATTTAAGGATTTTCAAGTCCTTGAATTTCTATTTTAAATTCAAGCACTTTCAAGGAAATTCAAGGTTTATACGAACCCTCAATGATGCAATCGGTGGAATTAATACGTCTAAGTTTTTGTTCAGTACTTGTTCGTGTGTGATTGCTCATGCAACAATACGCAATGTCTTTGGTTCCGCATAGGCTCACATGAGCTTCCCTATGTGAAGAAAGAAGAGTTTAAGAGCTTTATGAGTAGCGTTTACGTACATAATTGCCAAGCTGCCAAATTTTTCACGTTCTTCCTACAACACTTTTCGTGGCAATTTTTTCGCGTTATCCTAAAAGGTCAGCATGCCAGTTTCAAATATCAGGAAACTCAACTATTCCTATGAACCATCGTCGTGAAAAACTTAAGATGGGACAATGTGTTTCTTTCCAAGGTGGCTTTTTTCACTACTCAGGTTTTGATCCGATTAACTCAGAAGCTCTTTGATGTGTCGGCTTTTCGTTCTTGGATGTTTTCCTAGGTAATATGCGGCGCCCGTTGTCTATAATATTCAAGACTCAATAAACGAAGTCTTTGTCCACGAAGACCTTTCTATCCATATACGCAAGTAGATAAAATTTGTCAACGACATGTTGCTTGAGTTAATTACAAAAACCTCGGCTGATCGGCCAGATCACACAATAGCAACGAACACGCTAATTTCAACGCCAATTGACAATCGATGGACAGCTTCACTATGCCAAAAAAATCAAAATGCCTCGAAATGATCACAGTCCAAAGCCAGACAATCAAACTCTTATGAATATATATTTAAAGTCCCAGCATTTTAACTCTTTCCTTTCCAGATACCTCTCTGTCGAACGAAGTTGTCTGGTGTTAACCCCAATAAAACAGCAGAAGACCTAAGCAGACAAGAGTTAATTCAGATGGGCTAAATTCATTCCTGTACATGGAAGTCTCGCAAACTGACTTATTTCGTGTGTGAGTCGTGGATTACACCCTCGTATCAGAAAATATTTCTGACTTGAGGAGTTCGAGAACACCAGTTTAACTATACGAGGATCAATCTGCCACATTTACCCATGAATACCCATAACAGTTTTTCCTCGACAAGGCTCACTCTTTCCAAAGCTATAGCAAACCGGTTTTACAAATAAACATCACTGCTCCTCGCACGAGACTTTGTGCCTCTTTCTGAAGTTCCTTTTGTCCCACAGCTTTGATTCGATTGACTGTCAGAGAGCTCACTGATATGTCATCTTTTAGTTCAGAGATGTTTTCCACGAGATAAACAAACGCCCGTTGTCTTCACTGTTTGGTATTCAATATCAAAGGATTTGTCCAAGAAAACGAGTTTATTTGTACACTTGATGTATATGAAAGTAGTCCACTATACTACTCCTTATCGACAGCCAGAGAAATGTAAGGCTGATAGAGTAACACTGATCGAATGATGGCAACAGATATGGCGATCTTGTGCACAGGTTTGAGAGGCAGAAATTCGCGAAATGATTACATTTTAAAATCTTGCTGTTAAGAGATTGACACGGAATATCTAAGTTCGCCAAAATTAATGATGTTACAATGCACAGCTTCTTTTGAGCTTACATTCTATCATGTTCAGATCAAACTGTAAGAACTGACGAAGAAATAACCTGTGTTTTGTACAGCCAATTTGTTACTGATCTAAATTACAGTTAAGTATGATACGCGTACGCAATTTGAAACGGCAAAATGACTCGGAAGATTTCTAAATTATAAACCATAGAATATGCATTCATAAAGTCCAGCCTCATAAACGGACATCAAATGTGAAAAGAGCTTGTTTACACTTTTCTAGGTGAATTATATGCACGAACATCAAATATGTATATAGTACGTATGTCAAAAGAACATTGTCCTACAACGTACATCGAAAGTTTGAAGCATGCTTCGACTCGTGTCATGTCTGGAAAAAAAGTAACGCTGAAACAATGACAGGAGTAAAATAATAGTAACAGTATTTGATGTCGTATTGGATGCCAAATGGACGTATTCGGGTAGTCAGGTTTGAGTTTAAACACACAACGGAATGTTTGTACGTCAAAGGTTGAACTCATGGTCAAGCAAGCTTAACTACGTTTCAAGATTCTGTTACACGGTATAGGACACTTTTTCACACCAGATTACAAACGATAGTAAGACAACAGTTCGAAGCTTCCATTGAAACGGCCAAATTCAGTTATATTCTGCAGATAGATTTACCTTGTAAGGAATGCAAAGGATAGGACGAAGCTAGTACTCCAAAAGGGTGGCATGAATGCAAGAACTACATGAAGTATTCGAGTGAAGGCTGGAAAGATAAGAACAGAAAGCTTCGTGTGATAGTTAAGTATCGTTTCTCTTCGACTTTCGCTACGGCGTGCTTTACCTCAGCTCACGCGCAAGTCTTGGGTTGTGTAAATATGCTCGTTCATCATGTGTAAGAAGCAAACCTTAACTCTACCTCAGAAATGTTCACCCTGGTTCTCACAAACAAGAGAAAGCAACGAGCAATTAGTTGTGTGTGTGAACAGTACTAACACAAGCCGAAGTAAAACAACTCGAAAAGAATATTGGTTTCCTCTTCTGTTGGAAATTTTTCCCTGAAGCTTATGACAACCTTATGAACAACGATTTTCCCGAATCGTCGTGTTCTCGTGAGCAAATTGCAAACCAGTAGTTTACCAGGGTAAACCAATCAGTGAGGTAAATTGATCACACTGCAATCAACCGATACCCTATAACAGTAAAGTGCTTATTCTCGCCTTTGTAATGCCCTTAACAACACTGGCTTGTACTATTCAACAACTTCTATATATAGAAGCTTCTCGCGCTCATCTTCATTCAAGACTTCGATTATAATGGCAGTCAATGTTAAGCGAAGCGTGATACATGTTTCGGAAACGACTGAACTTTCATTTGCTCATCCTTACAAAAATTATATACTAGAATTTAAATCTTTCTGTGCGAGTTTTGACCAAAGAAACTGGTTTCGAAAAACAATCCTTCGCACACACGAAGCATTGTCAGTTGTCTTGTGATGGCGTTTCATTTCAATCTGAAATATACGAGTGACACGAGACGAATGACATGTTTGTTATTGTTGTATTTTCATGTTTAACTCAAATGTTTTTAAGGTTTGCCTATGATTGAAATGACAAACTTTGAACTCTAAGCGAACTCAGCATTGAAGCCTCACAACCACATGAGCCATTGTTATCTCTAAACGGAACCACCTCTCCCCAGTTGGTATAGGAATATGGGAGTCACAAACGAAAGAAATAAAAGCACCAAGACCAAAATATATTCTTAACATCAGACATTACTTACGATTTCGTTAAAAATAGGATCACAAGCGAACACCGTTGAATGGCGAATTTTTGTCCTCAGCTTCTTGTGGATCCTGTATGGCAACGTCGAAGCCAAACTCTTCAAGACTGGATGCTAGTAATTTAACTTCCCCAGTTAGGCTGCTTTGATGAATTACGTATACGCTTGACTGCCCTTAACTAATCGAAATCACAAGAATGAAAAACAAAAAAATTAGAACGCGTGTTGACAATCAAACCTCCAATGGCTGCCATCCACATATCGAAAGGAGATGACAATGCTATAGAGATTACGGTGTTTGCCAGCACAGAAAATGACAAGACAAATATATTTAGATATACCTCGGGGTACTTAGAGCACTGAAGAGGTAACAAAGACGGGATAATTTCTAATAATGAAAGACAGATTACTTGAAAAATGCTGCCCTGGAAATGGTTCCCCGAACTTAAATTTGTCCTGCAGACCAGACGGGAGAAGCTTCAGACAATATACCAGACGTTTATTTACGACGTCCAGCGATGTACGCTAAGCACGTGACACTGAGAAACCTCCGGCAGGGGGTTGGCAAAAGTTTATCAGCGTTGTTTACCACATATCGTAAGTCTGTCGGAACAGCAGGGGTTGTTAAGCACACCTTGTCAACAGTAACCGTGCTTGCGTATGACTAGGTTACAAAATAACTGGAATACGATGATTAAAAAAAGAAAATCTTTCCGGCAAATAGTTACTAGACCTCAAATGTATCCGAAACATCGAAAGGTCAGAACACATACTTTTCTCATTCTGTCCGGCCCTTGAGGAACTCTACTTATGTGGAAAAAATCCCATCACAATTTACCAAGAAAAACGTCAAAATAGTTGAGTGAAAATCATTTAGCCGAATCCAGCAGAGTCGCTGCGTAGGGCAAAAAAATTGCGTGACAATCAGAAGTCTGGGACCAACACTAAAGTAGATTAATCACAAGGACTTTCTTAGGAACGAACTGGCCGATAGAGTAAACCGAATGTAAGCCGAGTTCTTTTGAGTTATACTTGTAGCGCCCGACGTAGCAAGCATCAGAGTAGTGACGCAATGAAGCGAGAAGAAGCATGACTATGCGCGTGGAACGGAAATGCGAACAGACAAAGCAATGTGCGTGTACGCGCTAAAAGCACATCGTAGCAGTGGTAGATCATGCTTGAACACTTAGGCTACCGATTTTGGTAAATAGAATCCCTTCCTTTTACACCAACAAGTATAGTTACGTCATTCAACCGTTCCTAATGTGTATAAACCGTACTAAACCGTCAATAAATAGCTTGAATACGCTTAGAGTGTCTTTGATAATCTAAGCTAAAAGGAGTACCAGATCCAAGAACCTTCGTACGGCGGTTCGCTGCATCCAATACTGGCCCAACGCTACATACTGTTCTAGCATTTGATCCAGCAAATGAAAAAATGGCGACGTCGAAGAAGAGAAAAGTGGATACAGAGAATCGCATATTTAAAAATGTTTTGGACTGATGCGTTTGTATATACATTTGATACCACGTCACTAAAGCCAACATGCTTAATTTGCCAAGCTACTGTTGCCGTAAATAAAGCAGCAAATCTAAAACGCCACCACGAAACCAAGCACAGTGAGTTTGTTGCCAACTTTCCCATAGGTAGTGAAGCCAGAAAGAACAAAATTCAAGGGTTGCTAGCCAGCTGGACTAGACAGGTACAAGGGTTAGCAAGTTTCATAGGTGTACAAAAGAGGTCTACCGAAGTCTCCCTAAAAATAAGTTCAGTTCTAGCTAAGGCTATGGTGCCTTACTCTCATGGACCAATAATAAAACAATGTGTCCAGGTTGCTTGGGAAACTTTGTTTCCTGGGAACAGAGAGATTAATCAAGCAGTTGCAGATCTAGCATTATCTAGAAAAATCATGACAAGCAGAATCGAAGATATCAGTGGAGATCTCTTTAAAAAGTTGATTGCTGATTTGAAAAAGTCAGAGGGTTATTCACTTGCTCTTGATGAGTCTACTGACACCGAGGACATAGCCCAGTTATCAGTATTTGTTAGATTTTTTCATCATGGATCCAACAATTTTATTCAGCAGTTGTTGACTGTGCTCCCACTACAAGAGCGTACCACTGGAGAAAGTATCCACCAGAGTCTCACTAACTTCCTGCAACAAAACGAGCTACCATTGGAAAACATTATATCAGTCTCTACAGATGGTGCTCCAGCTATGTCAGGAAATGTTCATGGATTAGCATGACGGCTTAAGACATTCAATGAAAGTATTATGTTCTTATCATCTCTTCGTCACAGACAACAGAGAAAATTTCTTACTGAATTAGATTCTCAGTACAATGACTTGCTTACCCACAATGACATTAGATGGCTAAGTAAAGGGAAAGCTCTGAAGAGGCTATGGGTTGTGAAAGACGGAATCAAAGACTTCCTTACCAGCATTAACAGTGCAACTGCTCTTAATCATTTGGAAAACATCACATCAGCAGTATTCATGACTAAAGTAGCATTTCTAACAGACCTATTTGAGCATATTAATGAACTCAACCGCAGACTCCAAGGTAAGGAGGTAACTGTTATAAGTCTGTGGAATGAGATCAAGTCTTTCAAGCTGAAACTACAGTTATTTGCCACTGATGTTAGCAGTGATATGCTACACTTCCCAACCCTGAAAGATTATGTCACTGATAATGCAGTTCCTGCTGAATTTGCTGAGTTCATTGACAGTATCTATGAACAATTTGATGCCAGGTTCAAGCAGTTTGAGGAAATTTCTGATATATTGAATCTGGTTAAAGATCCCATGCAAACATTGGTTACTGACCCAAACTGGATTCGTCAAGTACAGACTTACTTCAGTAACATTTCAGTGGCTGCAGTCCAGCTTGAACTCCGTGATATCAAGGCAGCTGCACCAGCACAAGAACTAACATCTCCCTTACAGTTTTGGACCTCACCAACAACCAGAGAGTACCCCAACACTTGCTAAACTTGCTATAACTGTTTTGACTATCTTTGGATCTACTTACCTCTGTGAATGCATGTTCTCAAATATGAATCACATCAAGAACCAACACAGAACATCGTTGACTAACAATCATCTCACAGATCTATTCAGAGTGGCTAACCACGATAAAGTAACTCAAAATCACTTCAATGCTATTATGGCAACAAAAAATGTGTTCCACACTTCCCATTGACTTATTAGTCTTATTAGTTTTAGACTTATTGCGTTATTCATTATTATGATGCTATTACCTAACTGCTACCTTTGTACAGTTTATGACATCATGCAGCGTTTTTTTATTAAAAAAAAAGGAATATTACAATAAAATATCGATACAATGATACATTAACATTCATATGAGGTTTATTACATTTATAATACTCGAACTGATCATAAGGTTGTCTCGCCCTCGAAAAAAAACCCCACTTCCTTGTCTGGCCCTGGAGAAAAAACATTAGAGCAGCCTGGTTTTACTGTGAAAGCATGCAGCTCTCGGGAATTTCATTTTGGTCAACGTCAGACAGTTTTGCTCAGCGCCACGAAGCGTCTGCCAGTGACAGGGTTAACAGACAAAAGCAAAATAAAGTTAACGTAATCAAGCCTCAACAATCAAAGTTTACGGTCATAAAGGTGGATTTCCACTTAGAGTAAAATGTCGCGCACACGACAGCTGCATTGTTAAAATTGAATAGATTTCTGCTTGGTTCCATTCGAGAGCTCCTAAGACAAAAGGAAAAAGTCGCTCGCGACATTTCGCACCAAGTAGAAATCCACCTTGAAAGTAAGTATTAATGCCCAAATTAAAACACGTAAAACAGCCATTTTTTTTTTTTTCATTTCTAAACGTAGTAGTGGCTTATTTGTGACAAAATAAGACACAGTTAACACAACATGTGCTTTGGGTAAGACCCAAACGATACTGAAGTCTTAAACCGGACCACGTCTAAAACGAGGCTGGTGAATCGTACTTGCATAACCGAATCAGTTCATACATCAAGTAAAGTGCTTCGGATGTCCTCTGCATCTTCCTCTGAGCAGAGGTGGATTCAGCCTTTATCATGACAGGTTCAAAGCACCAAATGGGAAATTATTCTAGTGGAATCGGGGGCATGGTCCCCGAGGAAATTTTGAAACCTATTATGGGGGCAACTTTATGTACAACTGGCTTGTTTGCAAAAAGCTACAAAAGGTTTCTCAAAACATAACACATTATCAACTTGTAGAGCAAAATTTATTGTTATTCTTTTTTTCATATTATGAAAAATAATAAGAAAATAATTGGTCAGGTATTAGCCATTAACATGTTACCAGGCTCGACCACGGGGAGGTTCCTGACCTACAAGCCCATAGATGCTCTGAAAAGAGCAGTATCAATGTACAGAAGGTTTAAGAAAAAAACAGGGAAAATGTTAATCATCAGAACATAATATGTTTACCATTCTCATTCGGCTGGGATGCCGGGTTGCGAATAAGTAAATAATATCTTCCAAATTCAATTCCATGTCTCTGTGGGTGTACATGAGAGCCTAACCATTTAACCGTTCTTGTCCCATGGTGCTCCTCAAATAACTCTTCAGATTTCGAAGGGAGGAAATTGATCTTTCACATGAGCAAGATGTGACAGGAACTGTGGCCAGAATTTGAAGAATTGTAAAGATGTTTAGGAAACAAGCTGGATCAACATCCTTTAAAGTGCTGCTAAGCTTTGCAGGAATGTCTTCAGCTTTTTCTTTCTTCTCATGCCATAACCTTTCCCAAAGATCTAATTCAGCAGACAGTCCAGCAATATTTGGTACATCTTGGTTGTAATGTTGACAGAATTCTTCAACATGAGATTTCCAGGTTGAAGGATTCTTCAACAGAACAGCTGGTACTAAAGAGAAGCCTTTAAAACACAGGTAAGCTTCAGTAGGAAAACGTGATTCCACTTGGTGTAGAGCATGTGCCAAAAAGACTTGAGTCAGGTTAATTCGGTAGTAATACTGAGAAGATGATGATGGGCAGTTACCTCTATAAATTTGGCGCTGAACAGTCCTAGGTCTAGAAGGTTGGATGCCAAATCTTTCAAAAAGTTGGACAGCCTCCTCATAAAGCCTGTTGTGGTGTTGATCAACATGGGCATGCATTTCTTCAAGAGCACCTTTCAGGGTTGAGATTTCCTGTTCAGCAGCCAGAATGTCCATTTCTTCCCTTTGCAGTTTAATGGTTGCAGGTCTTGTAAGCCCAAGGATATACTTCACTATGACCAATGTTACAATGAACTCAAAAGTAACAGCATTTGTTAAGACCTGCGCATCATCTCTGCTAGTAGAATTCCAATTACCAGCTTCAATAACACCATCACCATCTTTATTCAAAGAGATATCTTCTAAGGTAGCAAATACTGGAAGCAGGAGTTCAACCAGCCTGTCAAGACCATCAAGACGAGCAATCCAACGAGTGCGGCACACATCAATCAAAATCCTGTGATTGCTGTTTGGCAACAGTTCCTTTACCTTCTCAACCAGGTGGTGTTGTCGTTTTGGCAAATTAGTAAAAAATTCAGAAAGCTTTCTGACAGTTCCCATCATATTACGGACCAATGTTAATGTGCAAGAATTAGCAACACAAAGATTCAAGCGATGATTCATGCAATGAACATAAACAGCCTTTGGGAATTGACGTTGGATTAATGTAGATGCACCAACATACCTGTTAGCCATATTCCCTACACCATCATACGATTGACCCCTGCAGTCATCCATGCTCAAACCAAGGCCCAGTAATCGAATTGATGATAAGATCTTTAATAGCTTCTCCAGTTGTCTTTTCTCCACAAAGGTGAAATCCAACGAACTCTTCTCGTATGATTTTCGAAGAATCAACAAAGCGAAAAACAAGAAAGAGATTTTCCTGGTTGGATACGTCAGCAGCTTCGTCGGCCATTATAGAAAACATTTTACTCGAATTAACTTCGGCGACGATCTTTGACAAAATATAACCTCCTACAGTCTTAATAATCTCGTTCTGTATGGTTTTGGAACGATACGTAGCATTTCGTGGCGCATTCTCCAGATGTTCTCTCAGTTTCTCGTCGCCGCTGTCTATTCGAAATGCGAGAAGGGCTTGAAAGTTTCCTTGGAGACGTTCGTCGTCAGGGCTATAATCTCTTCTTCCTCGAAGAAGGACGTTGTTTTGGCCACAAAAAATAACGGTCTTGATGATCGATTTTATCCTCTTTCGATTTTCTCTTACCTGAGCTTGCATGTGTTCATTTAACTGCTGATCGATCGGAACAACCTGGTTTCTCATCATCTTGGTGAACTCCTGCATAGCAATCACAGCCGCACTGTGTATTTCCGACTTCCCAGACGAATGAATCTGAAACTTAGTGCATTCAGATGTCCAGAACGTCAGTGGAGATTTATACAGTCGGTTGAGCTTCGCACCGTTTTTGCCAAACTCCATTCCAAAACAAACGCAGGGTAGACAAAAAGCGCCGTCCAAGTACTTTGAATAAACCAGCCAAGGATTGCGTTCTAACCAATCTGGTTTAAACTTTCGATGTCGACCACCACTTTCCAGTGGCGAAGGAAAATTAAAAAGACGGTCAGGTTTCTAGACGTTCTGAATAAATTTGAATTTATCCGCGCCAGAAAATCGAGCGATGTCTTTGTAAACCAAGCCAATGTCGTATGGCGAACATTCTTCCTTACGGCAAACCGGGTTTCCTCTAGCGTGAAATGCCGCCATCGCTCATGAGTTTTTATAAAGGCTGACAGATTCACGAGCGGTTCACAAAACCTACGAGGCGAATCGAAGGCAATCTTGACAGGGTCTGCTTAATTGGCTAACCAATCAAGATGAGGTTTGAGCGGTTCACTTTCTGGTTAACCAATAGTAGAGACGTTTGACAGGTTCCACTTAATTGGCTAACCAATCAAAGCAATTTTAAGCAGATCACGAGCAGTTCACATTCGGTTTGCTTCTTGTGCACGGAATTTAATCCGTAGTTCAAGACATTGCCAAAGAAATAACGGGAAAACAATTCCACTTTTAATAATTTTGCGCTTTTCAAGCATAGAAATACCCAAATGATGCAACAGCATTACACGTCCTTTACTTGAATTTTTTAATTAACATTTTTATCAAATTTTGACCGGTTCAATGGAACTCATGGGACTAGTCTGAATCCACCCCTGTTCAGTCACCCTAAGGCCGGTTTTCCACTTGCGAATAAATTCGCGAGTGGAAAATCGCCTTATGGCTTGATTTCCACTAAGCCGAATTTTCCGCGCGGACGAAATTTTCCCTTTACTTGCAGCTCTCAATTTGCCCGCGTGGAAAATTCCACCTCGTGGACATCAGGCTTAAAGCTAGATTTCCACTTGGCGCAAACTGTCCAGCGCGCAAATGTTTCATTTTTCTCTCGGGATCTCGAGTGGAACCAAATAAAGAAAACTGTTAAATTTTAATACATCAATCGCACAAGCGACATTTTCCACCTCGTGCAAATCCTGGAATGACACAACGTGCAAATCGTCGCATGCGACGGTAGTACTGTTAAAATAAAATAGATTTCTAATTGCTCCGATTTGAAAGCTCCAAACACAAATATCGCCCGCACGACATTTTGCACCAAGCGGAAATCCAGCTGAATAGGACGTTTAAGCGAAATACTACCGATATGTCTACAGTAATGTGCACGGACAGTTTTGGCCAATTCATCTTTAAAGATTTTCACGACTTCACGGCTACGTTGGTTCATAGAACAAAAAAAGTTTTAAGTGATTTAAATTTTAAAAAAACTAACCAGAGTTGCATGGAGGAGGTTCACAGCTGTAACAATAACATCCACAATTCATTACAACGTCAAAGAAATGTTCTCTTCAAATACTGAGACTTCAGCCCCTTCGTTAAATGCCGTCGCCAAACTAGGTTCCCTAAACTTCCTATTCAACTTTCTAAATTTTCGCTTAGTCTCAAATAATCATCAGAAAATGAATGTCCGCATTAAAAGCCTAGTTTCCGTTTGGTAGCTAGTTATCGGAAAGTTGTAGCCTACAACTATGTTGGGACCACGGCAGCGTGCAACACAACGCAGTCACAATGTAGTTTTTTTGTTTGTATTAGAAAACTTCGGTTGCCAGCTGTCTGTCATTCGCCAGCAGCCTCTAACGGTCACCGACAAAGATTTCAACACTGCCTCAGCAACTTATAGCAAAACTTTGCGAGGGCTAGCGACCAAATGGAAGGTAGACTTAAATAAGCTACAAGATTTTTAATAATATGTATAAATACTATTTACAGTTGCTGAAGTATGTCGTGTGGTGACAAATGTGAAGAAGGCATTGAGAATAAAAGCAAGAAATCATAATGAATTAAATGAAAAAAGACCAGAATGAAGAGACAGTCGGCACGAAGGTTATCATTTGAAGATGGAAAAAGCTCTAAGATAAGACTTTCTTTTACAAATAAATTTCAGCGCTGAAAGTGGGAAAGGAAATTACAGAAAAGTCATCAAGTAACGTAAAATAACCTGTCGCACAGCTGGGGGCCTGCAACCCGACGTCTGGTCAAGTTTAGATTCGCCTGAGGTCAATCTCAAGTTTCGTTCAAAATGTTCAAGTTCGGTCTTCCAAACGATGGTCAGTGTTCTTATGCGCAATGACCACCGAAACGATTTTATCCAGAATTTGGACGACGTATACAACCTTCTCTGGTGAAGTAATTAACGCACTTCATAAAGAGTATAACGAAACAGGCGTTCTTGCTTCGCGAACAGCATTCTCTTTCAACAGGATTTTTGTTCCTAAGTTAAAGCTACGGTTACACACAACGATCCCTGTCATCAACGCGCGGGCGATTTGTTTATGGCTGCACCACAACGAAGGAAAACTTTTCCAATAACGTCAGAAAATGGTGGCTGATAAAAAAAACAAAACTTCATTTTCTATATTTAAGTTGCAATTTTTTTTCATAATAATCTGACACTACCGAAGTCAACTGAAGAATGTTGACTCTAGTGCAATTTGAACTCGCCCCTTCGGGATACCGGTCCGCCGCTCTACCTGCTGAGCTATCGAGTCCACAGGGATTGGAAGCGAGTTCCAGATTCTTCTGTGTCAGATTATCATGAAAAAAAAAATTCTATTCATGTATCTCTGAGGATGATTCTGAAATGTTTTTCAACTGTTAGAAGAATTCAAAATCAAGAGAGAAGAAACCGGATTATGTGGAATATGGATTGGATGAAACACAGAGGCCAGTGCACTTAAACAACTTGTGGCAGAGTTGAATGAGCGATACAACTCAATTTGCATTAATCTTCCTCGTTCTCCATTTTAAAAAATTAATCGAGCGTGCTCAAGGGAATGACTTGAAAAACGCATTGACGACCAATATGCTACACCTACCATCTAGTTTTCCGTCGCAGCACTGCAATGCAAGTCTTGGACCATTCAGAAACTTTCAACGCATCAGCAGTGCAAACACAAAAAAGAAATCAGTACCGAGATCTTAATCAAAGTAGAATTTCGACAGCTTAAAACCAAATTTTCTCCTTAAATAAGGATTCGTTTAAGATGAAATATCATACACTCGAAAGTCGTGTTTCATCAGATTTCCAGACACCTAGAAGTTAGTTAAAAATATTTGGCTATCACTTCGTTTTTCAACTCACTTCTCGGTGTTAGGATATCTGATGAATCACTCCTCGTGTGTGATATATTACTTTAGCTACCACGGACATCGAAAAGGCCGTTTTAATTCAACATAGACGTAACTGACGACAGATTGAGGTTACACTCTCCCGCTTAAACTATTAGGGTCTGGTTATGCGCCCATATTTTTTTTCTTGTCTTCATGAGCTACTGCGACATTTGCTCGTACATTGCGCTCGGATGAATGAAAATCCGTGCCGCCTAGTCAACTGACCCAACCATGACCTAACTTCAATGAAAGGATCAATTCGAGAACTTTCCATAGCCTTTCAGATTAACGCCGGTTTGCGCTTGCCATTTTGCGCCTTGCGATTGACATCTTGGAGTATGTGTTAAACGGGCGAGAACATTGAAGACAAACTGGAGCGAATCAAAAGCGAATATCTTGCTGCATGGACTACCAAGGGTTTATTGCATATGCCAGGAGAACAATTGCAAAGCAACAAACTCGCTGCTGTTAACGAACCTCAAAAAGGAATTGACTCGACTGTATCGATACACATGCCATGAATTCGTCCGTGTATTGACAAAAAGAACAAGATAATGAACTTTTGTAATTTATTACAAACATGCAGGATGAAAACTGAGACTTTACAAAGTAATCCCATTTTGGCTGAACTAGTCTAGGAAATGCTATATGTTTAACCTTTCCGGACACTGCCCACCATTCAATTTTCCTATTGCAAACGTCAGACGATTTTACACGCCAAGGTTAGACCTGTCGTCTTGATTGGGTTAAAAAGTATTTCCTTAACTGTTTCCCTTAAATGTTAAAAAAATGCTACCTCTCTGCATTAGAAAGCTGTTATGAAATAAATGATACTCCAATTTGAAGAACCGTATGTCCAAGATAGAAATAAAATGGGTCACAAACTGACCAAAACATTCATATGCTGCTTGTAGTTGAATCTCATTTTTATTATGTTACTGACGTGTAACAAGAAATGAAAAGTTTTATTTACAAACGAGAAAAGAAACTAAAGAGTTAAGATAACAACTAAAAATGTTCAAAGCTTATCTGTCTTCATGACACTTTTAAGTTTGCGACTCTGACAACCCAGCGGTGACAAATAATAAAAGTTCTGCCAGTAAAGCGTTCCAACCACAACTGTTAACTTCTTGTATTACACCAACTAGACTTGAATACTGGTAACGACCTTGAGCACAAAACAACACACGACAACACACGACAACACACACCGAGGGTCGAAGTGAGTCGCGCTTATATAGCCTGTCCGTAAACTATGACGTAATTTTCGTAATTTCTAAAATAACCTAATACACTATATTTAGTAAAAATCATGACAGTGTTCATGACTCAAGTAACCTAAAAAGTTTTTACATCAGCGTGAGTCAGCAGAATTACAATGTCAGCATGTGTAAGCGGTATGACTAAGGAAAAACTAAGAGAAGTTCGAATGCTCTAGAATGTTCTCGGCGCGTGACGACTGTCACGTAACAATTATTGATTCGAAATAGCGCGCATTTCCCTGTTTGCGTTTAGGAACGGCCGTAATTGGTGCCAGCTGTTGTGGTTACACAGCCAGCAAGTTACGGCAAAGTAAATAAAAAAAATAATAAAAGATACTTTCCGGCGGTGACAGCTCTTTGGTATTCTCCTCCTGTTAAAGCAAAACGATTTTATTTTTCAACGTGATACCTGCTCCTTGATGAGGTTTTAGCACACCATCTTCACATAAACAAGGTTTAAATAGTGAAATACAAACGTCAGCACCTACAGTACTAATGATGGTGCTGAAACACCAAATGGGTACAAATTAAGCACTATATTCCTCAACTTAGAACCAGGTGAACGTTCAAAAGACAACAAATCATAGTGACCTGGGATCAACACAACGGGATTGACCTGATTCTCAATCTCCTCTTCAAGAAAACAGCGTTTCGTTCACTTATACTGCGTCACCCAAGACGAAGGAAAGAGAATCGATTATGTGCCGAAAACGGTGTGGGACAATCTGTATAAACAACGAGCTATCTAGATCCAACCTCTTGGCAACAACGGAAAGTTATTCCTTTTTGGATGCATTAGGAATTTTTAAATTGCCTTAATGTTTGCAGCACAATGATAACAAACTCTGGATGCTCTTCTCCCTTTCTCGCTTCACGAGCGGAACGGGGAAGTGTTCACAGGTTAATCTGTTGTTCTCATGTTTTATTAGGCATGCAGTGAACCAAGTTCCAAAATTCAAGAGTCTAACAGTAGGTGACACATTTCACATCGTCTCCTCCTTTATTAAGTGGTGGAGGCACGTGTCTCAACGTCCGCACCGATCGGCTTCCGTGCCTGATAAACTACATCATAAATAACCTACTTCACATCATAATGAATATCACCTTCCCACAGTGTCCATGACCTTGGTTTTATAGTTCTATAAGTCGTGAATTCCATCCCCTGCTGACTTAGGTGATATCGCAAAGACCACATACAGTTACGGATATCCCTGCACAATATTAAATACGTCGCTAAAAGTTGTGATAACCATTTCATGTGTATAGGAGCAATAAACATTTCGTAGGGAAGTTAAACATGGTAGGCATAGTTCTGACTGATTACAACCCATTTGTTGGTGACAACTGTAAGCATTTTCACAATATCGCCGAGGTCGAAACTGAGTTACATCGTTCCAAAATATTCATACTGTTAGCTTAAACTTAAATTGGTTTTAATGCACAAAATTCTTAGAACATCAACAAATGCGTCGTGTTCGATGAGAGTAAGTCAATATTTTGAAACTACAAGTACAGTTGTTCACTGCACTGGACGATTCTGCATCACGAGACATCATTGAACTACTTGTCACTTTCTCCTGAGTAGTTGTTTCTCTCGACTCGGCTGCGGGTTCAGCATCTTCGTCTGGATTCCCGTACCGCGGTCGAAGCTGTTCAACATGTCTGCGCCAGGTCGGACCTCTTGGCTGCACTCAAACATTAACGCTGCGTGTACCGAAAACTTTAGCCACAACGGCGGGGACCTATCGTGCTTCGTTCTCTCGCCTCGGACCATAATATAGAGCATAACATCTTGTACCAACTTTATACTTGGGCGTTGTTTGGATCTGGGTAACTTCTGCTGGTTTCTCAGCTTCTTGGGACTTCGTTGCTTGCTTGATTTGTTTACCTTGCGCTGCGTGTGCGGGTGAAAGGAGAAGTGTATCAATCTTGCATCGAATCTGACGACTGTTCAGCAGTTCACTGGGTGAATATCTCACTTCCAATGGGGTACGTCGATACTGCATCAAGAATTCTTGAAGGGCAGCTTTGGGTGGTTTCGAGGACTTTTTCATGGATCGCTTAGCCGTCTGAATCAATCGTTCAGCAGCGCCATTGGTTGCCGGATGGTAGGGTGCTCCTGTAAGATGCACAATACCTCGCTCTTTGCACCACTCCTGAAATTCTGCTGACTTGAAAGCAGTTGCATTGTCGGACACAATTGTATGCGGATAACCAAAATGAGCGAAATCCTCCTCTAATAGATCTGTCATTGCTTTCGTTGATACTGAAGTTGTTGGATGAATGCAGGGGTATTTCGAATAAGCATCTACCATCACCAACCAGTTTGACCCAAGAAAGTTTATGGCATGATCGATGTGTACTCTGCTCCAAGGTCGCTCAAGTAGCATTCATGGATGGTTTGCAAATTTCTCGGGCTTGTTTTGATGTTCCGCGCATGGTTGGCACTGTCTGCCTTGTTCTCGTATGTCCTCATCAATGCGCGGCCAGTATACGGCTGTACGGGCTAGTTGCTTCATTCGTTGAATACCACAATGACCCACATGTAGAAGTTGTAGAACTTGTTGCTGTAGACTCGGTTAGCAGCCATAAGGGGAATTGGTTTGGTCTGACCAAACAATGCTTGGAGCGGTTTATGATCTGTAACCAGGATGAATTTTCGGCCATAGAGAAACTGGTGGAGCTTCTTCAGTCCGTAGACAATGGCTAACGCTCCCTTCTGAATTTGACTGTAACGTCGTTGAGCATCTGTAAGCGTTTTTGAAACATTAGCAATTGGTCGTTAGCTTCCATTAGGATAACGGTGGAAATGAACCGCACCCACGCCGGCACTGGATGCATCGCAAGAGATACCAATCTTGAGAGAGGGATCGTAATGAACCAACACGGTGTCTTCACCAAGCATTGTCTTAAGAGTATCAAATGCATTCTGCTGTTGGTCTCCCCAGTGCCATGGTTCGCCTTTACGTCGTAATTTGTTCATCGGCTCCAGGACCGTGGACAGATTTGGCAGAAACGTGGAGTAGAACTGAACAGAGCCAAGGAATGAAGATAAGCTTGAAACGTCAGTGGGAGGAGGCATCTGCTTGATTGCATCCACTTTCGGGCCCTTTGCAATACCTTCACTAGAGAGGGTATGACCCAAATATTCCACCACTGGTTGAGCAAAAGAACATTTCTCTAAACGGCAACGTAGACCTTTTTTGCTTAGTCGCTTAAGCAACTCACGGAGACTTTCCAAATGCTCCTTGGCCGTAGTACCGCTTACCAGGATGTCATCTAAGTAAACTGCTACCCCTCGGAGGTCAGAAGTCAACTGCTCCATGATCTCTTGGAAGTAACCAGGAGCAGATTTAATGCCGAATGGTAATCGCTTTTGTAGGACTCCTCGATGACTTTCTGGAGTCAGCTTTACTTGGTTGTATGCATCGGCCAGATCAATTTTCGTAAAGCCATGTCCACCCCCAAGTTTGCGCGTCAGATCCTCGGGTAAGGGAAGTACTTGGCGATGGTCCTCCAATTGAGGGTTGACGGTAACTGAGTAGTCACCACAAACACAAATATTGGCTTCGGTTTGGCCTGGTAGACCTGCTTTACGAATGGGTACTACTGGAGTACCGTATTCCGAGAAACAAGTTGGTTCCCACACACCTTTACGAATCCCAACATCAAGAGCTCGATTTAGGTCTTCTTGTATTACCAAAGGGACTGGGCGTGGTTTGCAGAAGATAGGTTTTGCATCTGACTTGAATGTGATTTCTAGTTCCAAATCTTTTAAGCATCCAAGTTCTGGTTTGAAAATGTCAGAAAATTCATCACAAAGTTGGAGGCATGCCCTTTGAAGGGTATTATCAACAGGTAAATGGTCAAACACAGCGTGAACTTCCCTTGCTGGTGATGACCCTCCAGATATCAACGAATTTAGATCCACAGCCATCTTTTTGATGCCCTCTCTTCCTAGTAGGTTTAAACTTCGCACCTTGGTGACGTTAAAGTTAAGAGGCTGACATATCGCTCCTTGTTGCTGGTGAATTTTGGCATCAACTTTGAAAAAGCCAAGAACAGGTAATGGTTGTTTATTAGAAACCTCGTACACGACTTCTACTGTCGTTAGCTCTGGTTTTCCCAGCTTTTCCCATACTTCTGTTGAGCAAAAATTATCACCAACACCAGTGTCAACTTCAAAATTGAACTTTTGCCCCTTTAGCTCTATGGGCTGAATCAATTGGCGCACTTGTTTTTGAATCTTGACCGTGTTAAGTCGCTGGGTGATAACTTTCAGTTGACCACGGGCTTCCAATCGTTTTTTTTGAATTGCACACAGCTTGGAGATGACCTTTCTTATGGCAAAAATGGCACTCCGTCTCTTTAAACTTGCATTTAGTTGCCAAATGACCTTTTTTGCCACAGCGAAAACATACCGCCTTCTCCTCCTTATCACTTTTCTTTAGGGTCTTAGTGCCATCCTGAGGCTTCTTCGACATTTGTTGCACCTGTTTCACCTCATTACCTTTGGTTCCGAAAGTAGTTTCTTTGGCAACTTTCGCCGCATCTTCCGTTTCTATAGCCACTGAAATAACCTTCGTAAAGGTGAGTTCCTCGTCTTTCATTTTAAATAGAGTTTTCAGCACTGTTTCGTTATTTACTGAACACATAAATCTTGTACGCAGGGCTTCATCTTGGGGATCTTTAATCGCCGCAAAATTGCAAGTGGCAGCATCATGCCGAATTCGAGCAGCCAACTCTTGAATTGTTTCGCGCGGTTTACTTTGCATCTCAGACCAAAACTTGAAATGCTCGCGAACCACGAATAATGTGGGGTCGAACTGTGATTTCATGAACTCTTTTATTTCATCCATACTCAAATCGTTTACTTCTTTCGGTGGCTGTTGTTGCGAAGCCAGATTGCTCAGTAGTATGTAGGTTACGGACGTTTGATTCGTTAGAAAAACCTTTGCTTGTTTATCCGTTGCAACAGAATTCGCCGCCACGAATGTATGAAAACGGGCCAAATAGTCTTTCCACAGCTCTTCTGTTGGGTTAAACGCCGAGAATTTAGGAATGCTAGTCGAATTAGCCACGGGAATGTTCATACCCGCCTTGATGGCCTCGAGAAGAGAGCTGTTTTGTTCTTGTAGTACTTTAACCAAATCCGCAAGCTCAGCCATTTTGAAAAGCGTCGAATACCTCGAACTCAACTCAACAACAATAGCACGAAATCGAAAAATATCCAAAGAAATAGCCAACAAATCCCATCCTCGTCGCCAAAATTTGTTATGATTTTAATTTCAACCAAAAACAAATTAACATTTAAATAGATAAAGCATGTGTAAGCTCACAGTTTTACGAAGAAGGTGAGGCGTAGTTCTAGGTAATGTGTTCAGTTCCACGAATAGATCAGACTAATCCACTTTCGGTTGCTTTTAACAATAATGAACGTCATGTAATCTATGTGTCTATAACAGGTATGGTACTGGTATTTTCTTGGTACATATAGTTTCATTTAATATTGTTAGAACTATTGTTAGAATTTAGACAAATAATGAGGTAAATTAGTTTTAAAAACCATACTTGGCCAAACTAATAAAAAATTGTATCATATTTTATCCCACGAAATAAAAGCCAAATATAGAACAGATGACATTTCGCATGTACAAAACTAAGGAATCTCTAAGGAATAAATAACCAATTTAAGGTGCAAGGAATTTAACCGAAAACTCACCAGGGATAGGAACACCAGCAGTCTTTGGCTGATGTAGTCATATAAGCTACGTTTACGCTAGACCAAATTTATCCAGATTCGTAGACAATCCAGCGACTTTTTCTTCGGATTCGAAGTACCCATTTGCACAAAAGTATCGAATGCGGCATAGAAAGTCTTCGGATTGCACGCAAATCCGGATAAATAAATCCGGAAAAGAATCTGGGTATTTTGAATCCGGAGAGCCAACACCCCAGAGAAAATTTCATCGTTTTTGAGTATAACAGCCGAAGTAGCCAGAGGTAGGATAATTTTTTTTATCATGGAGTGTAATAAAGAATGGAAAAAAACTTTTCGGTTGTCCGGAGTTAATTCCAATCAAATTTATAAGGTTTACGTGCTAACGTTGGTGGTGTTTACATGGAAGCGAGCCAGACCTCCTGGCAGGACTGGCTCTTTTTCCCGAGACCTCGCCTTCCTGTAAAATCTCTTGTAATATTTGTTTTCGTTTACACGTGAGGAGGGGCAGCCTTCTTCAGCGAGATCTCGCTATTGACTGTCCGAGATCTCACCCAGGAAGGCTGGAAATTTCTCATGTAAACACACTAAGGGCTTACCCCCCTAAAACGCATGCGTGCTAGATTCAACCTTGTTAGAAGGGCCAGAAAGTTCCCATGTAAAATCGAGCTGAAATCCATTTTTAACATTTTTACATCAGACGATTAAAAGCAACTGAAAAGTCTTTTCAACAAGGAGCTTAGTATGGGCCTTTTCACAGGTCAAGCGTTTATCCACAACATGTGTAACCGTGAAGACAAAATTTTATGTCAAACCTAAATTGTCAAGTCAAGCCAAAATATTGAGTTAACTCGAGCAGATAAGTTGTCCCGCGCATAGGCGTTGAGTCGTTACGAGAGTCTCTCGACCACGTACAATGCATTCCACAAGCATACAGTTCCCAGTTGACGCGTGATCTCGACGGCCAGGTTTCCCTTATACGGCTGCTAAATACAACTAACAGAATGCCTTTAGAAATCTGGTTTGTAATGTTAATCGAAGCAATTGCATCGCCAAATTAAATGTTTGCAGGAAAATGGAAAAACCGCAAAGTATTCTGGTAGTTGTATTCAGCTGATGTTATATAGGGTAAGGTCTACACGTGCATAAACGATCATGTTTTTCGCAGTTGTAAACAACCGCGAGCAACTTGTAGTCCCTCCTGGCGAGCAGCGTCGTACTGCTGACTGTGAACAACGTTGTTGACATGATTGGGAATTTCGGCCATCGAAATTCCAGACGGAAACTGAAGTCTGGTAATAAAATTATTACCCAGTAGAAAATTTTAAGGAGCCACATGTCGCACATAAACACATGAGGATATTTGGAAAATACTTTAATCAGAACTAAAGTTTTTTGCCATTAGCAGGGTAAGAGAAAAATTTTGTAATCCACTTGTCCTTTGGACAACCATTATAAAGAATTCGGTTGTTCGAAGCCCAAAAGTGCTTGTCCAAAAAAGGAATGGCCAGAAAGTCATGAAGTTTATAGGAATATTTACACTTAGTTTCTCCAGTAAGATGCTTGATGTTATGACTATCACATAAACTTCAATTCTGATTTGATTTGAAGTCAATTTTCATTGATCTCTGTAGTTGTTTAGCGACTCAAAATCTGCTTGTTCAAAGGACAGGTCATGTCAAAGATTTAGTTGTCCGAACTAAATTTCTACTAGTCCCGGACAATCGGACATGGGTTTTGGCGCACCTTGCATTAAAGTATTTTCCAAACACCCTGATGTGTTTATGTACAGCATATTGTTCCTAAAAATTATTTCCTGGGCAGTAATTTTTATTACCAGACATTATTGCTAACTGTTATTCCCACGACTTTGTTCTGGGTTGGAAACATACTTTTAAACCCACTTGAATCCCATAGCAATTATATAAAATATCAACGGTGTTGCAAGGGATCATTACTAAAGTAGCGAGTTTGTTGTGACCAGTTACTTTTTCTATGAGTAAGACACGTTAGTAACCTTTTGTGCCACAGAAATGCTTTCTTTGTTCAATTATAAAAATGTGGAGTAAAGTGCTACCACTCAAAACAAATGAGCATAAATAACCAATCACTTTTCCGGAAATTTGAACCTACGCAGTTGGAAACTAAAAAACTGTGCTACTTTTTGGAACAACAACGACTCAGCAGCTAGGCGTTTGAGTCATTTTTGAGACAAAAATAAGTACCTTGTAACAGTTGGTTATATTTTTCCGCACTTTCACCGAATTCGTCAACTTTCGTAACATCCAACACTACCATTCCAGGCGATATGTCTGTCTCATTAAAATGACTTGCTTCTCTTCTTTTTTAGTTCAAAAGGTAAGCAATCTGTGCTACTTAGTTATGTTTGTAATCACGAAATCTTATAGTAGTTGATTTTCTTGTCAAGTGACTACGAAAGTCACTTATTACTTTGAAAGACCAGAAATCGTAATTTTAGTTATAAAAGTTGAGTAATGTTTACAACTTGGAGTATCGACTTGTTGAAATGAGACTTTCAACGGGTAAATCTGGAAAGACCACTAAAAATAATCAACTTGCAAAATTTCCACATGCTGTGACCTGTAGTACACTGTTCGAACTTTCCTTACCCCAGCAAACTGTGTACACGTGAGGCGCCTCGTGTTTTTGCACGCCAACAAATTTTAAATCTACAAATTCGAACCACGTGACCTGACCTCGGTATAGGCTACTCCACAGAGCGCTTGGGAACAGAACTGGCAGTTCTAGAGTACGAATACCAGTCTGAGCTAGAATATTGCTCGTATAAATAAACAAAAATCGTTCATCAGCAGTCCAACATACTTAAGGAATGGCCCTACACACAACACGCACGACAGAAATCTCTGTAAGGGCATTACATTTTGACGTCAAAATACTTCTCATAGACCTCTCACAAAATTTTGTACATGTTGTGAGCTTGACAACATGTTAGTGAACTTTGAACTGGAAAATCAACTTTAACAAAAATGGATGTGTTGTAAGCTTTAACTCGCTGTTTGAGAAAACCACCTCGCGAAATTCGAGTTTGGAAGCCTTAGTTTTGAACTGTGTTGCACCTTTCTACCTGGCGTAACAAGGTAGTTGTGCTTCTGCTGGTTCCAAACACAAACGGGGACTGTATCTTTCAGTAAGTATGGAAATGTTCAATAACAACTCTTCTTAAATTCTTTTATTGCAATTACATCTCTACATCCACGATTTTCAACTGACTCTAAAGTTACAAGACTTCACTTTTTTTCCTTTAGGCGTCGCCCGGAAGCTCCACCTCACATTGTGCTTTGTTCTCTTGACGTTAACAACATGCTGTAGTCCTATTAGATTACCAGCCCTGAATAAACCACTGTCAAAAATTAAGGATACGGCTAAATTATTAGAGATTAAAGTCCAACAATAAGGTAATTCAATAACAGTCTTGATTACCCTACAATCAACTAAATAGAATATTTACAAAATATTCGACAAACTGGTCTTTGTTTGCAGTTGATGAACCGATGAAGTTCAAGGTACAAAGAAACAAGGTTTAGCAATCGTGATGCAAAAAAATAATATACTCCATTGTTCTATCGAAACAGTCCTAACAACAGGCGTGAACAATATTGTCACTTCGTATATTATGAGAAAGCTTTTCAGAACAATGAAAAACAATGCTGGTGCACAAGCATGCATATTAGATTCATCAGGATGAGCAATACTGTTGATGCAGCAAAGTTGGTGAACCAGGATAGTTGCATCGGTAACAGTGTTAATGAAACCTCAAAGCCGAGAAAAAATTGGGCTTTTTCCCCGTGTAATAAGAACCATCTCACATGTTTAGTGCTTTTTTAATCAAGTAAAACAGGTGACTAGCTGTCTGTAACCAATAAACTACAATTCCGAAAAGTACACACATGAAAACTCTTACACATGACGTGCTGGTCGCCAAATTACTAGAATGAGCTTGTCATTCACTATTAAATTATAGTCCCCAGATGTCAGTTTAACTTTTATTAATTTATCGGGGAAAAAAAAGACAAAAAAAAAACAAACTAAATAAACAAATTCCAGATACAGGAAAGAGCACATTGAGAACCACACCGCAAGATACCGAGGTGCAATAATTAACATAAAACATGGTGAACATAAACAGAAATTTTTTCATAATCTGACACTGCCCGAAGTCAACTCAAAAATGTTGACTCGAGCGGGATTTGAAGTCGCACCTTCAGATCATAAATAAATTTCTCTTCATGTATCTCTGAGGATGGTTCTGTAATAGAAATGGTGAACATAGCCGCCGGCCTTTCATTTTGCCACGTGCCACGTGCCTGGCTCTATGGGATGTGAAATGCCACGTGCCTGGTTATACGGGACGGGACAACATATTTAATGAAATCAACGACAACAACGCGGCAATGGCCACCGACGTTACCTCGTCAATAAATCACCAAAGGCAATACTGAGGTCCAACTGAGAAACTCAGAAGATCTCTAGGAACAAAATACCCAGGGCCTATCACTAATAAATCAAACAAATCCAAAAAGCCGAAGTGCCCAGAATGTTCAAGGACGGTGGCAAAAAACCATAAAGCTCTGTACTGTGGTGAATGCCCCCGGCTTTTTCATATTAAATGTGTAGGACTGAATACGAGAAGTAGCTCGGGTCAATGGACTTGCTATTCATGTGCTTTACCTAATTTTTCGGATTCATTTTTTGATGAATCTGTTAATGAGCCTAGCTATCGGAGTGCATATAACGAAGAAATTAGTGAACCATCAACAATTGCGGAAGAATTTTCGGTAAAACTACAAAAACATAGTAAAAATATTCGAATTGCACATCTTAACATAAATAGTATCGCTGGGTTCAAATTTGCTGAAGTGAAATTTTTCATTCAGGAAAATTTATTTGATATTATCGTGCTTGGTGAAACAAAGATTGACGATGCTTTTCCTGATAGCCAATTTTATATCAAGGGCTTTAGGATGTTGCGTAAAGATCGTAACCGGTACGGAGGAGGACTTGTAATTTATGTTAGAAGGGAACTTATTATTAATAGGTTATGTGAATTTGAATGCAAGCATATTGAATCTTTAACCTTTAGTATGCAGCAAAGGAGAACGACTAAAAAGATTATTGTAATTGCTGCATATAAACCTCCAAATTTGCCTAAATCTATTTGGACCCAGGATATTGGAGATTTGCTGCTTCGAATACGCAATCGCTACGACGACATTGTGGTTGTTGGCGACCTGAATTGTGATTTATCCAACCCAGACAAGTATGATAAACAAGGACGTGCACTTTTAGACCTTATGGAAGCGTACAATATGTCAAATATGGTAAAAGAACCGACAAGAGTTGTTACTTCCACTTCATCACTTATTGACGTGATCTTGACGACAAGTCCTCGACTTTTTATTACATCTGGAGGATTTGATCTGGGTCTTAGTGATCACAAATTGGTTTACGCAGTTATGAGAGCACATTGCCCTAGGCATCGTCGTAGATTTGTCATCAAAAGGCGTTTTAAAAACTATGTTTCAGATTCATTCTGTGAAGATGTTGGTAGGATTCCTTTCCATGTTGCAAGCGTATTTGATGATATGGACGATGTCTGTTGGGCTTGGACGAAATTGTTGTCGGATGTTGTAGACGATCATGCACCCATAAAACGAAGTGTAGTCAGACGCGAGCACGTATCGTATATGTCACCAGAACTACTGGATGCAATCAGACTTCGCAATAAATTGAAGAAGAGGTTTTTAAAAACTAATCATTCTTCTGATCGTGAAAAGTATAGATTTCAACGTAACCTGACCACTAGTTTGAGGCGAAAGACAATTTCTACTTATATTCAAGACAAAGCTAACAATGCCAAAGGTGACCCTAAGCAGTTCTGGAATACCATAAAACCTTTGATGCATTGCAAAAAGGTCAATCAGCGTGAAGCTATATATTTAAAAGTGGGTGATGAGATGATTACAGAGAAGGAAGCTGTTGCCAATGTCTTTGCTGAATATTTTGCTGAGGTACAATCTCCCAATGAAACATTGGATATGTCGGTTGATGAATATCTTAACTCTAATCATCCCAGTATTAGCGCGATATTTAAGGAAAATTGGGCAGTAAAGGAATTTCAGTTTAGAAGAGTGGATCCTGCTGAGATTTTATCTATTTTGAAATCTCTAGATCCACACAAGGCAACTGGCCATGATACAATTCCTGCGAGAATTCTTCGAGACTGTGCTACTACAATCACTTTTCCATTGACATGTCTAATAAATGATGTAATAACTTCGGCCTATGTACCTATTGATTGGAAACTGGCTGAGATTTGTCCTATCTTTAAAAAGGATGATGTTTTGGATAAAACGAAATACAGACCTGTGTCCATTCTGGTTATACTCGACAAAATTTTTGAAAAATGCTTGAATTACCAGCTTACTGAACACTTTTCTGGAATTTTGTCTCCATTTTTGTCAGCTTATCGAAAAGATTACAATTGTGAAGCAGTCTTATTACGACTTATTGAAGATTGGAGAATGGATTTGGACCAGAAAAAAACAGTGGGAATTGTTTCAATGGATTTGAGCAAGGCATTTGATCTTATTCCACATAATCTTTTGCTGGCAAAACTATCGGCATATGGCATAGGAAAGGAAAGCTTAACTATTTTGCAGAGTTATCTCCTGGATAGATCTCAGCAAGTGAAAATAGAGGATATAGCGTCTGACAGGTTCTCGGTGATTAGGGATGTACCTCAAGGTTCAGTCTTGGGTCCCCTATTATTTAATGTCTTCCTCAACGATCTATTTTATTTCATAAAAGTGGCAAAGCTGTCAAATTACGCTGATGATAACCAGTTATATACTAGTGACTTAAATCCTGCTGTTGTAGAAGAAGCTATCAACCAAGAACTGAAAATCGCAAGTATGTGGTTTTCCAATAACAACTTGATTCTGAACCCAGATAAATGCAAATCTATGATGATTTCAAACAAAATTCAAATCGATGATTTGACGTTTGCAATAAATGGAAAACCAATACCTAGGGTCGACAGTTTGGAACTATTGGGAATTGTGGTTGAGAAATCATTATATTTCTCAAATCATATATCAAAGATTGCCAAAAAAGTGGGAAAACAGTTAGATGTCCTAAGTCGATTTAAGAAAATTCTCTCACGCTCAACAAAGCTGTGTCTGTATAAATCATTTATTATTCCGCACTTTAGTTATTGTTCTTCCATATGGCAAAACTGTTTAAAGGCTGATAGCAACAAATTGGAAAAACTGAACGAAAGAGCGCTGAGATATATTTATAAGGACTTTGGCACGGATTATCAAATTTTAGCTGGTAGTAACGGGGGTACGCTTGAAGATCGACGTAAAATAGAAATTTTAAATATTGTATTTAAGGCTCTGAATAATTTATTACCTTCATATATTACGAACATGTTTGAGTCGAGGGAAAATATTAAGAATTTAAGAGGCACTAACATGTTAGTGTTGCCTCGTGTTAATACCACACGTTATGGACTTAAATCAACAGTCTATGTGGCATGTAAGGAGTGGAATGCCTTGCCTGATGATTTAAGAAACATTGTTCAATTGAAGGATTTTAAGAGAGCAGTTAGAAATTTTATAATCACATGAAGTATTTTTTTTTTTTTTTTACTTATTTATTTATTCATTTATTTTAATTTCAATTAGTGAAGTTGTATATAGGGTTATTATTTATGTTTTATATACTGTTAGTTTTATATACTGTTAGTTGGTTACAAAGTATGTATTTTTATTTGTAAATAATTCAATATTCTCGGCACATTAGCAAGTATTTGCTAGAGGCCTAAGAAGCTTCATTAACCCGAGATGAAATAAAGTTATCTAATCTAAGGCGCGTTCTCTTCAAAATACTCAGAAATAACGATGCAAGAAATAAACGGTTATATTACGTCCGTCTGGTACCTGTTCCGGTTCAGTAATGGAATATTGTCTCGGCTATTTTCATTGGGTAGTAGACAAGTTGAAATATGGAGTAGCAGCTAATATTTTTTTTTTCGATTTAAGTTGCAATTTTGTCTTTTATCAATTTTATCAATTCAAAAAGTTGTTGCGCCAAAAAGTTATTAACCAGATAACATTTCCCGAACTAAAACAGCTAATTAACTGGTAATCTCACATTAACACTGTTCATTCCATGAACAACTTAGCCAGGCAAAGTCACCCAAAGGAAAGACCTAGAAACCCGACGAACTTCAGATCGACTAACAAATTACGAGAAATTTACGTTCGAATGACTCTGACCGTGCACAAATCCTTGGTTTCGTGTCAATAAATATGTAAACGGTACGCTTGAGTGAGTGAACCCACACAACTCTATTGGCTAATTACTTCATTATTCAAGACTTCTTTTGAGTTCAGTCACCATGACCGTGCACAAGTTGAACAGAAACCTAGAACAAAGATTTTGGCCTAGCTTCCAAACCATATTTCTTGAATGACGATGCCCTCGGTGAATAACCTTGGTAGAATTGTTTACAAAGATAGTCTGGCGCTTTGATATTTTTATTAATAAACTTCTGTCCATTCATGTAACTAACTTCCTGTGATATATATATCATCTGATATTTTTTTTATTATTGTTGGTTGTCCCGAAACCGCAATGCATATTTCAACACAGGTTCATGCCCCTATTTGTTGGTCCACCGCCGATGGTCCACCGCGGGTGCTGGCGCCTTAAAACTAGTTTGCTCATCTTCGGCCTTCCACGGGCTGTCCATGTCGGAATCACATACGTGTTATGTGTTTCCTAGACATGCTGATGAGCCCTGATATTGGGTGAAACAGCCAACTCTGAATCTCGCGTTTTATCTACCGCCTCCCCCCGAAAAAGAAAAAATTTCTCTGTATGTGTTTGCAAACGAAAATTTTGACTAACGTACGAAAATTCCTGGATCTGCCCCTGTCTTTAAAGCCTGGTTCACACGTGAGCATAAGCATAAGGACAAAACAAAAGGCAAAACAAAGGAATGAAGTCAAGCCTGGGACATAAGGATCGTCGTAAGCATAACGATAAGATCATAGTCCAAGCATAAGGCAAGAGCCGAACAAAAGACGAAACAAAGAAAAATTTTTGTTTTGTCTTCGCGAGTCCCAGAGCAGATATGCTTTGTTTTCGTATTGATCTTGTCCTAATGCTTATGCATGTCGCTCGTGTAAACCAGGCTTAAGGTAGTAGATACCCGCAAAAATGCCTCGTTTAACCCTGTATTCAATGTCCTTTAGTTGTAAAAATATTTGCAATGACAAGAATTCATCAAGTCTAGTGGTAAGAGTATTGATCAAGCATTCCCCGAAAATTATTTTGAAGAAATTTAACTTAATTCTAGGTATGCCAGGGGGGCTTAAACATAGGCATGTTCCAGCAGAGGTTGCCATTTTGGGGCAGGTCAACCTCCATAACCAATGGTCAGATTGACAACAAATTCACCAACTTTATAGAACAAAGACTGGAGAATGCAATGACACACTTTTCATTAACACTTGGGGGGTTCTGGTTTCCACAGCAACAATACAAAATTAAAAATTGGAATCTTACATTTTAATTTATATCTACTGACTTATGCTTTGCTCGTATGACTTTACTAACTATATCATTGAATTCTACATGCACGAATACATATATCTACCACATTTCGTGTCAATCTGACCATTGGTTATGGAGGTTGACCTGCCCAAAAATGGCAACCTCTCCTGGAACATGCTTATGTTTAAGCCCCCCTGGCATACCTAGAATTAAGTTAAATTTCTTCAGAATAATTTTCAAGGAATGCTTGATCAATACTCTTAAAATTAGACATGATGAATTCTTGTCGTTGCGAATATTTTTACAATTAAAGGACATTGAATATAAGGTTAAATGAGGTATTTTTGTTGGTATCTACTACCTTAAGCCGCGAAAATGGCCTGGGAGCCATTGTATCCAGAACGACGACGGTATTAATGCTCTGGGGGGAAAAAGATTATCCATTCTCTTTGTCTTGCATGAAGAAATCTTTTGGTTAAAGGAAGTTGTCACTGAAGTTAACGTTGTAGATCTTAAGGTCCCTATCACTACATTGCGTTAATGTTTTCAATAACCCAAAACAATGATAATTGACCGAAAATAAATTTTTCGGTAAAAATTCCTAGACAGACCAAAGACTTTTTAAAGATATGAATTATATGAAAAATATTGTTATGATCAGCGCTTGATGATTGTATACGTACATTACTTGAACAGTATAGCGTTGTGATTTGTGTGTCGCATTTATGGCAAGCGATCCTCGGACGGTATTTTTTTGATGAATTTCATTTTAAGATGATCCTATTGACACACACATTTGCAAAAACGCTTTTTCAGCAGCATTTTACTATCGTACTCTGGGACCTAATTTTAGTTTTGACTTATTACTGATAATTCGTTTGAATATGCCTTGTGAAACCACAGAGTGAGCCGAAGATGTAATGTGAAATGACGTTACCTTTGTAAATATTACAGTAAACCATCTGTTGTCTTAAACTTAAGAGAGTTGGTTGTGTTTTTTTGTTTGTTTGTTTTTTAATTCAAATTGTTTCAAATTTTTACCGCTCAATATAAAACCAAAGAAAAGCTTAATGGAATAATCATTGTAAACAGCCATTTTTGCATTTTTGAGTCTACTAAACAAAATTGCGAGGACAACTTTGTTCTCTTTTGTTATCCTATCCTATCTTATCCTATCCAAGCGAAAAACAATCCAGATCCTCGTCTAGTCGTTGCTGCATACCGGAGACAAGTTGTCCTTTGGGACGGATTTGAATTATGATGCTGCAATGTTACCTACGTGCATAAATTAATAATTATCGCTGTTCTTAAAAACAGTGCCATAATACCTCATATATTCTGACGCTTCAGAAACAAATATTAGCAATTTCAGATAGGTTTGTAACAACGTTATCACAAGATTCGATTAAGACGACATTATAATGTTCGTTTAAACGAAAACAAACGCAATATGACGACTTGAAAAGTGGCCTTCCTTGGGTTTCTTATTAAAGAGAGTTGAAAACTTTACTGATCCAGAACTTTAAAAGTAAGAACTGTTTTCGCCTTCTGGAGACGGAGGAAATGTCGCATGAGACCTGGTAATTTTATATATTGGTATGTTGATATCTCGCCAAATTTAAAATTTCGTTGCTCGTGTGCTCTTGTAAAGTATACTCGTGCCTGCGAGGACAAACCTCGGGCAACGTGATATTTAAACGAGATTTTAAAACAAAAAAGTAAGGAGTGAAAAGGAAAAACGAGTGAACCAAAATCAGACGTTGGTGTTCCATCTCGGGATTATTTATAACAAAAATGTTAAAATTAAAATTATTTGCTAATATATTTTTCAAAAGTATCGTCTAAACTACAGCCGACTAGGTCAATATGTCTCATTAACCCATAAAGAAGATAAAGCACAACTTACGCAATGTGACCAACATTATCTCGTTTTATCTGACACCTTTTTCTTTCAATTACTTTCGAACCCTGTTTTACCTTTTTCTCGACCTCGAATTTGCATCTCAAAATACTTGGACGTGCGGCCATTCACAAATTTAGCTATGAAGTTCTAACGAGAAATGAACGTTAACGGTTCAATTTACCTGATAAATGCTTCAACAAGGTCAGAACCTCCGCGGGAATTGTGAATTCATTGTCCTTGGGGTTAAGTTCTAAAGCAAGGAAAACAACATAAGGGTAACGTCGCGAGAAGCTTGAATGAAAACATTGAACATTTAATAATTTACATGTTGAAACACGCTTAATAATGTATACTTAGCAATATCTAATTATAAGTAATACCATGAAATGAGGTGTACCCCAATCGAGCGGGAGGTTTAATAGCTAATGCACAGAAGTTTCATGGTATTACTTTGTAATATGTTTGCCAAAATTCAACTAATACTACCTCCAGTGACGTCAAACCGGGTCGTCTTAGTCCTAACACGACCCGAGTTAACGTCACTGGAGGTAATATTAATACAAATGAATTTTAATATGGTAAATTAGTTATTAATGGCACCTAGGAAAACAAAAGAAATTGAGGTGAATATGATATTACACAAATAATAAAAAGCGTGATTCAAAGCTCCCCGAGACAAAGGTGATCGGCAAATGCTTAAAAACCTCGATAGACACGGTGCGCTGAATTTCAAAGGTATCAGAGCCCCCTAGTTTACCTTTCAGATAGACTTCTCGAAGAAAAAGTAATGTCTCATTTTTGCAGATGCCTTTAGCACGAACGCTTTATAAGGTTCTGAGTAAAACTCCAAGCTTCCACATTTTGTTCAAAATCGTTTAGTATTAGTGAATGATAAAAATGGTAGTTCAGCTTTAAAGAAACAACTAAGAACGTAAACTAGCTGAGAGAACTTGTCTGTGTCAATTAATTTGATCAAGGCCGTTTTCATATTAAAGTTTTAATTTTAATGCTGTTTTAAGGTTTTAATTTTATTGACTGAGACCGCAGTCAACGTGCTCAGCGCGAAGCTTTTAAAGGAAACACTACTTTCTTGACACAGAAAGCACAACTGGTCAGCAGTTTAATGTTAGACTTGAAAATTAAGTTTTTCATCGTTCAACAGACTCTCAAAATGACTGAGGAAACCTTTGACTAATCTACTACGTTCTGTTCTGTTCAAATTGACGAACATGTATTTAATTTAGCAAGAAATGCAAATGAGATAACGTATGAGGCAAAAACCTTGACACAGCTGAGCATTTCGCCTAATTGGTTAAGTCAGTTTACCTTAAAAAAGTATTTTTTTATCAAATCAAAGGAAACATTGCACTTGGATAAAAATCATAAAAACAAACATTGCATTCCCAGAAATGTGAATACTTTTATGCTGCATAGTTATTTAAAATATCCTATATTAACGGCAGAAATTCCTTAACTTTATTCCACGGAGTGAACAACCTCGAAACTGATGTCTTACCATCAGAGACGTAGCTACGAACCGAAAATGGAGGAACAAAGGAAAACCTGACCTAATGTACCAACCAGATCGTCCCAACCCAAGGATGTGAGAACTGTAGTGGTTGTAGCGGTTGTGACAGCAAAAATTCTTCACCAAGTTATTCGTTGCCTTAGCTTAAAAATTTATAATTTATTTTTAAAATTTGTGGCTATAATTGCCAACATTATAGGAGCGTTTTTACATACGGCAATGCATCAAAACCAGTGAAAACTAACTGCTTTAAATACCATTGGACTCATTCTAGGAGCTCATATACTTGGAAACCTTTGCATCCTTTCGTTCGTGTCCAACATTAAAGTGAAGTGCGTTTATTTATACTGGATAACCCTATCAGCTATCTGAGCTGTTCTCTAGAGGTCCAGTAAGGGCCACCCCTCATGGATCCAGTGTTACTACAGGAGAAAACCGGAATACCTGCAGAAAACCTGCGATGTTTACTACAGTCAAACTGGACAACACTCTTCTCACATGTCACCAAGGTAACTTTAATCAGATAACTGCACGGAGGGGGAATCGAACCCTAGTTACAGTGGTGATAGACACGTGCACTACCACTGTGCCACCACCACCCCATTCATGGCTCAGTTAAAACGAAAATGCTTATATTGCTGGCAACCCAATCTGTGAAGTAAAATTCAAAATGAAATTTCATTTTGGCTAATCATTTTTTTGACGTCGAGACTCAATTCCCACAGTTGACTCGCTAGAATCGCTAACCGAAATGTTCAAGATATTCTTATCCCTGCAATTCGGAAAAAAGTAACCGTGCAACTCCTTACCCAAGGTATTTTACTCGGCGTTCCCCCACTCGCTGGAGAAAGACCCTAGCTACGGCTTGTCACGTGTCTCCTGTGGATAGGGTAGCACAGCAGAATTTGTTGCAAGGCGCGACAACCGTCTCGTTCTATTTTGACACTTTCTTTACAAATAAGTGCATTAAATTACAAGTCAGAACATGAAGCCAATGAAAAGGCCTCCTCTCTCTAACGAAATAGTTTTGGTCGTAGACGCGTGACCAGCCGCAGCCAGGGTCTTTTTCCAGCAAGTGGAGGAGCGTCGAGTAAAAGCCCCTGGGTACGAGGTTGGGAACCGTGCAGCGCGTCAGAATTATCCTCTCTTAGATTTCGGCAATTCCGTCACCTTTTGGCATTTCAAGCATGTAGTTATCATTATTACACAGACAGGAGTATGAAGAACATTTACTGCTAGCAAAAACTCTACCAAAACTTTGATCCAACAACGAACTGATGTCCTGTTCAAGACACGTACTTTTGGGTGGAAGAATCCATAAAGTTTCTAAAGGAGATCCAGTTTTCGTAATGCAATCGTGGATGGACAGATAAATACTTTTAGGCGGGTGGAGGACGTTGTATGGGCCAAGGAACTGAAATAAAGAGTCTGAGCTTAGTTTGCGATTGGGGTTAAAGGAAGAACAAGGGATGCAGGAAAAGTGGAGAGAAAGGACAAAATGGGAGTCTACTTGATGGCCTTTCTCAGTAACATATCGCGGGTAAATAAATATACAAAAAATAAACAAGTGAATACATAGCTAAATAAATAAATTGTCAAGTATGGAAATAAATCAATAAAGAGATAAACTATTATATACAGTAGATAAATTATTAAATAGATGAATAAATAAATACTAACAATTATTTAACTAATTGATAACATTTTATTTATTTATTCACCATAACGTTCGCTAAAAGTTTTATTGTTATTCAAAGCTAAAAACTTTTCAATAAAAAAGATGACTGTATAGTCGAAAACGTTAGTAATTTTATTACTAACGACCACTTATTTAATTATATAATTATTAAAATATTTTTTTAATCAAAAAATAGATAAACAGGTAATTGACACAATAAGCAAATGGTGAACGAAAGGGAGGCAGTTCAGTGTCTACGGCGACCAAGTTCAAAAGTTCAACATGCCAAACTACCAAATCAACCAACCTTGGTGACTAAAGCGACGTTCCGCAAACTGTGAGTTGTGGAAAATATTTGGCGGCTTGCAAGAACTCTTCAGAAAACCGAAAAAATTGCCGAAATTGACCCTGTTAGAAATTAATCGAATCAGAAACAAGGACAGCTGATCGACCTTACGTCAAATGAAAGACTGAAAACAGTATTTGAACAAAACTCGTTAGCAGAATTTTTGGTACATGCAGAGGACAAATAGCTGTTCGTTCGTCTTGATTTCATCTGGTCTGTCAATGCGCGTCGCGCTTCAAGTGCAAAATTTACTTTCTGGGTCGCCGGCCAAAAAGATTGCAGACCGTTTCACTAAAGTAACTAGGTTGCCCAAACACTCAAAGCCGTAGTGCAGTCACGCAAACACGGTGACTGTCCAATATTTCTTCCACACCCGCACCCTGAGATGCACAGATGACCGCTATGAGGAACAAAACTGGAAATAAACCGTGGATGAAATGAAAAACTCATAAAATATCATTACAAAACAATGTTATTTTCAGTATTATGTTACTTCTGTCCATTTATTTCATGAGCACTACAAGAATCGCTATTACTATAAAGATGCAGTTAAAACAGCTTATTAAACAAGACAAAATACTTACATTGATCCGAAGTTACGGAAACGAGTAATTTGCTCAAATATATAACTTAAGCTCCGAAAAGGGATAACCTTTTATTGAATAAACCTACATTTGGCTACGTCTTAGTCATATTATAAGGGATACTCAGACGAGGACTTATCAACAAAATGTTATCCCTATTCGGAGTTATCGCATATTATTATTGTGCATTTAAGCAGCCTCCAGAGCTTTGTATACACAGGGTCTAAAATTTCCCCACCCATTATAGTTCACTGGACAATTTTGTTATTGGCTTCGTTTATTGTCTAGTTTTAAACTTAACATTTACCTTTTGCTAAGAGCAGTATAACATTCTTCAGTAAAAACTTTACAAAAGTTAAACTGAGTAACGTGTGCATTATCTATTTCGATAAAGAACAAGCCGTTTCTTTTAGCTAATCTTCGACTTTAACTAAATAATCTTCAGACTAAAATTTGACGGTTACGCGTTACAGATGACGATTGCAAATAACAGTAGGATATTCTATTGTTTTTTCCCAATCTTTATCTATAGCTCTTAACTGTCAAATTTTAATCTGAAGATGATTGAAATAAAGTCAAAATTTCACTGAAAAAAATCTGCTTGTCATTTATCGAAACAGATAATGCACACATTCCTCAGTTTAACTATTATTCTGTTTTTACCGTATGACAACTTGACAATGTTGTGAAGTACGACTTCTAGACCTCGTAGCACAGGAATTTCACCATCTTACCATTCGTTCTCGACTTCTCTTACTTTGTTATGTACTTCCGAGTACTCTGGTGCTTTGAGTGGTCAGTCAAAGAATTTGGTAAACTTTGAGATCTAAACAGGACTCAAAAAAAGCAACATCCTAAATGCAAGCCAGGCGCAGACATTAAGACAAGTCGAGCTTGGAGGTTTTCCGAGTTCTTGGCTTTCCAGAGTTTGTACAGCGAAACACGATGAAATCTTTATTTTCACAATGCAATTTCTTCGTAGAATATCACGGTCTTCTGATTTTCCAGGTGTTTCAATGGAAAAGAACTTACTTTCTTCGTTTGGAATGTCAAAAGCAAAGCCTGACGTGACGTCAATGTATTTCAAAAGAATAAATCCTTTGAATTTCATGCGGACACTTGCAGTAATAAAATAATTTCACAAATGAAGCTCTTTTTAAAAACTAGTCAGTTAGTAAGTCATTAAGGCTCTCTTCTCGTTACTTCACTTTTAATCATCTAAGAATCATCCTCAGAGACATATGAACAGAAAATTTTTCATGATAATCTGACACTCCCGGAGCCAACTGAAAAATGTTGACTCAAGCGAGATCTGAAGACGATAACCCTTTCATGCTTACGGTTGTCTTACAAGAACGGATTACAGAAATAGATGGAAAAACAAAGCAGGAAACAAAGAGAGAAATAATAATGGAAAAAATCATGCATGGAAGAGTTAAGTGGATCAAAAATACTTTGTTATCTAGAAAAAAAATTTGACTTGCTTGCAAAGCAGTCTCAAGACGAGTCCACGGGTACAAAATTCACCAGTTTTGCGACAACACTCGTTATACGTTTTTAGAGGGGATTTTCTTAATACTTCTTCCTGGCATTCTTCCCTTCTATCCAATTTCCTTTTGAAGTGCACTAATGAAGAAATGTCTCCGAGAGTTACTGCACGGTTTCAAATGAGACAACAGTGAAGCTTAGTAGGTTTACTGTTGTTGCTCGGGGAATCTAGATTGTTCTTAAGTCAATTTTACGGACCCACGTAGCTTATCCGGTTCAGGGATTAAGCAATTTAGTCGATTTTAAAAATTTCTACGACCGTAATGCTATTCCAGAGTTCTTTCTTTACTACGTTTGTATTCCCGTCAACATTTCCATCTGAGAATCAAAAGACAGCGGGCATAGCTAATCCATAGTTAGATTAAGATCATAGATCACGTTATGGTTAGTGAAAGGTTCTCTAAAAGTAACTTAAACTGTCATGTCAAATGATACTTTGGGTCTGAATTTACCCAGACTGGGCGCGTTTCAGGCGTCGGTCTTCACTTGAATATCTAGAGGTATTTCGATTAACATAAACCAGACATCCCTCAACGTTCAAAACAATTTATTCCCGATGATGTGTCGTGTAGTTTGTTCTTAGTCATACAACATGAATACAAACAACGGGTCGTCTCAAGGACTTTGATCCTGCAACACCTATTTCATTCTTCATTTGTTAATCAAAGTGACAGACACCCTAGCCTACGCCATGGAACTGACTTAAATGATATCCATGGAAGTCTGCAATGGCCACAACCAGTGAACTTAATTTTCATATCCAGAATGTTAACTGCATGTCATTTGCTCGAGCAAAAACTGAAGCCAAGATGGCTGCCCACGTAGGGAAATTTTGTACGTCAGTTTCAGTCCGCTTCGTGGTCTTGTGCGTCAGTTCTAGTTCTTAACACGACTTTAACCTTTAGTTTTTGTTTGGTTTGGCTTCGAAAACATTCACAACCATAGAAAATATGCCCAGACAAAATATTACTGGACCAGTTTTAGATATTCGAGTGTTTAAAAGGATTCATTATAGCCGTGTGACCTAAGAATTGTCCTAAATTGTCTGAAGATGGTAAACTGACAGTAAAAATAGGACGTGCGCTTAATAGTTTCTTCAAGTAATTTTTCGAGACCTTTTATCAGGTTTCTCGTCAGTTTGGTGATTTATTTTCATAAAAATATTTAACCTGTAACTCGGTTTAACTTTGTCGAAATATACTTGAAATTCTTAAACTCATTTCTATTTTTTGAAAACAAGTTTTGTGAGTATTTTCAAAGAAAAATCTTCAGAAAATGGAAAAAGTCGCGTGGAAGACTAAAACTGACGTGCAAGCCCGCGTAGGGGACTTAAACTGACGTACAAAATTGCCCTCCATGGACAGCCATTTTGTCTTCACATTTCGTTGGCCAGCTAGCATTCCAGATATGGAAATCGACTTCACTGGCCACAAGTCACCTCGGGTAGACTGGGTCGGGGTAACCAACACGAGCTGCGTTGGTGAAAGGATACAGTAGGAAGCTTTCGGCCAATTACAGTTAGCTCGGTAGATACCAACGTCCAGTCTTCGTGAGGTTTTCCAGAACGGCAAATAATCTATTCAGGACAGCCGCTGCAATGGTTTTCTTATCGTGATGCAAGTCAACCACGTGATTCAAATGTTCGCGAATAAGCCGTTTTTCAATGGTCGCCAACTGGAAGTGTATACGGTTAAGGACTCACTCGTGATACGGCTGTCTCTTACGAGGTTCTTCCTGGCGGATAAGGACACAAATTCTTACGATTTCCTCGCTAATGTGCAAATGCACGGAAACTCGAATAACTTAATCACATCAGAATTAAAGCCTGATTTCCACTAGGCGGAATTTTCCTCACGGCAAAAAAACAATTTGTCTTTTTCCTGATTAGTTCCACTTCACCTTTAAGAAAACTTCATGGGCCATTTCACATATTAAAATGGTATCTTTTTACGTCAAAATGTTTCGGTTCCATACGTGAAACAAAAATTCCATATGTGAAAAATTTTCGTTTGTAAATCTTCAATTTCAGTTATAAAATACGTTTTGAATGCCAACATTTCCACATGTGAAATTTTGAACCAAGTTATTGCTTAATTGAAAATGTTCCAATACCATATTTTTTTTTTCAAATATCAAATCACGTATGAAATTTATATGAAATGGGTTCAAAGTTCGTAAGACAAAGAGACAAGTTCGGTCTGGCCGAAAATTCCGCCAAGTGGAAACCAAGCCCGACTGTCTCAAGCCACCGACCAATCGTGCAAAACGTCTTATTTGCATCGCAATATGAAAATCATTATCTCGGCTACCGTCGTCAATATGTTCAATTCAAATATTACATATACAGCGATTCTTAAAGAGTCAGTATCAGGGTAACGTACTGCCCGCCTGTGTTCGCTTTGGTAGGCATTTTATGGGCCGCGAAATTCTGTTGGTGAAACCGTTGTTGAGTGAGCCTGTGAAAATCTTCCTCTCCATTCATACCCAACTGGTAGACATAGGTGACAAAGACTCAACTGAAATTTTGTCTTACACTGGGGAATTTCCCCTCATAAAAATCCTGTACATGGCAGCTTCGTCTAGTGCTTCCCCACCGAAGCGAGGAAGACCATCTGCAGCTGGACACACACTGATCTGGCTATCAAGTGATGATTTTGACAAATCGTCACAGAGGAAGAATGAACAAAGGTTTGTTGAAAGAACCTGGAGTAAATTTGCGGACTATTTGTTACGTGTTCCTTGTCGTAATCAAGAACCAAGAAGACAAGAAATATCAACGATGAGCAAGACGTTCATCCTCAACACACTCTGGAGCTAAACGGCCCAACTATCCTCGCGATCATAACGTTCTACTCTCAACTCCGAAACCGATTCCGTATCCAAAATTTATGAGTTATTCATGAAAGACAACCCACAATACTTGACGATATTAAAATACGTTACTCCCCAGACAGTGTTAAATAACGTAAAAAGTTCAAAGGTGGGTAACTAGCGAAAGTGAACGCAAAGAATTCCAAATTCATGTTTCTAACACTTTTCACTATCTGACGGAGCGCCTTTGCTCGAAACGTTAGAATTCTTTGTGATCAGTCACGGCGGTTAACAACCTTTGAACTTTCAACGATAGTTCTACCGCAGGCAACCAGCTCGTTAGGCCACAGCTCTCAAATGCCTCGAAACAGATAAGATATGGAAATAAAAACACAAGCGCACAATGCATTACCCTGACACTGACTCTTCAAACGAATCTCAGAGTCAGATTATTTTCACTCACACGCCCATCATAAGATCGTGCAAGTCTTGCTATTTGGTGGCACGCCGAAGCCATTTTCCTTCTGTTTCGACGCGCTCGACAAACCATCGACAATCCTCACGACATCGTTCATCGCTTCCGTTGCAGCGTCAGCATCATCATTGGCAACAGCCTGTGCAACTTTGGCCGCGGCGCTAGCAGCGCGTATGCCTGCGGAACTTGTCTTTCTGGTCTGGCTCAAGTGTTCAGCTGCTGCTCCAACCATCGCAGCCGCAACTGTACAAGCCGCCAGACGCCTAATCTGACTGTTCTCGGAAGTTGAACTTCTACTGTCGGTAACCGAGGAGAACTGCACTTGGCGTTTCTTTTTCCCCGCTTTTTTGGGCCGTTTTTGATACTGTGCGTCTTGCAACGGTTTACTTGGTTCCATACTGGGCACAAAAGATGCCGTAGACGAAGGCTCAGACAGTTTTTCGTTCGAAAGAACCGGAAATGATGCAGGTTTGCGTTCGTTCAAAGGCTCCGACAACGACGGGGACAATGGCAGGATGTCTCCGGTACCGTATAACAGAGTCTGACACTCGGTGATCAAGGAGCTAAGTTGTGTTGGATCAAACGTGTGCGATACCCCGTTACCACTTCCGCGATTACGGTCCACCCACACCACGTCGGCTAACTCTTTGGCTAAGTTCGGTTCAAAACATGCAGCCACGATATGTTTGTTGTTATTCTGGGCTATTGTGATGTCCTCGTTAAGAGAAGGGTCTTCGAGGTATCTGCAAAGTATGAGAAAAGAAATCAAGAAAGTTGCACAACAGCCGTGGAATTCTTCGAGATCAGTCATGGCAGTTACGAACCTTTAAACTTTTTACCTTATTAAACAGTCTACGCAGTATTCTGTTTTCATAATATTTCAGAACTCAGTGATCCGATTGCAGAACGCCCACTGAACAGGAGCTAAGTATTATTCCGAATATACGTCTACTAAACCTTTAGATCCCAGATTCTTCTAAATGTTTATTCAAATCAAAATTCTTTTGTAAATCTCTTGAATTATTTTATGAATCTAATTTGCAAGTATTAAATCGTACAGATATGCACGATTGGACACTATAGGGTTAAACCTTTATCCCCTAACCGCGCATACAGAGGCGGTTTAATGTCTGCACATTGGATTCAAGAACAGATCTCAATAGATTTTCAAAATATTTTTGAATATATTAAATAATCTATAATTTCTTTTAAAAAGTGTGGTGTATAAACCTTTTATTTACAAACTCAACAATACAGTGACAACACTCAAAAGGATCACAACGCACACACCCAACGAAATCGACATCATGGCGTGATGCGACGTCACTAGTCTCAGGACTCTACATTCCTCCACCCTAACTTCTAACATGTGTTCAATGTCATTCGAGCCCAAAAAAACCAGAAAACTAAATAAGTTCTTCGACTTAAATGTGATTATTCGTATCGTTCCGGCGGCTTACGTTCACTTGCCGGGTAACGTCTTACAAATTCTGGTGTTTCGGTAGATTGAGTTCGTGTTTCTCCACTCTGTGCGACTGTGGTATTACTACGCTGTGGTGACGTACTACGTGCATTATTTCCGAACGGTAACTCTGGCTCAAACGAAGGTGGTATTAGTTCTTCTATGGGTTGACTCTCGCGGGCCAAAAGTTGGTCGTGGTGTCTCCGAACAATATCACCATTTTCCAGTTTGATTCTGGCAGAAACAGGACCAGTTTGTTCTATGATAGTTCCGGGAGTCCATTTTCGGTTTCCAGAATAATTTCGTGCTTGGACTTCGTCTCCTACACTCAAACGTCGTGATCGACTATGTTGATCGTGTAGATTTTTCTGCCTGGTTTGCGCTGCCTCGACTTTCATCGCAGTATTTGGTTTCAAGAGATCTATCTGGGTCCTTAGATTGCGACCCCATCGCAACTGACTTGGTGTTTCACCGGTGGTTGTATGTGGAGTTGTGTGATAACTCAATAAGAAGCGAGCTAATTTTGTTTCGACGCTTCCTTTTCCTTGCTTCTTCATTCCCTGTTTGAAGGTCTGCCTGCCCTTTCCACTAATCCGTTCGAGGATGGGTGGTACGGTGCTGTAGTTATGTGGCGTATCCCGTTTCTTCGGGTAAAAGTCTTAAAATCGTTGCTGGTAAAGACGGAACCGTTGTCGGACACTATAACTTCGGGTAGTCCATGTGCACTAAAAGTAGCTCTGAGCTTTTCGATCGTTGTTTCTGTGGTGGCGGAGTTAAGACAGTGGATGTCTAACCATTTTGAATGTGCGTCTATGATAAGGAGAAACATCTTTCCCATGAAAGGACCAGCAAAATCAATGTGTATCCGAGTCCACGGACGGCTTGGCCATTCCCAGGGATGTAGGGTTGCCGGAGCTGGCATTTTCCGGTGTGCTTGACATACTTGGCAGCTTCTTACTTTTCCTTCCAATGCAGAGTCGATCTTGGGCCACCAAACGTGGTTCCTAGCGATGCCTTTCATTCTGACGATGCCGGGATGACTGTCATGGAGAATTTTCATCACTTCTTCCCTCCCCTGGGGTGGTATGATGACGCGTGACCCCCACAATAGACATCCTGCGTGGACGCTTAGTTCGTTCTTCCGTGTGAAGTAAGGTTGCAGTTTCATGTCTTTGACAACTGAAGGCCAACCTTGCAGTACAAACTGCTTGATTCGAGAAAGCACCGGATCACGAGCTGTCCATTGTTTAATTTTCCCTGCGTCGACTGGACTTGCGTTAAGATCTTCCATCAGATGTATAATGTCACCGGGTAGTGGTGTCGACTGTGGTGTATCTGGGAGTGGCAAACGACTTAAGGTGTCCGCGTTTCCATTCTCGCGACCGGGTCGGTATATAATCTCGTACTCGTATGCTAGGAGTGTTAAATTCCACCTTTGCATCCTACCTGCTGCCATAGGCGGTGTGGCTTTATCGGGGTTCAGCAAACCAATCAGTGGTTTATGATCGGTGTAGATGATGAAGTGTCGACCATACAAGAACTGGTGAAACTTCTTAACAGCAAATATAACGGCTAGTGCTTCTTTATCTAGCTGGGAATATCCTCTCTCAGGTTTGGAGAGTGACCTTGATGCAAAAGCGATCGGCTTCTCACTACCGTCGTCCATTTCGTGTGCTAGTACAGCACCCACGCCGTACGGAGATGCATCACACGAAAGAATGATCTTCTTTGCGGGATCGTAATGTACTAATACTCGGGATGATTGCAGTAGGTCTTTAGCTGCTTGGAAAGCTTTTTGTTGACGGCTTTTCCATATCCAACATTTTTCCTTGCGAAGGAGCTCGTGGAGAGGTTCCAAGGTCGATGACAGATTAGGAAGAAATTTCCCGTAAAAGTTAACCATTCCAAGAAATGATTTCAGTTCAGTAACGTTGGTCGGAGCTGGAGCTTCCTTGATAGCTTTAACTTTAGCTTCAGCTGGATGAAATCCTTCTTTATCCACTCGGTGTCCCAGGCATTCAAGTGATGGCTTCATGTACTGGCATTTCTTCTTCTTAAGGCGTAGACCCGCATCTGAAAGACGTTTCAAAACTTGGTCTAAGTTGTTTAGATGTTCTGCATCTGTTGGACCGGTGGTAAGAACGTTGTCCAGTAAAACGCCTACACAGGGTACTCCTTGTAGCAATCCTTCCATCATTCTCTGAAAAATACCAGGTGCTGAAGCGATACCATAGGGAAGGTGTTTATATCTGTAGAGGCCTTTATGCGTGTTGATTGTCAAGTATTTCTTAGAGTCCTCGTCCATTAACATCTGCTCATAAGCATGACTAAGATCTAGCTCTGTAAAGGTTTGGCCACCTGCAAGCTTCGTGTAGAGGTCATCTAATTTTGGGATTGGATATCCATCAAGCTTGGAGACTTTGTTGACTGTTAGTTTATAATCACCGCAAACTCTAACAGTGCCATCTTGTTTGACCACAGGAACAATAGGTGTGGCCCACTCTGAATATTGGATTGGCTGGATTGTTCCTGCTTTTTCTAGCCTGTCTAAATCTTGTTCAATCTTTTCTCTCAGTGCATATGGAACTGGCCTGCCTTTGTGGAATATTGGTGTTGCTGTTGGATCTATGTGGATCTTTGCTGTTATCTCTTTTAAAGACCCGAGCCCTTCTTCAAATAATTGAGGGTACTTTCTCACTACCTCTTCTTGGTGCTGGTTTACTGGAGAAAGCTTTTTGATTGCATGCCAATTTAATGCTATCTTACTTAGCCAATTTCTACCAAGTAATGCTGGCCCATGTCCTTGGACAATGAGTAAAGGCAGTTTATATTCTTTGTTTTCATATGAAACCATAACATCAAGGCTGCCCCTTGGTTTAACTTCCTCCCCAGTGTAAATATGAAGTACTGTCTCTGTCTTCTGCAGTTTAGGTAATTTACCATTACTGTGTAGCTTTGCAAACATCTCCTCACTCATGACTGACAGAGATGCACCGGTGTCAAGTTCCATATCTATGGGAACCCCATTTACAGTCACATTCACTTTATAGGGAGATGGGCTTTTACTGTTAAACATGAACATAGAATATGCTGTGGCACTTCCTTCATCTTCTGAATGACTTCCTCTTCCTTCACCAAGATGGTGGGTGGATGTGGGTTTCTCTGATTTCTTTTTCCCATGTTGTTTTGCTACTCCAGACTTTTTCTTCTCTTTACTTCGACAAGCCCTGGAGATGTGCCCAACTTTCCCGCACGTGTGGCAATTAGCTTCCTTAAAACGGCAATCGCTGGGGTGGTGATTACCATCACACCGAAAACATTTGGCTGACCTGCCTGTATCTTGCCTTCTAGGGTGCTTTAGCTGTTTCTCTAATTTATTCACTGTGCTTCCGCCGGGGGTATTGTTATTGTGTATCTCTTGCGCGTCTTTCTCGGATGTTTCAATGGCTATGGCTAAGTCCATGGCTCTTTTCAATGTCAAGTTGGGTTCTGCTAACAGGCGTCGTTGAATTTTGTTGTTACTCGCCCCACAAACTAAACGATCTCGCAACATCTCATCTAAAGTCGCTCCAAATTCGCAATTCTCCGAGAGACGTCTTAACTCAGCTAAAAATACTGAAATGGTCTCACCTTGTTGCTGACCACGGGTGTTAAATTTGAAACGTTCAACTATCACTGAAGGCTTTGGCTTGAAGTGTTCTTGAACCAACTTTGCCATGTCTGCGTAGCTCTTTTCCTTCGGATCTTCTGGAGCTACCAAACTTCTGATCAGCTTGTATGTCTTTGCACCAACACTAACCAGGAATATCGACCGCTGTTTAGCGTCTTCTGTTATTTCCTTTGCTTCGAAGAAGTGGTTAAGGCGTTCGACATAATGGCGCCAATCTTCGCTCTCGTTGTATTCATCTATCTTTCCAAAAGTCGGCATGGTTTCCTCTACCAATTCCTGTCTCAACCAGTCCGGTTATCCTCGAACACTTCGTCTACTTCTCTGGCCGAAGTTTAAGTTTTCCTCGTCGCCAAAAATGTGGTGTATAAACCTTTTATTTACAAACTCAACAATACAGTGACAACACTCAAAAGGATCACAACGCACACACCCAACGAAATCGACATCATGGCGTGATGTGACGTCACTAGTCTCAGGACTCTACAAAAAGTGAGGGGCGAAATGGTTTAAACAGTACATACGGGTTCTGTTACCTCCCACTGGCTTTACGAATTTGACCCCATGGCCGAAGTTTTGCACAGCAGGTGATAGCCACTAACCTATTTATAACTGGACTGATAAAGGACCTCACAAAAAGGTTCCCAAAATGGCGTCAGTTATGGGTCCTTGTGTTCATGGGACCAACCACTGAACGAAATTTGCTGGCTCGGGTTACTATTAACGACCAATCAGTTGTTGCATAATAATCTTCCGAACCGTCAGCTTTACGGAATGTTTCCATAATCCATACGTACACGAAAATCAAGCGAGTGTTTGACGAATGAAAAATTCATAATTTCTACTGATACTTTTATGCGAATACTTCTTAATTGGTTCCATATTCAGCGATAACCAATGGTGGAATGGAAGGAAAACACTCCGTATGTAAATAGTTGTTGAAAAATATTTATGGCAAGTACTCTAAAAACCGCCCAAATATCTGTTAAAACCGCAGGTCATTGGTCGATGCCATTAGCAGAACGACGCACGTATTTCAATGATGACGCAGTCTATTTGGGGATACTTCTCGCCACTCAGACGTAATGGCACCAAACATGTATGTATGAATGTATAAACAAACAAACAAACCAAGGGAAATGAGTGTCAATCATTTTGTAAAAATGCTCAGTACGGATGTTAGGCAAGATTATAGTTAAAAAAAATAAAGGTGATATCCAGAGGTTATTTTTATATATTTTCGAGGCAAGCCCCTTTATTAAGATAACGATGCTTTTATTAAAGATTTTTAAAGTTTGATCAGTGATTTTTTATATTAATATTTTTTATTATTAATGTTTTACTTATATATATGTACCGTACCGGCAATCGAGAGACACTGGTTCGATTCCCGTTGGGGGACTCAGAAATTTTCTGAGATAAAGCTTAAGAACAAACTTTTCATCATATATATCCAAGCTTACAAACATCTACACTTAGTAAGATGAAATGTATTTATACACAATATCACATTACAGGTATGTTCAGCTTTCAAGTACGAAAGAGGCATATCAATATTGCGAACCAGGTCTCTAATTAACATCATACCTGCCGTCTGAGACCCTATAGTCCAGCGGTAGAACACCGTACCGGCAATCGGGAGACACGGGTTCGATTCCCGTCGGGGAACTCAGAAATTTTCTAAGATAAAGCTTAAGAACAAACTTTTCATCATATATATTTATATTGTCGCGAGCAAGGATCCAGGCGGGAATCTCAATTTCAGAACAAATATTAATGCCCAGCAAAGTACACGCAATAAGGCCATGATTATTTCTTTGATTAAACATATTTCTTTTACAAATCATGGCCTTATTGCGTGTACTTTGCTGGGCATTAATATTTGTTCTGAAATATATATTTATACATATACTGTTACGTGACAGTCGTCACGCGCCGAGAACATTCTAGAACATTTAAACTTCTCTTAGTTTTTCCTTAGTCATACCGCTTACTCATGCCGGCATTGTAATTCTGCTGACTCACACTGATGTAAAAACTTTTTAGGTTACTTGACTCATAAACACTGTCAGGATTGTTACTAAATATAGTATATTAGGTCAATTTAGAAATTACAAAATTGACGTCATACTTTACGGACAGACTATATAAGCGCGACTCGCTTCGACCCTCGGTGTGTGTTGTTTTGTGTGCTCAAGCTCGTTACCTGTATTCAAGTCTTGTTGGTGTAATACAAGAAGTTAACAGTTGTGGTTGAAACGCTTTACTGGCAGAACTTTCGTCATTTGTCACCGCTGGGTTGTCAGAGTCGAAAGCTTAAAACTGTCAAGAAGACAGATAAGCTTTGAACATTTTTAGTTGTTATCTTAACTCTTTAGTTTCTTTTCTCGTTTGTAAATAAAACTTTTCATTTCTTGTTACACGTCAGTAACAATACATACTCACATAAACATTTCGAAAAGCTAAAAACACTCGTCTCGCGGCGTTTCAAGTCTCTCAACATCCCACGTGTTTGGAGCACATTATCCAAACACAGGAATCCATCTGGTATTTCTGAAACGATCAAGACCTCTCCCACAAGACCAGTTAATGATTACTTTTCTTATAAACGATCATCCCTACGCCAAAGATTTAGTTAAACTATATTTATTTACACTGGATTTCTCTATCAGCTATCTATGCTGTTCTTCCCAGTTTTAAATTACTTTAGAACTTCCGATAAGCGACCACTCATGAAAGGGATTAAGATAAATCATAGCAACTTAGTAAGTAGGTGGGATCTCACTCCTAAATTCAGCTGATCAACGCCATAGAGGCTGCTCAAACGAAGTAGACTAGTAGACCCGTTGTCAATAAGCAAAGACCATTTTACACTGATTCGAGTTTCTTGGTGGCTAAAAACTCTGCAGCATATGTGTCTGAAACTCTTGTGAACAGATCTCTCATGACCAACCACCTGGCAGTAAGGGACTACCTTCCTTTAACACATTGCGTGGCCAGCCACCACAGGACTAACAAGCCACTTTACATTAAGTAGAAACAAGGTTCAATTGCCTCCACACAGTGACTACTTACAGCACTTTTATGTATTACGAACAAGCTTAAGTAAAGGAATCCCAAAGTTGTGAGTTGACTTTGACGTCAAACTATTCGACATAATCATTTTGACAACTTTAAAGATTTGAAATCAAAGATGGACGTATCTAACATGTTGAAATTTAGATTCTTCGTTTATAGCCGACCTCGTCCAATTGGCTTCAAGTCTCCAATACGTCCTACCGTTTAACGATTTTTTTTCTATGAAGTGTCTTAATGTTGTTATGTGACAGTCGTCACGCGCCGAGGACATTCTAGAATATTTAAACTTCTCTTAGTTTTTCCTTAGTCATACCGCTTACTCATGCTGACATTGTAATTCTGCTGACTCATGCTGATGTAAAAACTTTTTTAGGTTCCTTGAGTCATGAACACTGTCATAATTGTTACTAAATATAGTACATTAGGTTATTTAAGAAATTACGTAAATTACGCCATAGTCTACGGACAGACTATATAAGCGCGGCTCGCTTCGACCCTCGGTGTGTGTTGTTTTGTGTGCTCAAGATCATTACCTGTATTCAAGTCTTGTTGGTGTAATACAAGAAGTTAACAGTTGTGGTTGGAACGCTTTACTGGCAGAACTTTCTTCTTTTGTCACCACTGGGTTGTCAGAATCGCAAGCTTAAAAGTGTCAAGAAGACAGATAAGCTTTGAACATTTTTAGTTGTTATCTTAACTCTTTAGTTTCTTTTCTCGTTTGTAAATAAAACTTTTCATTTCTTGTTACACGTCAGTAACAATGTTTTTTTTTTTCTATCATCTCATGAAGGCAACTGGCAATTCGAGATTCAGTCAACTCTCGCGTTGCGGACATCCCGCTATATCGGACACCCCGTTATTAAGGACAGATGGTAAATCCCCGGCCGAAACTACTATGAAATGCATTGAAATAACTCTCGCTATCACGGACTCTCGCAATTACGGAATTGCAGACACTTCATGCGGTCTCAAACTAACATTTGTATTGTTTTACTCTCGTTACAACGGACACCTGCTGTTTGTCAGCGGAAGTACTTTGAATATTCTGTTCGTCATTACATCTGTAGACAAAAATGACAGACATAAACGTGTCTTTCAATACGACCAAGGTTTATGTACCGATCTTCAAAGTTCTTCCGCTCTGCTTACATTACTTTAGAGGCTTTTTAGTTTGTTTTGCCATTTCAATGCTCTTGACAAACTTGCGCTTTTGTATAGACTGTGTAGTGGCTATTCCTTCTTGTTTGTCTCACAAGGACTGCCTGGCTATATCAACGCTAATAATGAGTTTGTCAAGTCTTGTCAAATGTCTATATTCACCATAAAACTTGTAAAGAACGGGAAACTCTAAACCCAGGCCGGCTCCTCTGTTTACCCTCTTTCCACAAATGACGGCTTCTCCTCTGTGATGTACTCTTTTCAAAAATGAAGAAACAATTTTGGACAGTCCTAAAGGAATATGCCCGACAACTCGTCCGTTATCTTCTGTTATGGCCACAACATGCGGATCTTTGGCATTTTCCGGTTCACGTTGAAGCACGAGAGTCATGTCAATTTCAGGCTGAAATATCGTCTTTGTAAGCAACCAAGAATAATAAGACTTGTATTCTTCACACTTTTCTTGACTTGCCACGCATTTGTTAGTATTTGTCAGTATTTATCTAAAACATGATTACTAACTTCGCATAAGTCGACTGAGTTTTGTTACGTTATCGTAGCTTTACAGTGAAGGAAAATGCAATTGACACTGATTCATGTTACAGTTTGATTTTTGGTTTGGGTGTATAATATTTTTTTCTCAATATAAATTTTTGATTTGTATTTTAATTTGTATTGTGTATTTATATATTACAGTAAATGTTAACTAGAAATTGAAAGAAACTGGACATTTCAAAATTAAAAAGCAGTAATACATAGTAAAGACATTTTACAACCTAACTTTGGTCATTTTTCTCACACCCCGCAATTACGGACTCTCGCTATTATGGACACTAAATGACAGTCCCCACGGTTTCCGCAATAACGAGAGTTGACTGTACGTGAATCTTATGTTTATTCTGGTTGTAATAGGAACGCAAAGCATATTGTCTTTGAAAAATACCTACAGAGCCTAAAAAGGATACGGATAAATAGGCTTTGAAAAACGCGATATGAAATCTGTAGTTTGAAAAGCGTATATTCCGTGTCCTAAACTCTTGAAGTCAAATTTTAAAAAATTAAGGAACTCATTCAATAACCAAGAAATCAACAGTAAACAGAGAATAAACAACATCAGAAAATTCATAATAATATGTATGTAGTCTAACTGGTGCTATGTAAACAACGAACAATGTATATATTGTTTTTTACGTGCATAAAACAAGTATTTGGCTGTCAAAACCGTCAGTACTCGCACGAACGCTGCGATCACTTGAATAGCTCTATCATACTTCCCAAGTTTACGGAAAGAGCGCGTACATGATAAATTTACATGCTCTTGACCACTAACTGTGCTACATTTTCATCGATATGCAAACGTCAAAGAATTGAACTATTTCACTAAAAACTATCGAGAAACAGTGACAAGGCTAACCGAAGTGACAAAAATGACTAAAACCTAGTTCATACGTCGAGCTTTTCATGTGCCAAATCTAATGTTAATGAGCAGAATCCTTTATTCGAATTGATTTGCATTTGATTCGGCACATGAAAAGTTCGACGTTTGAATTGGGCCTAAGCGTTCTCGTTGATTATTTCCCTTAAATGACTAACATTGAGAGTTCTGGGCTTTCCAATCCAATTTGCGGTCGTTTCAGCCTCTCAAAGAATACTTTCAGCACGTTGAATTTTACTCAGTATCTGGCATGGTCAAGACAGAACAATATGTACTGTATTTCTGGATGAAAAATAGAACTAGATGTATCGTATTTCCGAATAAAAAATAACTTTAATTAGTAGAAACTTACAAGAAGTCTACAGTAAATGCGACATTCCGATTGGCTACACTTCTTGATATCGAGCAGAAGAGAGTGACACAAGGAAACCGTGTGTTTCGACCAACAACAACGCTTATTCCAAGTTTTCCCTCATATAAGTTAACTGACGTAGCTTTTTAAGAGTGTAATTAGATTATCTGCCCTCAACTTCAGCGAAATGACAGTTAACCCAGGGCTCACTCTCGTCAACAACCACTTCACAGAAATTTCGAGCTGATAATCTAATTTTCTAGTTAATTAACCATTCGAAAAAGTATAAGTTTACGTCCTGTAAATAGGACATCGGGCAGTAAAAGCACGAACTAATAGACAGTAGCGTAGCCAGGGAGGAGCAGGGGAAAGTTGCGCCCCCCTCCACTTTTCAGTCAGACCAGGTCTTTTAATACATCCATAGCATTTGTCGGTACAGTGATTTTGTCCATCGCAGATTTACTTTGCGTTTGTAATACCAGCATGAAAAGTCGATAAATAAGTTCCAACTTTTAAATTTAAGTGCACGAATCGCTCACAATGCGAGGAATCCTGTTTCTACCGACCAGAATTATATGGTTCGTGGGTACCTCAGGAAAAAGTGGTGGTGGCTGTGATGGCTGAACTTAAAGGTAATATGAAGCTACGTGCCATACCTCACGTGGTGTGGTGCACTTTATCGTTTAATAAGTCGTTTTCAAATTTAATATCAGTTAGAATGATCATGCAAAAATTGTTCATTCTCTTATAGAATTTTGTTGACAGATTTACTTTTACCGTTACGGAAATGCTTTGCTTGCTTTTTCCTAAATTATTTCTGTTGGTATATTAAGAACGTCTTTTCGGTACATTTGTCTCAAATTTCTTCTGCCTCTCCACTTTCAAATTCCTGGACAGATATAGTGACCAAGTTATGAAGAAGCTCAAAGCAGTGAACGATGATGGGAGATTAAGCGAGCAGCCTTAAAAAAACGTATAGATGCTAAAATTTGGACTGTTTTATTCAGAATAAACAATGAAATGTAGTGACAGATAAGTCACACAGATATTCGTTTTCAATTCTCGAATTAAAATGATCATCACATAAAAAAGGTAGTATTGTTAGACATACTCTACATTGCCAACTCCAGATGTCTTGTGGCTGGTTGACAAACCAACCTGCCATCAGATACATCGGTAAAGATTCCAAAACCTGAACAAAACTCGGACAATCATGATTTAATAACGCACACACTTGAACGTGCATGACCTACTTGACACGCAGTTTTTCTCACATGGTGAACAGAGAAATGGAAAGGCACATTGATGGAGTTTATAGATATCTTCACAACTTCTTGAGTTAAAATTCGTTCATTTTTGGTGCTGGCTGTTTCATAACCTCCGTTTGCGACTACCAAGAACAAACTACGTCATGGCCTTCAGCAAATGGTCGCGATACTCGAACACCTTGGACCAAACGACACGAATTGCTGCAGTATATTAGATAACAGATGACAACCACGCTCGTACGAAAGCGCACAACACAAGCATATTCAAGAAAAGACAGACGAAAAAGCACAGAAAATGTAAGAGGATGACACTCTTCTGCTTGTCTGATTGTGCCACTTGCATGCGAACAGCGAGTTCTGAAGACGACTGAGATGTCTAAAATTAAAAATCACTGCAGGAAAGTAACACCAACGTTGATATACTTTTAACATGAAATCCCTTTATTTTTTCCTAAATAGCTCCCGAGTTCTGATCGGATTTCCTGCTCAGGTAAGTAAAGATAGCCTAGTCAACTGCTGAAAACCTATGCCTTCACAGGGACTTTCTGTCTTCGATAGAACTAGGTGCAGTTCTTAGGTTACAAAGCCGAAACAAACTTATTTTTTCGTACACATTGTAACGTACTGCGGGCACGGCCAATGTCTATCGTTTCGTAACAATAGGCATCAAGCATTCACAGAGCCAAGTGATGTATTTTCTGTCGGGGACAATGATAAAGTTCTTATTATCATACATGCAATTTAACCATCAGTCACATTAACGCAAGTTCTGAGGAGAAAATTTCTCGAACTAACACAGCATCAAGACAACGTCTGCACATTTGCCTACAAGAATTAGGATCAATGGATTACATAACTAACATAACAAAAGTATAAATTTTAAGCCTATTATTCCCAAGGGGATTCGCACATGACATACAGGGGTCTAAAACTAGGTTTGACGCCTCAAGTTATCCACCGCTTTCGGTAGATGCAACTTCGACTAAAAGGCGAGCCACGTCTTAAAGTCAGAAATTACCTAGGCAACGCAACAGTTCAAGCAATTAGAATGTACTTTCTCAAACTCATTCATAATTCACAAAGCAAAAACAAAACTCATAATTAATCAATATTTAGAAATGGGAAGATTAAAGTTAAATATTGCCAAATTTTGGCTTGATTTTTGCCTAAAATACTGGTCCGTTTGAGAAGGAATTTCAGACACTCGTTAAGTGTTCTTCCTCCAATTTCAAAATACCTCGAAACTCTTGAAAAAAGCTCGTCTTTGCCTTGTTCTTTAACTCGTTTCTCTGTGTTTAGTAATCGGAGGAAGAACTTCAACTCGTGTTTGAAATATTGCTTCAAGGTCAAAAATTCTTCGAAGGTTCCGAAGATTTAAGCCTTTCCTCCGCCCACCAGAGGTGCATTTAATTCTTGCGCCTCTAATGCGATTATGAAGACCAAATTCTTCAGCTTTGCCCTTATACTATCACGAAACACTAGAATTCTTCAGCCTGCATACCAGCTGGCGCGGATTAATGGTCATGGTTGTATCTCAGCTGGGAGACTATGTCTGAAAAACAGGTCGGATCAAAACTCGAGCTTTTTCAATATTTAAAGAAGTCATGACGTTGTCGTAATATCAGCAGGGTGCAAAGGTTCTCTCGTACTCCTAAATAACAGCGTGTCAGCGTGGTGTGAGAGAATGGCCGTATGAGACGGACATCTCCGTTTCTTTCCAGTAAGGACCGAGATTCCCAAATGGTCTGAGACTTGCGTCTGGAGGTGCCGGGATGTTTCTCCGACATACAAGGCTCCGCAGCCTTGACACGTGAATTTATAAACAACATGCGATCTCAGACGTGTGGGAATCCGGTCCTTAAGAGAAAAGAAATTTGAAACCCGTACAGTGGGACGAGGTACAAAGCGAATAGTGATATAGGGAAAGGCAGATAAGAAGAGTTTTCTTAACTGAGTTTGGATCTGTAAAAAGTGTAAACCAGTAAAAGCTAAAGAGAAATAAATGAGACGTTTAGGAACAGCAAAAGGTTTAGGTATAGGTGAAGAAACTTTGTGAAGAAACGAATTAAAACAGCTGTCGACAAGTCTTGCAGGAAAGGCATTAGAGATGAAAATACGTTTAAGCTTCTCCAGTTCACAAAGAAAAGTAGGATATGTAGAGCAAATGCGAAAACAACGGTTAAGAAGAGAGTATATTAAGCCTTTCTTGTAGGTGAATGGAATAAACGAATTAAAATTAGTCAGTAGACCAGTAAATGTAGGTTTACGGTGAACAGAAGTTAGGAAAGTGCCAACAGAGCGGTTAATAAGAATATCAAGAAAATGAATAGAGTCATTCTCGTATTCAAAAGTAAAATTGATGTTACGATGCGGTGAATTGAGGTAATTAAGAAATGGCAGAACATGATCGGAAGAACGAAACAAGACAAAACAATCATCGACGTAACGACGATTGTATAAAGGTTTAATATCAGAAGGACAATTATTTAACCAGGTTCATTCGTGACTGCAAAGAAAAATATCGGCGAACAAGAGACCTAAAGGCGAGCCCATAGCCACACCATCAATTTGGTCACACAGAGCCATCAAAAAGGATATGACAGTTCCTAACTGCTAAATTAAGAAGTTTACGAAAGTCAGGAATAGAAAAGCCGGCTTGAAAGTGAGTACTAGTATTAAAGAGTCGTTGGATAATAATGTCAATGGTTTCATCTAAGGAAATGTAAGTAAAGAGAGAAGTTATATCAAAGCTAGCCATAAATACATTGTCTGTGTTTGAATCTAAAGAATGTAGTTCTTGGAGAAAAGAAAATGAATCATTGATGGAGTACTAGCAGGTGGAAAAGTGACGAAGAAGGGACACTAAGTACTTAGCGACATTATAAGAGAGTGAGTTAATGGAGGAACCTATAGGTCTAAGTGGAATGTAAAGCTTGTGCACCTTCCGAAGTCCATACAGGATACCCGGACGAGATCCAGTTGTTCTTAGACTAAAGTAGAGAGTAGCATCAATAACATTCTCTATTTTCAGTTGTCGAAGAAAGTTCTTAATACGATTTTCACGTTCAGTGGTAATTTTCCCTGGATCACCACCAAGCTTCTTGAACGTATCACAATTATTTAGAATATCCATCACTGTCTGGTTATAGTCCGATATATCGAGAATGACTAATCCGTTGCCTTTGTCTGGCTTGATAATAATGTTCGGGTCATCTTTCAAAGTCTTTAATGTTCTTATATCGTACACGTCTTTGATTCTCTTGGGTCAAGAATTTCTTCTCAATTTTGCCCTATTTACTTGAGTTGAAGGTGTGTAGAACTATAGATTACTATTAACTACATTATAAATTATCATTTTCAGCAATAATTTTAGAAAAGCATCGATGCAGAAATCTCCAAGTTTGGCTGTCAATCTCCAGGTATTTTAGTTCTTATGTTTTAAAATCTCCAGATTTAGCATTTGGTAAAGTTGGCATGTCTGCAAAGTTTCTTCACCTTTACGCAAACCTTTTACTGTTCCTAAACGTCTCATTTACTTCTCTTTACCGTTTACTGGCTTACACTTTTTACAGATCCAAACTCAGTTAAGAAAACTCTTCTTATCTGCCTTTCCCCATATCACTATTCGCTTTGTCCCTCGTCCCACTGTACGGGTTTCAAATTTCTTTTTCACTTAAGGACCGGATTCCCACACGTCTGAGATCGCATGTTGTATATAAATTCACGTATCAAGGTTGCGGAGCCTTGAATGTCCGAGAAACATCCCGGCACCTCCACACGCGAGTCTCAGACCATTTGGGAATCTCGGCCGTTACTGGAAAGAAACGGAAATGTCCTTCTCCTACGACCATTCTCTCACACCACGCTGACACTGGACACCCCATCTCATTCGATGATTTTAAAATCATCAGCTCTTGTTACTCTGAGTCTGAGTTACTTTTACGGGAAAGTTTACTTATCTTCAAACTAGAGCCTTCTTTACAACCCAACATGGGCTCAGCTCCACTTTTTCTGTTTTGATCCATCTTTATTGCTTTTACTCTAACTTTTTACGGTCTCTCGACCTACCGTCAGTTAGTGTAATATTTATTTTTATTCTTTCTTTCTATTGGTTATCGTATGTGTTAGCATTTGCCTGTCACGATATAATTAACGTCACTGTGTTTGTTATTTATCTCTGAAGATGTTGCAAGCTTTGCGACGAAACGTTAGATCCATTTAGCAATTTTGAAATTTACTTGTCACTTTTCTATTTAAAATGCCTATCCTTTGTATCATATGCTGGACTCTGATATTTGTTACAGGTTTACCATTCCCGCCTGGTGATTCTATCGCTGGAATGCACTTCAGTTTTTTAAAAGGTCAGGGACTGCAACACAATGCGAGTCGAAGCGATTGAAACACCAGGCGGGGATCGTAGCCTTCTCAAGAATATTACTGCACAGAATATTATTCTTAGTAGCATTGTTGAAACAAACAAAAACGAACCAGTTGATAATGGAAATAATTTTTGATCACTAACGTTTTGTTACATAACCTGTAACATCAGAGTAAATGATAACTATATACACGTGTCGCGAACTTTTAAAGCTTAACGATTACAAAAATAGAGCGGAGTGGTGAGTGTTGCTAAGGCATGACGAAAGAGGTGGCAGATAATTGGTAAGTAAGAGACTAACTAAGGAATGACTAAAGAGGTGTTAGTAAGTAGGAGATGGTGAAATTAAAATAAGGAGAGAGGGAAGGATCGAATGTTCTTATTTAAGGAAGGTTTTAGTTTGGAAATGAATTACTAACACCACTTCCGTCATTCCTTAGTTACACTCTCACTTACTAATTATCTGCCATCTCTTTTCTCATGTTTTAGCAACACTCACCACTCCGCTCTATTTTTGTAATCCTAAAGCTTTAAAAGCTCCCGACTCGTGTATATAGTTATCATTTACTCTGATCAGTCTGATGATGTTACAGGTTATGTAGCGAAACGTTAGTGATTAAAAATTATTTCACTTATCAACTGGCTCGTTTTTGTTTGTTTCAACAATGCTACTAAGAATAATATGCTGGGCAGTAATATTCTTGACAAGGCTACAATCCGGGTCACTGAAAAGGGTACCCTTCCCTATCTTTCATATTTTTGGTGAGTGACGTTATCAACCTAGTTTGGTGCTAGTTATACTGCTCAACTATAGAGCTCTTTATCGTTTTAAAATAAACGACCATGTAATATTGTAAACAGATGTCCAGAGTAGTCACTCTTAAACGAAAAGAACTGAGCCTAAATGAATGAACAGTTGAGGATGTTCACCACTATTTAGTCCTAGCTTGGCGAATAGTCGTTTATACACGGTCGCGGTGTGAATCCGGCAAGAAAACGAGCAAGTTTTGTTCCTCATGCATGTTGGACTCGTTAAGCGGCAACACGATTAGGCAACAGTGGCTCAGTGAATATTAATCGAATAGCACAAATACAGTTCAGCAACATATCAGTCATTTCATAAACCTCTTTGATGTGAACCTCTTTGCCCAAAGGCTGCATGTTTTAGGGCTCAACTGTTGCATGATTCTGGCAATGATTCAAGGAATTCAAGAACCAAAGGGTTGAAAAAGAAGCTTTGGAAAGAAGTGGGATATCATGAAAAATACAAAACCGTAACTTAAAAATGCCATTTTAATAAATTTATACGCCACCTGAAGAGGTAAACCTCATGAACAGAACAAACTTGGTTTATTTAGTTATAGCTCAGTAATCCGATTAAACTGAACATTTTCAGTTCAACTGTCTTGATGTAGAACAGTCATAAATATCCTACATAAATACTTATGAAATTCCCTACTTCAAATACAAGTCAATTATAGTCAAATGTGACTTGAAAATTTCATGAAAATTTCTTTAATGAAAATTCAAGGAGTTTCAAGCACTTCAAGGATTTTCAAGTCCCTGAATTTCTATTTTAAATTCTAGCACTTTCAAAGGATATTCAAGGTCTATACGAACCCTCAATGATGCAATCGCTAGAATTAATACGTCGAAGTTTTGGTTGCGTAACTGTTCGTGTGTGATTGTTCGTGCAATGATACGCAATATGTTGGCTCTGCACGGGCTTGCAAGAGCCTCCTATATGAAGAAAGAAGAGTTTAACAGCTTTATGAGTGCCCGTTTACGTACATAAATGCCAAGCTACCAAATTTTTCATGTCCTTCCTACAACACTTTTTGTGCCAATTTTTTCGCGTTATGCTGAAAGGTCAGCATGCCAATTCCAAAGATCAGGGAACTCAACTATTCCTGTGAACCATCGTCGTGAAAACCTTAAGATGGGAAGATGTGTTTCTTTCCAAGGTGGCTTTTTTTAACTACTCAGGTTTTGGCCCGATTAACCCAGAAGCTTTCTGATATGTCGGCTTTTCGTTCTTGGATGTTTTTCAAGGTAATACGTGGCGCCCGTCGTCTTTAATATTCAAGACTCAATAAACGAAGTCTTTGTCCACGAAGACCTCTTCATCCATATGTCCATGCTACATGTCTGACATGTTGCATGAGTTAATTACAAAAACTTGGGCTTATCGGCGAGGTCACATAATAGCAACCAACACGCTAATTTCAACGCCAATTGACAATCGATGGACAGCTTCAATATGCCAAAAAAAATCAAAATCCCTCGAAATGATTACAGTCCAAAGCCAAACAATCGAATTCTAATGAATACATGTTTGAGATCCCAGCATTTTAACTCTTTCCTTTCCAGATACCTCTCAGTCGAATAAAATTGTCTGGTGTTAATCCCAATAAAATAGCAGAAGACCTAAGCAGACAGGAGTTAATTGAGATGGGCTAAATTAATTCCTCTGCAAAGAAGTTTCGCAAATTGGCTTATTATTTCGTGTGTGCGATGTGGACTACACTCTCGTATCGGAAAACATTTCTGACTTGAGTAGTCTGAGAACACCAGTTTAAGTACACGAGGATCAATCTGCCACATTCACCCATGCATACCCCTAACAGTTTTTCCTCGACAAGGCTCACTCTTTCCAAAGCTATAGCAAACCGGTTTTACTAATAAACATCACTGCTCCTCGCACGAGACTTTGTGCCTCTTTCTGAAGTTCCTTTCGTCCCACAGCTTTGATTCGATTGACTGTCAGAGAGCTCACTGATATGTCATCTTTTAGTTCGAAGATGTTTTCCACGAGATAAACAAACACCCATCATCTTCATTTTTCGGTATTCAATATCAAAAGATTTCTCCAAGAAAACGAGTTTATTTGTACACGTGATGTATATGAAAGTAGTCCACTATACTACACCATAACGACGGCCAGAAAAATGTGAGGCTGATAGAGTAATACTGATCTAATGATGGCAACAGATATGGCGATCTTGTGCACAGATTTGTGAAGTAGAAATTCGCGAAATGATTACATTTTAAGATCTTGCTGCTAAGAGATTGACACGGAATATTTAAGTTCGCCAAATTTAATGATGTTAAAATGCGCAGCTTCTTTTGAGCTTACATTTTATCACGTTCAGATCAAACTGTAAGGACTGACGAAGAAATAACTTGTTTTTTGTACAGCCAATTTGTTACTGATCTAAATTACAGTTAAGTATGATACGCTTACGCAATTTGAAACGGCAAAATGACTCGGAAGATTTCTAAATTATAAAGCATAGAATATGCATTCATAAAGTCCAGCCTCGTAAACGGACATCAAATGTGAAAACAGCCTGTTTACACTTTTCTAGGTGAATTATATGCACGAACATCAAATATGTATATAGTACGTATGTCAAAAGAACATTGTCCTACAACGTACATCGAAAGTTTGAAGCATGCTTCGACTCGTGTCGTGTCTGGAAAAAAAAGTAACGCAGAAACAATGACAGGAGTAAAATAATAGTAATAGTATTTGATGTCGTATTGGATGCCAAATGGACGTACTCGGGTAGTCAGGTTTGAGTTTAAACACACAACGGAATGTTTGCACGTCAGAAAGGTTGAACTCATGGTCAAGCAAGCTTAACTACGTTTCAAGATTCTGTTACACGGTATAGGGCACTTTTTAAATACCAGATTACAAACGATAGTAAGACAACAGTTCGAAGCTTCCAATGAAACGGCCAAATTCAGTTATATTCTGCAGATAGATTTACCTTCTAAGGAACGCAAAGGATGGGACGAAGCTAGTACTCCTAAAGGGTGGCATGAATGCAAGAACTACATAAAGTATTCGGGTGAAGGCTGAAAAGATAAGAACAGAAAGCTTCGTGTGATAGTTAAGTATCGTTTCTCTTCGACTTTCGCTACGGCGTGCTTTACCTCAGCTCACGCGCAAGTCTTGGGTTGTGTAAATATGCTCGTTCATCATGTGTCAGAAGCAAACCTTAACACTACCTCAGAAATGTTAACCCTGGTTCTCACAAACAAGAGAAAACAACAAGCAATTTGTTGTGCGTCTGTACGGTACTAACACGAGCCGAAGAAAAACAACTCGAAAAGAATATTGGTTTCCTCTTCTGTTGGAAATTTTTCCCTGAAGCTTATGACAACTTTATGAACAACGATTTTCCCGCATCGTCGTGTTCTCGTGAGCAAATTGCAAACCAGTAGTTTACCAGGGCAAACCAATCAGTGAGGTAAATTGATCATACTGCAATCAACCGATACCCTACAACAGTAAAGTGCTTATTCTCGCCTTTGTAATGCTCTTAACAACACTGGCTTGTACTATTAACCAACCTCTATATATAGAAGCTTCTCGCGCTCATCTTCATTCAAGACTTCGATTATAATGGCAGCCAAAGATAAGCGAAGTGTGATACATGTTTAGGAAACGATTGAGCTTTCATTTGCTCATCCTTACAAAAATTACGTACTAGAATTTAAATCCTTCTGTGCGAGTTTTGACCAAAGAAAATGCTTTCGAAAAACAATCCTTCGCACACACGAAGCATTGTCAGTTGTCTTGTGATGGCGTTTCATTTCAATCTGAAATATACGAGTGACACGAGACGAATGACATGTTTGTTATTGTTGTATTTTCATGTTTAACTCAAATGTTTTTAAGGTTTGCCTATGATTGAAATGACAAAGTTTGAACTCTAAGCAAACTCAGCATTGAAGCCTCACAACCACATGAGCCATTATTATCTCTAAACGCAACCACCTCTCTCCCGTTCGCATAGGAATATGGGAGTCACAAACGAAAGAAATAAAAGCACCAAGACCAAAACATATTCTTAACATCAGACATTACTTACGATTTCGTTAAAAATAGGATCACAAGCGAACACCGTTGAATGGCGAACTTTCTGTCCTCAGCTTCTTGTGGTTCCTGTATGGCAACGTCGAAGCCACAAACTTGAAGACTGGATGCTTGTAATTTAACTTCCTCAGTTTGGCTGCTTTGATGACTTACGTATACGCTTGACTGCCCTTAAATAATCCAAATCACGAGAATGAAAAACAAAAAAATAAGAACAGGTGCTGATAATCAAACCTTCACTGGATGCCATCCACATATCGAAACGAGATGACAGTGCTATAGATATTAAGGTGTTTGCCAGTACAGAAAATGACAAGACAAATATATTTAGGTATACCTCAGGGTGCTTAGGGCACTGAAGAGGTAACAAAGACGAGATAATATGTAATAATGAAAGACAGATTGCTTGAAAAATGCTGCTCTGGAAATGGTTCCCCGAACTTAAATTTGCCCTGCAGACCAGACGGGAGTAGCTTCAGACAATATATCAGACGTTTATTTGCGACGTCCTGGGATGTACGCTAAGCACGTGACACTGAGATATCTCCGACAGGGGGTTGGCAAAAGTTTATCAGCGTTGTTTACCACATATCGTAGGTCTGCCGGAACAGCAGGGGTTGTTAAGCACACCTCGTCAATAGTAACTGTCCTTGCGTAAGACTAGGTTACGAAATAACTGGAATACGATGATTAAAAAAAGAAAATCTTTTCGGCAAATAGTTACTAGAACTCGAATGTCAGGTAACTTTCCGGCACTTGAGGAAGTCTACTTATGTGTAAAAACTCCGATAACAATTTACCAAGAGAAACGTCAAAATAGTTGAGTGAAAATCATTTAGCCGAATCCAGCAGAGTCGCTGAGCAGGGCACAAAAATTGCGTGACAATCAGAAGTCTGGGACCAACACTAAATTAGATTACTCACAAGGACTTTCTTAGGAACGAACTGGCCGATATAGTAAGCCGAACGTAAGCCGAGTTCTTTTGAGTTATACTTGTAGCGCCCGACGTAGCAAGCATCAGAGGAGTGACGCAATGAAGCGAGAACAAGCATGACTATGCGCGTGGAACGGAACTGCGAACAGCCAAAGCAATGTGCGTGTACGCGCTAAAAGCACATCGTAGCAGTGCTAGATCATGCTTGAACACTTAGGCTACCGATTTTGGTAAATAGAATCAGGGGTGGATCCAGACTAGTTCCATGGGTTCCATTGAACCGGTCAAAATTTGATAAAAAGTAATGTTAATTAAAAAATTTAAGTAAAGGACATGTAATGCCGTTGCATCATTTGGGTATTTTTATGCTTGAAAAGCCCAATATTATTAAAACTGGAATTATTTTCCCGTTATTTCTTTGGCAATGCCTTGAACTACGGATTAAATACCGTGCGCAAGAAGCAAACCGAATATGAACTGATCGTGATCTGCTTAAAATTCCTCTGATTGGTTAGCCAATTAAGTGGAACCTGTCAAACGTCTCTACTATTGGTTAACCAGAAAGTGAACCGCTCAAACCTCATTATGATTGGTTAGCCAATTAAGTGGAACCTGTCAAGATTGCCTTTGATTGGCCTCGGAGGTTTTGTGAACCGCTCGTGAACCTGTCAGGCTTTATAAATACTCATGAGCGATGACGGTATTTCACGCTCGAGGAAACCCGGTTTGCCGTAAGGAAGACTGTTCGCCATACGACATTGGCTTGGTTTACAAAGACATCGCTCGATTTTCTGACGCGGATAAATTCAAATTTATTCAGAACGTCTAGAAACCTGACCGTCTTTTTAATTTTCCTTCGACACTGGAAAGTGGTGTTCGACATCGAAAGTTTAAACCAGATTGGTTAGAACGCAGTCCTTGGCTGGTTTATTCAAAGTACTTGGACGGCGCTTTTTGTCTACCCTGCGTTTGTTTTGGAATGGAGTTTGGCAAAAACGGTGCTAAGCTCAACCGACTGTTTAAATCTCCACTCACGTTCTGGACATCTGCATGCACTAAGTTTCAGATTCATTCGTCTGGGAAGTCGGAAATACACAGTGCGGCTGTGATTGCTATGCAGGAATTCACCAAGATGATGAGAAACCAGGTTGTTCCGATCGATCAGCAGTTAAATGAACACATGCAAGCTCAGGTGAGAGAAAATCGAGAGAGGATAAAATCGATCATCAAGACCGTTATTTTTTGTGGCCAAAACAACATCCCCCTTCGAGGAAGAAGAGATGATAGCCCTGACGACGAACGTCTCCAGGGAAACTTTCAAGCCCTTCTCGCATTTCGAATTGACAGCGGCGACGAGAAACTGAGAGAACATCTGGAGAATGCGCCACGAAATGCTACGTATCGTTCCAAAACCATACAGAACGAGATTATTGAGACTGTGGGAGGTTATATTTTGTCAAAGATCGTCGCCGAAGTTAATTCGAGTAAAATGTTTTCTATAATGGCCGACGAAGCTGCTGACGTATCCAACCAGGAAAATCTCTCTCTTGTTCTTCGCTTTGTTGATTCTTCGGGAATCATACGAGAAGAGTTCGTTGGATTTCACCTTTGTGGAGAAGAAACGACTGGAGAAGCTATTAAAGATCTTATCCTCAATTCGATTACTGGCCTTGGTTTGAGCATGGATGACTGCAGGGGTCAATCGTATGATGGTGCAGGGAATATGGCTGGCAGGTATGTTGGTGCATCTACATTAATCCAACGTCAATTCCCAAAGGCTGTTTATGTTCATTGCATGAATCATCGCTTGAATCTTTGTGTTGCTAATTCTTGCACATTACCATTGGTCCGTAATATGATGGGAACTGTCAGAAAGCTTTCTGAATTTTTTACTAATTCGCCAAAACGACAACACCACCTGGTTGAGAAGGTAAAGGAACTGTTGCCAAACAGCAATCACAGAATTTTGATTGATGTGTGCCGCACTCGTTGGATTGCTCGTCTTGATGGTCTTGACAGGGTGGTTGAACTCCTGCTTCCAGTATTTGCTACCTTAGAAGATATCTCTTTGAATAAAGATGGTGATGGTGTTATTGGAGCTGGTAAATGGAATTCTACTAGCAGAGATGATGCACAGGTCTTAACAAATGCTGTTACTTTTGAGTTCATTGTAACATTGGTCATAGTAAAGTACATCCTTGGGCTTACAAGACCTGCAACAGTTAAACTGCAAAGGGAAGAAATGGACATCCTGGCTGCTGAACAAGAAATCTCAACCCTGAAAGGTGCTCTTGAAGAAATGCATGCCCATGTTGATCAACACCACAACAGGCCTTATGAGGAGGCTGTCCAACTTTCTGAAAGATTTGGCATCCAACCTTCTAGACCTAGGACTGTTCAGTGCCAAATTTATAGAAGTAACTGCCCTTCATCATCTCCTCCGGATTACTACCGAATTAACCTGACTCAAGTCTTCTTGGCACATGCTCTACACCAACTGGAATCACGCTTTCCTATTGAAGCTTACCTGTGTTTTAAAGGCTTCTCTTTAGTACCAGCTGTTCTGTTGAAGAATCCTTCAACCTGGAAATCTCATGTTGAAGAATTCTGTCAACATTACAACCAAGATGTACCAAATATTGCTGGACTGTCTGCTGAATTAGATCTTTGGGAAAGGTTATGGCATGAGAAGAAAGAAAAAGCTGAAGACATTCCTGCAAAGCTTAGCAGCACTTTAAAGGATGTTGATCCAGCTTGTTTCCCAAATATCTTCACAATTCTTCAAATTCTGGCCACAATTCCTGTCACATCTTGCTCATGTGAAAGATCAATTTCCTCCCTTCGAAATCTGAAGAGTTATTTGAGGAGCACCATGGGACAAGAACGGTTAAATGGTTTGGCTCTCATGTACACCCACAAAGACATGGAATTGAATTTGGAAGATATTATTTACTTATTTGCAACCCGGCATCCCAGACGAATGAGAATGGTAAACATATTATGTTCTGATGATTAACATTTTCCCTGTTTTTTTCTTATATCTTCTGTACATTGACACTGCTCTTTTCAGAGCATCTATGGGCTTGTAGGTCAGGAACCTCCCCGTGGTCAAGCCTGGTAACATGTTAATGGCTAATACCTGACCAATTATATTTTTATTATTTTTCATAATATGAAAAACAGAATAAAAATAAATTTTGCTCTACAAGTTGATAATGTGTTATGTTTTGAGGAACCTTTTGTGGCTTTTTGCAAGCAAGCCAGTTGTATATAAAGTTGCCCCTATAATGCAGGAGATGGCATCTCAGAGACTTCAGGTTTCAAAATTTCCTGGGGGAGCATGCCCCCAGACCCCCTAGAAGAATTTCCCATTTGGTGCTTGGAACCTGTCATGATAAAGGCTGAATCCACCTCTGAGAATCCCTTTCTTTTACACCAACAAATATAGTTACGTCATTCAACCGTTCCTAATGTGTATAAACCGTACTAAACCGTCAATAAATAGCTTGAATACGCTTAGTGTGTCTTTGATAATCTAAGCTAAGAGGAGTACCAGATCCAAGAACCTTCGTACGGCGGTTCGCTGCATCCAATGCTGGCCCAAGGCAACATACTGTTCTAGCATTTGATCCAGCAAATGAAAATGGCGGCGTCGAAGAAGAGAAAAGTGGATACAGAGAATCGCATATTTAATGAGTCTTGGACTGATGCGTTTGTATTTACATTTGATACCACGTCACAAAAGCCAACATACTTAATTTACCAAGCTACTGTTGCCGTAAATAAAGCAGCAAATCTAAAACGGCACCACGAACCCAAGCACAGTGAGTTGTTGCCAACATTCCCATTGGTAGTGAAGCCAGAAAGAACAAAATTTAAGGGTTACAAGAAAGGTGGACTAGACAGGTACAAGGGTTAGCAAGTTTCACAGGTGTACAGAAGAGGTTTACCGAAGTCTCCCTAAAAATAAGTTCAGTTCTAGCTAAGGCCATGGTGTCTTACTCTCATGGCCCAATAAGAAAACAATGTATCCAGGCTGCTTGGGAAACTTTGTTTCCTGAGAACAGAGAAGTTAATCACGCAGTTGCAGATCTTGCATTATCTAGAAAAACAATGACAAGCAGAATCGAAAATATCAGTGGACATCTCTTTAAAAAGTTGATTGCTGATTTGAAAAAATTAGAGGGTTATTCACTTGCTCTTGCTGAGTCTACTGACACCGAGGACATAGCCCAGTTATCAGTATTTGTTAGATTTTTTCATCATGGATCCAACAATTTTATTGACCAATTGTTGACTGTGCTCCCACTACAAGAGCGTACCACTGGAGAAAGTATCCACCAGAGTCTCTCTAACTTCCTGCAACAAAACTAGCTACCATTGGAAAACATTATATCAGTCTCTACAGATGGTGCTCCAGCTATGTCAGGAAATGTTCATGGATTAGCATGACGGCTTAAGACAGACAATGAAAGAATTATGTTTATATCATCTCTTCGTCACAGACAACTGAGAAAATTTCTTACTGAATTAGATTCTCAGTATAATGACTTGCTTACCCACAATGACATTAGATGGCTAAGTAAAGGGAAAGCTCTCAAGAGGCTATGGGTTGTGAAAGACGGAATCAAAGACTTCCTCACCAGCATTAACAGTGCAACTGCTCTTAATCATTTGGAAAACATCACATCAGCAGTATTCATGACTAAAGTAGCATTTCTAACAGACCTATTTGAGCATATTAATGAACTCAACCGCAGACTCCAAGGTAAGGAGGTAACTGTTATAAGTCTGTGGAATGAGATCAAGTCTTTCAAGCTGAAACTACTGTTATTTGCCACTGATGTTAGCAGTGATATGCTACACTTCCCAACCCTGAAAGATTATGTCACTGATAATGCAGTTCCTGCTGAATTTGCTGAGTTCATTGACAGTATCTATGAACAATTTGATGCCAGGTTCAAGCAGTTTGAGGAAATTTCTGATATATTGAATCTGGTTAAAGATCCCATGCAAACATTGGTTACTGACCCAAACTGAATTCGCCAAGTACAGACCTACTTCAGTAACATTTCAGTGGCTGCAGTCCAGCTTGAACTCCGTGATATCAAGGCAGCTGCACCAGTACAAGAACTAACATCTTCCTTACAGTTTTGGACCTCACCAACAATCAGAGAGAGTTCCCCAACACTTGCTAAACTTGCTATAACTGTTTTGACTATCTTTGGATCTACTTACCTCTGTGAATGCATGTTCTCAAATATGAATCACATCAAGAACCAACACAGAACATCGTTGACTAACAATCATCTCAAAGATCTATTGAGAGTGGCTAACCACGATAAAGTAACTCAAGATGACTTTCAATGCTTTTATGGCAACCAAAAATGTGTTCCACACTTCCCATTGACTTATTAGTCTTATTAGTTTTAGACTTATTGTGTTATTCATTATTCTGATGCTATTACCTAACTACTACCTTTGTACAGTTTATGACTTTATGCAGTGTTTTTTTTTTTATTAAAAAAAACGAATTTTTCAATAAAATTTCTTTGCAATGATACATCAACATTCATATGAGGTTTATTACTTTTATAAAACTTGAACTGATGATGAGGTTGTCTGGCCCTCGAAAAAAACTCCACTTCCTTGTCTGGCCCTGGAGAAAAAACATTTGAGCAGCCCGGTTTTACTGTGAAAGCATGCAGCTCTAGGGAATTTCATTTTTGTCAACGTCAGACGGTTTTGCTCAGCGCCACGAAGCGTCTGCCAGTGACAGGGTTAACAGACAAAAGCAAAATAAAGTTGACGTAATCAAGCCTCAACAAACAAACTTTACGGTCATAAAGGTGGATTTCCACTTGGAGTAAAATGTCGCGCGCACGACAGCTGCATTGTTAAAATTGAATAGATTTCTGCTTAGTTCCATTCGAGAGCTCCTAAGACAAAAGGAAAAAGTCGCGCGCGACATTTCGCACCAAGTAGAAATCCACCTTTAGAGTGAGTATTAATGCCCAACATAAAACACGTAAAACAGCCATATTTTTTTTTTTTTTTTCATTTCTAAACTTAGTAGTGGTTTATTTGTGACAAAATAAGACACAGCTAACACAACATGTGCTTTGGGCAAGACCCAAACGATACTTAAGCCTTAAACCGGACCACGTCTAAAACGAGGCTAGTGTATCGTGTTTGCATAACCGAATCAATTCATACATCAAGTAAAGTGCTTCGGATGTTCTCTGCATCTTCCTCTGAGTCACCCTAAGGCCGGTTTTCCTTTTGCGAATAATTTCGCGCGCATTTTTTCGCGAGTGGAAAACCGGCTTATGGCTTGATTTCCACTACAGTACGACCCCGATAATTCGAACTCGGATAATTCGAAGTCCTCGCTTATTCGAAGTAATTTCTGTCCCCTTGGACTTGATTTTATCCCGATAATTTGAAGTTTAATTGCCAAGCTGAATGAAAAACAACAGACGGTGTCAGATCACAGTTTAACAATGCTTTTATCCAATCAATACAGTCTGGGATTGTTCTTTGACAGTTCACAGTTCGTTTATCCCTTTAAACCCATGCTTTACATAAACATTGTCTTGTTAAAAACCAAAATGTAATCAGATAATTGACTGACTGACAGACTGTCTAGTTGATGGGACGACCACTTTAGTCCTTAAGTTTAGTCAGCTCCCTTTCAAGTGTGTCAATGAATTTCTTCTCTCCTTGAAATAGCAGTTCACAAGGTACTTGCATCCCTTCACCATCGCCAAGATTAGCGGGCTTGCCTCTAACAACAACAGTGCAGGAATTTCTGTCATCGGCTCTCAGAAAATAAAAAATTGTTTTAGCGAAACGTCCACTATTTCCCTTCTTCAGATGTCCAACAATGATTTCTTGATTTTGCAACACACATACTGCATACTTGTCCACAGGGTTATGGGGCTCCCTTCTGGTTGAAAGTTTTTCATTCATTTTCGGAGTCCAAATTGTCTGGTATTCATGATATCCCTTTACGCAAGAGTTGATCTGAAGCGAAGCAACATTCCTTGAGCAAACCATTATGCACCCAGAGCTTGATTTCGCGCTAGCAACCAGCAATTCAGTTCTGCGTCTCAAACTGAGTACACATGTCTACTGACAAAGGTGTAATGTCAGCGAACAATACAATGCTAAATCCATGTTCTAAAATTAGGTCTCAAGTTTAAAATTAAGCTTCAAGTCTAAGTATTTCAACATTTTGATCGTAATTTGTTTACTTTCACACTTTCTAGCGGAAGTGTAGGTCACCTTTTTTCCGGTATCGTATATTAATTTACGCTTTTTACTGATCATTATACAACTTGCCACATTTCTGTGCTGGAGTTTGTGTGGTGATCACACAGCTCTAGAAAATGGCAGAATCTTCTACTTCTAAACGCTGAAAATATTCTTCCAAGACTGTTCGTCAAAAATACGAAGCCTTAAAAATGCTTGAGAAAGGTACAGCCAAAAAAAAGTTACAACTCATTTCCATGTACCGCAGAACACGATTTCGACATGGCTAAAGAACAAGGACAAGATTATGAAGGCCTATGAAGAAGGGAGTCATCAAAGACAGCTGAGGCTTAAGGGAAGTACAAACGATAATTTGGATAAAGCCCTGTTCAAGTGGTTCGTCAAAGTTAGGGATCAAGGTATACCTGTCGGCGGTCCTTTACTCAAAGAAAAAGCAAAAAAGTATGCCGAAGAGCTGGGAATTCAAGATTTCAAGGCATCCAATGGTTGGTTTGACCGCTGGAAGACTAGACAAGGTGTTTCATTTAAGACTGTCTCAGGCGAAGCTAAATCATGTACAGCAGACATGACTGCATCTTGGGAGGAAACAACTCTGCCGACTTTGCTAACAAATTACGAACTAAGAGACATTTACAATGCAGATGAATTTGGTCTTTTTTACAAAGTCTTGCCTAGTAAATCGCTGCACTTGAAAGAAGAGAAATGCATTGGAGGAAAGCACAGCAAAGAGCGCATAACTGTTTGGCCGCCGCAAATGCTGAAGGTGAAAAACTTCCAATGTTTGTGATCGGGAAGTTCGCCAAACCTCGCTGTTTTAAAGGCGTGTTAAGCCTGCCCTGTAGAAATCGCGCACAAAAAAACAGCTGGATGGACAGTAACTTATTTGAAGAATGGGTGCGAGAACAGGACCGGAAGTTTGAGATTGAAGGTAGAAAGATTCACTTGATAATTGACAATTGCTCTGCCCACCCACATATCAACAATTTGAAAGCAATCAATCTTGTTTTCTTGCCGCCAAATACAACATCCAAGACCCAGCCCATGGATCAAGGCGTTATACGGTCGACCAAAGCGCACTATAGGTCTGGCAGTGTGCGCAAATTCATTAATGCAATCGACAATAACAAGCCCATGCCAACCATTACCGTTCTAGATGCAATGGTCCTTCTGACAAAGGCATGGAGCACGGTTTCAAAGGAAACAATTCAGAACTGTTTTAGGAAAGGCGGGATTGGGGAAAAAGAACAGCTAAGCGCCATCTCTGATGAGGAAGATCCGTTCAAAATTCTAGAAGACTATTTCGATGCATTGAGAGAGAAAGATCCGGAGCTCGCACCCACAGAAGTAACAGATGAAGACGTCATTGAAGCAGATGACGGCGTCATGACATCGGAAAGTGGGCTGTTAACTAATGATGACAGATTGAAAGAGTTCAGAGAACATGACAACACGCTGATGGAAGTAGACGAGGACGACGATGATGATGACCGGGAAGTCGGATCACAGAAGCCAACAGCTGCTGCGATCAGTGAGGCCATCGACACAATATCATCATACAGTCTCTTCGCTGCCAAGGGAGCTGACGAGATTCGTCGTGACTTGAACCAACTCACGCACATTATAGAGAGAAACACTTGTAGATCTCAGAGGCAGCTCACAATTGATAGCTTTTTTTCCTAAGCATTTTTATAGCTCTTTGTTTGTTCTAGTTTGAGTAATTCTTAAAAACTGTTTTGTTCAAGAAAGCGACTGACAACATTTGAAGAACTTTTAACGACAACAAATGGTTGAACAATGTTTGACTTTCACTGAGAAATTTCTGAAAAACTGTTTCAATTATTGATGAAAACGAAAAAACGTGCTAAAAACAATCAGAGATAACAAAGTGTTCATCTATATTGTGATAATAATGTAAATAGAGGTATACAAGGGTGAAACTGGTGTATTTATACTTGACCCCGAAAATTGGAAAGCCCGCTAATTCGAAATATTTTTGGTTTCCCTTGAGACTTCGAATTATCGGGGTTCAATTGTATGCTGCATTTTCCGCGCGGACGAAATTTTCTCTTTAACTTACAGCTCTCAATTTGCCCGAGCGGAAAATTCCACCTCGTGGACATCAGGCTTAAAGCTAGATTTCCACTTGGCGCAAACTGTCCAGCGCGCGACTGTTTCATTTTTCTCGGAGGATCTCGAGTGGAACCAAATATAGAAAACTGTTAAATTTTTATACATCAATAGCGCCAGCGACATTTTCCACTTCGTGCAAATCCTGGAATGGCACAACGTGCAAATCGTCGCGTGCGACGATATTACTGTTAAAATTAAATAGATTTCTACTTGCACTGATTTGAAAGTTCCAAACACAAATATCGCGCGCACAACATTTTGCACCAAGCGGAAATCCAGTTGAATAGGACGTTTAAGCGAAATACTACGGATATGCCTACAGTAATGTGCACAGACAGTTTTGGCCAATTCATCTTTAAAGATTTTCACGACTTCACGGCTACGTTGGTTCATAGAACAAAAAAGTTTTCAGTGATTTAAATGTTAAAAAAAACTAACCAGAGTTGCTTGGAGGAGGGTCACAGCTGTAACAATAACATCCACAGTTCATTACAACATCAAAGAAATGTTCTCTTCAAATACTGAGACTTCAGCCCCTTCGTTAAATGCCGTCGCCAAACTAGGTTGCTTAAACTTCCTACTTAACTTTCTAAATTTTCTCTGCATCTCAAATAATCATCAGAAAATGAATGTCCGCATTAAAAGTCTAGTTTCCTTTTAGCCTACAACTACGTTGGGACAACGACAGTCTGCAATACAATGCAGTCACAATGTAGTTTGTTTTGTTTGTATTAGAAAACTTCGGTTGCCAGCAGTCTGTCATTCTCCAGCAGCCTCTAACAGTCACCGAAAAAGATTTCAACACTGTCTCTGCAACTTATAGCAAAACTTTGCGAAGGCTAGCGACCATATAGAAGGTAAACTTAAATAAGCTACAAGATTTTTAATAATATGTATAAATACTATTTACAGTCGCTGAAGTATGTCGTGTGGGGACAGATGTGAGCAAAGCCATTGAGAATAAAAGCAAGAAATCATAATGAATTAAATGAAAAAAGACCAGAATGAAGAGACAGTCGGCACGAAGGTTATCATTTGAAGATGGAATAAGCTCTAAGATAAGACTTTCTTTTACCATAAATTTCAGCGCTGAAAGTGGGAAAGGAAATTACAGAAAAGTCATCAAGTAACGTAAAATAACCTGTCGTACAGTTGGGGGCCTGCAACCCGACGTTTGGTCAAGTTCAAATTCGCCTGAGGTCAATCTCAAGTTTCGTTCAAAATGTTCATGTTCGGCCTTCCAAACGATGGTCAGTGTTCTTATGTGCGAAGACCACCGAAACGATTTTATCCAGAATTTGGACAACGTATACAACCTTCTCTGGTGAAGTAATTAACGCACTTCATAAACAGTATAACGAAACAGGCGTTCTTGCTTCGAGAACAGCATTCTCTTTCAAACAGGATTTTTGTTCCTAAATTAAAGCTAAGATTACACACAACGATCCCTGTCATCAACGCGCGGGCGATTTGTTTATGGCTGCACTACAACGAAGAAAAACTTTTCCGATAACGTCAGAAAATGGTGGTTGATAAAAAAAACAAAACTTCATTTTCTGTGTTTAAGTTGAAATTTTTTTTCATGATAATCTGACACTGCCGAAGTCAACTGAAGAATGTTGACTCTAGTGCAATTTGAACTCGCCCCTTCGGGATACCGGTCCGCCGCTCTACCTGCTGAGCTATCGAGTCCACAGGGATTGGAGGCGAGTTCCAGATTCTTCTGTGTCGGATTATCATGAAAAAAAATTCTGTTAATGTACCTCTGAGGATGATTCTGAAATGTTTTTCAACTGTTAGAAGAATTCAAAATCAAGAGAGAAGAAACCGGATTATGTGGAATATGGATTGGATGAAACAAAGAGAAGAGCCAGTGCACTTCAACAACTTGTGGCAGAGTTGAATGAGCGATACAACTCAATTTACATTAATCTTCCTCGTTCTCCATTTTAAAAAAATAATCCAGCGTGCTCAAGGGAATGACTTGAAAACGCATTGACGACCAATATGCTACACCTACCATCTAGTTTTCCGTCGCAGCAATGCAATGCAAGTTTTGGACCATTCAGAAACTTTCAACGCATCAGCAGTGCAAACACAAAAAAAATCAGTACCGAGATGTTAATTAGAGTAGAATTTCGACAACTTTAAACCCAATTTTCTCTTTAAATAAGGATTCATTTAAGATGAAATATCATACACTCGAAAGTCGTGTTTCATCAGATATCCAGACACTTCGAAGTTGGTTAAAAAATTTGGCTATCACTTCGTTTTTCAACTCACTTCTCGGTGTTAGGATATCTGATGAATCACTCCTTCTCGTGTGTGACATTACTTGAGCTCCCACGGACATCGAAAAGGCCGTTTTAATTCAACATAGACGTCACTGACGACAGATTGAGGTTACACTCTCCCGCTTAAACTATTAGGGTCTGGCTATGAGCCTATTTTCTGGGGTTTTTTTGTCTACATGAGCTACTGTGACATTTCCTCGTACATTACGCTCGGATGAATGGAAATCCGTGCCGCCTAGTCAACTGACCCAACCATGACCTAACTTCAATAAAAGGATCAATTCGAGAACTTTCCATAGCCTTTCACATTAACGCCGGTTTTCGCTTGCCATTTTGCGTCTTCCGATTGACATCTTGGAGTATGTGTTAAACGGGCGAGAGCATTGAAGACAAACTGGAGCGAATCAAAAGCGAATATCTTGCTGCATGGACTACCAAGGGTTTATTGCATATGCCAGGAGAACAATTGCAAAGCAACAAACTCGCTGCTGTTAACGAACCTCAAAAAGGAATTGACTCGACTGTATCGATACACATGCCATAAATTCGTACGTATATTGACAAAAAGAACAAGACAATGAACTTTTGTAATCCATTACAAACATGCAGGATGAAAACTGAGACTTAACAAAGTAATCCCATTTTGGCTGAACTAGTCTAGGAATGTCGCGAATGCTTGCCTCCGCTAAGCCGTACTTCGCGCCAGATCACAGAGTTTTGAGGGGTTTTTTTTATTTGACTTTTACAAAAGACGTCTCACTCTCTCACTCATCGGAAAAAACCACGCCTCGACTCGTTTACTCACAGGAAGCCACACCTCAAGTCGCTGACAGTCTAATTAATCCAGTCTCCGACAGGAAATGCTATATGTTTAACCTTTCCGGACACTGCCCGCCATTCAATTTTCCTATAGCAAACGTCAGACGATTTTACACGCCAAGGGGAGACCTGTCTTCTGGATTGGATTAAAAAGTATTTCCTTAACTGTTTCCCTTAAGTGTTAAAAAATGCTACCTCTCTGCATTAGAAAGCTGTTATGAAATAAATGATCCTCCAATTTGAAGAACCGTATGTCCAAGATATAAATAAAATGGGTCACAAACTGACCAAAACATTCATATGCTGCTTGTAGTTAAATCTTATTTTTATTATTTATTCGAAATAGCGCGCATTTCCCTGTTTGCGTTTAGGAACGGCCGTAATTGGTGCCAGCTGTTGTGGTTACACAGCCAGCAAGTTACGGCAAAGTAAATAAGAATGATAAATAATAAAAGATACTTTACGGCTGTGACAGCTCTTTGGTATTCTCCCCCTGTTAAAGCAAAACGATTTTACTTTTCAACGCGATACTTGCTCCCTGGTGAGGTTTTAGCACACCATCTTCACATAAACAAGGTTTAAATACTCAAATACAAACGTCAGCACCTACAGTACTAATGATGGCGCTGAAACACCAAATGTGTACAAATTAAGCACTATTTTCCTCAACTTAGAACCAGGTGAACGTTCAAAAGACAACAAAACATAGTGACCTGGGATCAACATAACGGGATTGACCTTATTCTCAATCTGCTCTTCAAGAAATCAGCGTTTCGTTCATTGATACTGCGTCACCCAAGACGAAGGAAAGAGAATCGATTATGTGCCGAAAACGGTGTGGGACAATCTGTATAAACAACGAGCTATCTAGATCCAACCTCTTGCTAACAGCTGAAAGTTATTCATTTTTGGATGCATTAGGAATTTTTAAATTGCCTTAATGTTTGCAGCACAATGATAACAAACTCTGGATACTCTTCTCCCTTTCCCGCTTCACGAGCGGAACGCGGAAATGTTCACAGAGTAATCTGTTGTTTTCATGCTTCATTAGGCATGCAGTGAACTAAGTTCCAAAACTCAAGAGTCAAACAGTAGGTGACACATTTCACATCGTCTCCTCGTTTATCAAGTGGTGGAGGCACGTGTCCCAATGTCTGGCACCGATCGACTCCCGTGCCTGATGAACTAGATCATAAATAACCTACTTCCCATCATCATGAATATCACCTTCCCACCGTGTGCATGACCTTCATTTTATAGTTCTATAAGTCGTGAATTCCATCCCCTGCTGACTTAGGTGATCGCGCAAAGACCACATACAGTTACGGATATCCCTGCACAATATTAAATACGTCGCTAAAAGTTGTGATCAGCATTCCATGTGTATAGGAGCAATAAACATTTCGCAGGGAAGTTAAACATGGTAGGCATAGATCTGTCCGATTACCAACCCACTTTGTTGGTGAAAACTGTTAGCATTTTCGCAATATCGCAAGGTCGAAACGGAGTTACACGTTCCAAAATAGTTACACTGTTTGCTAGACTGAAATTGGTTTTAATGCACAAAATTCTTAGAACATCAACAAATGCGTCGTGTTCGATGAGAGTAAGTCAATATTTTGGAACTACAAGTACAGTTGCGCATATAAAACGGATCTGAAATAGACCATATGCGTTTTATAAAACCATGTGACATGCCCGGTTTGTTTTTATGCGAAAACAAACGTATCGCAACGTGAACCGAGCAATTGCGTTCCCATTTCCAAACTGGTTCCCAATTGTCCTGCTCAAAATGTCGAAGAAAAAATTTGGTATGGTACTGGTATTTTCTTGGTACTACTAGTTTCATTTAAAATTGTTAGAACTAGACAGTTTTATAGATAAATAATGTGGTAAATTAGTTTTAAAAACCATACTTGGCCGAGCTAATAAAACTTTGTATCATATTTTATTGCACGAAATAAAAGCCAAATATAGAACAGATGACATTTCGCATACACAAAACTAAGGAATCTCTAAGGAATAAATAACCAATTTAAGGTGCAAAGAATTTAACGGAAAACTCACCAGGGATAGGAACACCAGCAGTCTTTGGCTGATGTAGTCCTATAAGCTACGTTTACGCTAGACCAAATTTATCCAGACTCGTAGACAATCCAGAGACTTTTTCTTCGGATTCGAAGTAGCCGTTTTGCACAAAAGTATCGAATACGGCATAAAAAGTCTTCGGATTGCACGTAAATCCGGATAAATAAATCCGGAAAAGAATCTGGGTATTTTGAATCCAGAGAGCCAAGACCCCAGAGAAAATTTCATCGTATTTGAGTATAACAGCCGAAGTAGCCAGAGGTAGGATAATTTTTTTATCATAGAGCGTAATAAAGAATGGAAAGAAACTTTTCGGTTGTCCAGCTTTACTTTCAATAAAATTTGTAAGGTTTACGTCCTATCTTAGGTGGTGTTTACATGGAAGCGACCGATACATCCTGGTAGGACTGGCTCTATTTGCCGAGATCTCGCCATCCTGTGAAATATCTTGTAATATTTGTTTTCGTTTACACGTGAGGAGGGGCAGCCTTCTTCAGCGAGATCTCGCTATTGACTGTCCGAGATCTCGCCCAGGAGGGCTGGAAATTTCTCATGTAAACACACTAAGGGCGGACCCTCCTATAACGCATGCGTGCTAGGTTCAACCTTGTTAGAAGGGCCAGAAAGTTCCCATGTAAAAGTGAGCTGAAATCCAGCCCTTTTTACTAGGGCTTGCCCTACCAAGAGGGCTGGCTCGTCTCCACATAAACATCCTTAGATAAGAAAGTATGTTTGCGTCAACACAAGTATGCAACCAATCCAAATGCTTTTTCCTATTTAAATGGCCAACGAATCCGAATACACTTCGAACCTGAAGACTTTTGCCGTTGTGTAAACGTAGCCACAAAATGCTGCATCTCATGTGTTGACTGACAGTGAGGCGATGTTACCAGGTGAACATTTTTACATCAGACGATTAAAAGCAACTGAAAAGTCTTTTCAACAAGGAGCTTAGTATGGGCCTTTTCACAGGTCAAGCGTTTATCTACAACATGTGTAACCGTGATGAGAAAAATTTCATGTCAAACCTAAATTGCGAAGTCAAATCCAAATATTGAGTTAACTCGAGCAGATAAGTTGTCCCACGGATAAGCGTTGAGTCGTTGTCAGAAACTCTCGACCACGTACAATGCATTACACAAGCATACAGTTCCCAGTTGACTCGATATCTCAACGGCCAGGTTCCCCTTATACGGCTGCTAAATACAACTACCGGAATGCCTTTAGAAATCTGGTTTGTAATATTAATCGAAGCAATTGCATCGCCATTGCCTTGGCGAATAAAATGTTTGCTAGAAAACGAAAAAACCTCAAAGTATTCTGGTAGTCGTATTCAGCTGATGTTATATAGGGTAAGGTCTACACGTGCATAAACGATCATGTTTTTCGCAGTTGTAAACAACCGTGAGCTACTTGTAGTCCCTCCTGGCGAGCAGCGTCGTACTGCTGACTGTGAACAACGTTGTTGACATGATTGGGAATTTCGGCCATCGAAATTCCAGGCGGAAACTGAAGTTTGGTAATAAAAATTACCCAGCAGATAATTTTAAGGAGCTACATGTCGCACATAAATACATCAGGATATTTGGAAGATACTTGTAATCCACTTGTCCTTTGGACAACCATCATAAGTAATTTGGTTGTCCGAAGCCCAAAAGTGTCCGAAGCCCAAAGTTGTCCGAAGCCCAAAAGTGATTGTCCAAAAAAGGAATGGCCACAAAACCATGACGTTTATAGGAATATTTACACTTAGTTTCTCCAGTAAGATGCTTGATGTTATGATTATCACATAAACTTCAATTCTAATTCGATTTGAAGTCAATTTTCATTGATCTCTGTAGTTGTTTAGCGACTCAAAATCTGCTTGTTCAAAGGACAGGTTATGTCAAAGATTTAGTTGTCCGAACTAAATTTCTACTAGTCCCAGACAATCGGACATAGGTTTTGGCGCACCCTGCATTAAAGTATTTTCCAAATATCCTGATGTGTTTATATACGCCATATCATTCCTTAAAATTATTTGCTGGGCAGTAATTTTTATTACCAGACATTATTGCTAACTGTTATTCCCACGACTTTGTTCTGGGTTGGAAACATACTTTTAAACCCACTAGAATCCCATAGCAATTATATATAATATCAACGGTGTTGCAAGGGATCATTACTAAAGTAGCGAGTTTGTTGTGACCAGTTACTTTTTCTATGAGCAAGTCACGTATTAATTAACCTTCTGTGCCACAGAAATGCTTTCTGTGTTCAATTATAAAAATGTGGAGTAAAGTGCTACCACTCAAAACAAATGAGCATAAATAACCAATCACTTTTCCGGAAATTTGAACCTACGCAGTTGGAAACTAAAAACCTGTGCTACTTTTTGGAACAACAACAACGACTCAGCAGCTAGGCGTTTGAGTCATTTTGGAGACAAAAATAAGTACCTTGTAACAGTTGGTTATATTTATCCGCACTTTCACCGAATTCGCCGACTTTCGTAACATCCAACACCACCATTCCAGGCGATATGTCTGTCTCATTAAAATGACTTGCTTCTCTTCTTTTTTAGTTCAAAAGGTAAGCAATTTGTGCTACTTAGTTATGTTTGTAATCACGAAATCTTATAGTAGTTGATTTTCTTGTCAAGTGACTACGAAAGTCACTTATTACTTTGAAAGACCAGAAATCGTAATTTTAGTTATAAAAGTTGAGTAATGTTTACAACTTGGAGTATCGACTTGCTGAAATGAGACTTTCAACGGGTAAATCTGGAAAGACCACTAAAAATAATCATCTTGTCAAATTTCCACATGCTGTGACCTGTAGTACACTGTTCGAACTTTCCTTACCCCAGCAAACTGTGTACACGTGAGGCGCCTCGTGTTTTTGCACGCCAACAAATTTTAAATCTTGAAATTCGAATCACTTGACCTGACCTCGGTATAGGCTACTCCACAGAATGCTTGGGAACAGTCGTGTACGTTGACAACTGGCAGTACTAGAGTACGAATACCAGTCTGAGCTAGCATATTGTTCGTATAAATAAACAAAAATTGTTCACCAGCAGTCCAACATACTTAAGGAATGGCCCTACACACAACACGCACGACAGAACTCTCTGTATTTGTTATATTTAAGAGCGTTACATTTTGACGTCAAAATACTTCTCATAGACCTCTTACAAAATTTTGTATATGTTGTGAGCTTGACAACAGATTAGTGAACTTCAAACTGGAAAATCAACTTTCACAAAAGTGGATGTGGTGTAAGTTTTAACCCACTGTTTGGGAAAACCACCTCGTAAAATTTGAGTTTGGAAGCCTTAGTTTCGAACTGGTCTTTGTTTGCAGTTGATGAACTGATATTGTTCCAGGTACAAAGAAACATGGTTTAGCAATCGTGATGTAAAAAATAGTGTACTCCATTGTTCTATCGAAACGGTCTTAACAACAGGCGTGAACAATATTGTTACTTTTATATTATGAGAAAGCTTTTCAGAACAATGAAAAACAATGCAGATGTACAAGCATGCAGATTAGATTTAACAGGATGAGCAATGCTGTTGATGCAGCAAAGTTGTTGAACCAGAATAGTTGCATCGGTAACACTGTTAATGAAACCTCAAAGCCGAGACAACTTGGTTTTTTTCCCCGTGTAATAAGAACCACCTCACATGTTTAGTGCTTTTTTAATCAACTAAAACAGGTGACTAGTTGTCAGTAACAAATAAACTACAATTCCGAAAAGTACACACATGGAAACTCTTACACATCACGTGTAAGTCGCCAAATCACCAGAATAAGTTCGTAATTCACTACTAAATTACAGTCCCCAGATGTCAGTTTAACTTCTATTAATTTATCGGGGGGGAAAAGGCCAAATAAACAAATTACAAATACAGGAAAGAGCACATTGAGAACCACACCGCAAGATACCGTGGTGCAATAATTAACATAAGACATGGTGAACATAAACAGAAATTTTTTCATAATCTGACACTGCCGAAGTCTACTCAAAAATGTTGACTCGAGCGGGATTTGAAGTCGCACCTTCAGATCATAAATAAATTTCTCTTCATGTATCTCTGAGGATGGTTCTGAAATAGAAATGGTGAACATAGCCGCCGGCCTTTCATTTTGCCACGCGCCACGTGCCTGGATATATGGGATGTGAAATGCCACGTGCCTGGTTATACGGGACGGGACAACATGTTTAATGAAATCAACGACAACAACGCGGCAATGGCCACCGACGTTACCTCGTCAATAAATCACCAAAGGATATACTGAGGTCCAACTGAGATACTCAGAAGATCTCTAGGAATAAAATACGCAAGGCTTGTTCTCTTCGAAATACTCAGAAATAACGATGCATGAAATAAACGGTTATATTATGTCCGTCTGGGATCTGTTCCGGTTCAGTAATAGAATATTGTCTCGGCTATTTGGATTTGGGTAGTAGACAAGTTGAAATATGGAGTAGCAACTAATATTTTTTTTTTTTCGATTAAAGTTGCTATTTTGCCTTTTTCTTTTTCGATCAATTCAAAACGTTGTTACGCCAAAAAGTTGTTAACCAGATAACATTTCCCGAACTAAAACAGCTAATTAACTGGTAATCTCGCATTAACACTGTTCATTCCATGAACAACTTAGCCAGGCAAAGTCATCCAAAGGAAAGACCTGGAAACCCGACGAACTTCAGAGCGACTAGCAAATTACGAGAGATTTAGGTTCGAATGACTCTGACCGTGCACAAATCCTTGGTTTCGTGTCAATGAATATGTAAACGCTACGCTTGAGTGAGTGAACCCACACAACTCTATTGGCTAATTACTTCATTATTCAAGACTTCTTTTGAGTTCAGTCACCATGACCGTGCACAAGTTGAACAGAAATCTAGAACAAAGATTTTGGCCTAGCTTCCAAATCATATTTCCTGAAAGACGATGCCCTCGGTGAATAACCTTGGTAGAATTGTTTACAAAGATAGTCTGGCGCCATGATATTTTTATTAATAAACGTCTGTCCATTCATGTAACTAACTTCCTGTGATAAATATATCATCTGATATTTTTTTTATTATTGTTGGTTGTCCCGAAACCGCAATGCATATTTCAACATAGGTTCATGCCCCTATTTGTTCGTCCACCGCCGCATGGAATCCATCCGATAAAATTTAGGAACCTCAATGGGACGGTTACACGTGCGATTCAGTATATCTCAATTGTCACCCCGGCGTATGTAATAAACTCATGACATTCAATGTACCCAAGATATTCGCTTATGATTCGCTGCAGTTTGTCCTCGACATTCTCGACAGTTAAACACATACTCCACGACGTCAATTGCAGGGTACAAAATTGCACGTGTAAACAGCTCGAGATCTAAGATGACAACTTGAACGACGAAGTCCTTTAAAATATCGGTGTTTAAAGAAACCACTTCTTTATTGACCACCATGCTTGATACTTAAAGCTTGTTTTATGACTCCTAAAACGCTTCAGTCCACCAAAAATGAATTCATGCTCCGGTTGAGTTCAAACTTAAGTAGAACCTCTTTTCACTCGGTGAGCCGACGTCGTCTTTAAAGCCTGGTTCACACGTGAGCATAAGCATAAGGACAAAACAAAAGGCAAAAAAAAGAAATGAAGTCAAGCCTGCGACATAAGGATCGTCGTAAGCATAACGATAAGATCATAGTCCAAGCATAAGGCAAGAGCCGAACAAAAGACGAAATAAAGAAAAATTTTTGTTTTGTCTTCGCGAGTCCCAGAGGAGATATGCTTTGTTTTCGTATTGATCTTGTCCTTATGCTTATGCATGTCGCTCGTGTAAACCAGGCTTAAGGAAGTACATACCCGCAAAAATGTCTCTTTAACCTTATATCCAATGTCCTTTAATTGTAAAAATATTTGCAATGACAAGAATTCATCATGTCTAATTTTAAGACTATTGATCAAGCAATCCCTGAAAATTATTTTGAAGAAATTTGACTTAATTCTAGGTATACCAGGGGGGCTTAAACATAAGCATGTTCCAGCAGAGGTTGCCATTTTGGGGCAGGTCAAATCTTCATAACCAATGGTCAGATTGACAACAAATTTACCAACATTATGGAACAAATAATGGAGAATGCAATGACACACTTTCCTTTAACGCTTGGGGGGTTCTGGTTTCCACAGCAACGATACAAAATTAAAAATTGGAATCTTACATTTTAATTTATATCTGCTGACTTATGCTTTGCTCGTATGACTTTACTAACTATATCATTGCATTCTACATGCAAGAATACATATATCTACCACATTTGGTATCAATCTGACCATTGGTTATGGAGATTGACCTGCCCCAAAATGGCAACCTCTGCTGGAACATGCTTATGTTTAAGCCCCCCTGGAATACCTGGAATTAAGTTAAATTTCTTCAGAATAATTTTCAAGGAATGCTTGATCACGACTCTTACCACTAGACATGATGAATTCTTGTCATTGCAAATATTTTTACAATTAAAGGACATTGAATATAATGTTAAATGAGGTATTTTTGTGGGTATATACTACCTTAAGCCGCGAAAATGGCCTGGGAGCCATTGTATCCAGAACGACGACGGTATTAATGCTGTGGGGGGAAAAAGATTATCCATTCTCTTTGTCTTGCAAGAAGAAATCTTTTGTTTAAAGGAAGTTCTCGTTGAAGTTAACGTTGTAGATCTTAACGTCCCTATCACCACATTGCGTTAGTGTATTCAATAACCCAAAACAATGATAATTGACCAAAAATAAATTTTTGGGTAAAAATTCCTAGTCAGACCCAAAACTTTTTAAAGATATGAAGTATATGAAAAATATTGTTAGTATCAGCGCTGGATGATTGTATACGTACATTACTTGAACAGTATAGCGTTGTGATTTGTGTGTTGCATTTATGGCAAGCGATCCTCGGACGGTATTTTTTTGATGAATTTCATTTTAAGATGAGGCTATTGACGCACACATTTGCAAAAACGCTTTTTCAGCAACATTTTACCATAGTACTCCGGGAGTTAATTTTAGTTTTGGCTTATTACTGATAATTCGTTTGAATATGCCTTGTGAAACCACAGAGTGAGCCGAAGATGTAATGTGGAATGACGTTACCTTTGTAAATATTTCAGTAAACCATCTGTTGTCTTAAACTTAAGAGAGTTGGTTGTGTTTTTTTTTTTTTTGTATGTTTGTTTTTTAATTCAAATTGTTTCAAAATTTTACCCCTTAACATAAAACCAAAGAAAAGCTTAATGGAATAATCATTGTAAACAGCCATTTTTGCATTTTAGAGTCTACTCAACAAAATTGCGTGGACAACTTTGTTCTCTTTTGTTATCCTATCCTATCTTATCCTATCCAAGCAAAAACCAATCCAGATCCTCGTCTAGTCGTTGCTGCATACCGGAGTCAAGTTGTCCTTTGGGACGGATTTGAATTATGATGCCACAATGTTACCTACGTGCATAAATTAATAATTATCTCTGTTCTTAAAAACAGTGCCATAATACTTCATATATTCTGACGCTTCAGAAACAAATATTAGCAATTTCAGATAGGTTTGTAACAACGTTATCACAAGATTCGATTAAGACGACATTATAATGTTCGTTTAAACGAAAACAAACGCAATATGACGACTTGAAAAGTGGCCTTCCTTGGGTTTCTTATTAAAGAGAGTTGAAAACTTTACTAATCCAGAACTTTAAAAGTAAGAACTGTTTTCGCCTTCTGGAGACGGAGGAAATGTCGCATGAGACCTGGTAATTTTATATATTGGTATGTTGATATCTCGCCAAATTTTAAAATTTCGTCCTAATGTGCTCTTGTAAAGTATACTCGTGCCTGCGAGGACAAACCTCGGTTAAAGTGATATTTAAACGGGATTTTAAAACAAAAAAGTAAGGAGTTAAAAGGAAATACGAGTGAACCAAAATCAGATTTTGGCGTTCCATCCCGGGATTATTTAAAACAACAATGATAAAATTAAAATAATTTGCTAACATGTTTTTCAAAAGTATCGTCTGAACTACAGCCGACTAGGTCAATATGTCTCACTAACCCATATAGAAGATAAAGCACAACTTACGCAATGTGACCAACATTATCTCGTTTTATCTGACACCTTGGCCTTTCAGTAAGTTTCGAAACCTGTTTTAACTTTTTCTCGACCTCGAATTTACATCTCAAAATACTTGGACGTGCGGCCATTCACAAATTTAGCTATGAAGTTCTAACGTGAAATGAAGGTTAACGGTTCAATTTACCTGATAAATGCTTGAACAAGGTCAGAACGTCCGCGGGAATTGTGAATTCATTGTCCTTGGGGTTAAGTTCTAAAGCAAGGAAAACAACACAAGGGTAACTTGGCGAGAAGCTTGAATGAAAATATTGAACATTTAATAATTTACATGTTGAAACACGCTTAATAATGTATACTTAACAATATCTAATTATAAGTAATACCATGAAATGAGGTGTATTAGCTATTAAACCTCCCGCTCGATGAAGGTCGTTTAGCAAAATTCCCGGGAGCCGAAGGCCTGAGGAAATTTTACTAAATGACCCGAATCGAGCGGGAGGTTTCATAGCTAATGCACAGAAGTTTCATGGTATTACTTTTTAATATATTTGCCAAAATTCAACTAATTCTACCTCCGGTGACGTCTAACCGGGTCGTCTTAGTCCTAACACGACCCGAGTTGATGTCACTGGAGGTAGTATTAGTACAAATGAATTTTAATATGGTAAATTAGTTATTAATGGCCCCTAGGAAAACAAAAGAAATTGAGGTGAACATGATATTATACAAATAATAAAAAGCGTGATTCAAAGCTCCCCGAGACAAAGGTGATCGGCAAATGCTTAAAAATCTCGAAAGACGCGGTGGGCTGAATTTCAAAGGTATGAGAGCTTCGTAGTTTCCGTTTCAGATGGTCTTCTAGAAGAACAAGTAATGTCTCGTTACTGCAGATGGCTTTAGCACGAACGCTTTATAAGGTTCTGAGTAAAACTCCAAGCTTCCACATTTTGTTCAAAATCGTTTAGTATTAGTGAATGATAACAATGGTAGTTCAGCTTTAAAGAAACAACTAAGAACGTAAACTAGCTGAGAGAATTTGTCTGTGCCAATTAATTTGATCAAGGCCGTTTTCATATTAAAGTTTCAATTTTAATGCCGTTTTAAGGTTTTAATTTTATTGACGGAGACCGCAGTCAACGTGCTCAGCGCGAAGCTTCTAAAGAAAATACTAGTTTCTTAACACAGAAAGCACAACTGGTCAGCAGTTTAATGTTAGACTTGAAAATTAAGTTTTTCTTCTTTCAACAGACTCTCAAAATGACTGAGGAAACCTTTGACTACACTTCTAGGTTCTGTTCGGTTCAAATTGACGAACATGTATTTAATTTAGCAAAAAATGCAAATGACATAACGTATGAGGCAAAAACCTTGACACAGCTGAGCATTTCGCCTTATTGGTTAAGTCAGTTTCCCTTAAAATATTTTTTATCAAGTCAAAGGAAACTTTGCACTTGGATAAAAATCATAAAAACAAACATTGCATTCCCAGAAATGTGATAACTTTTATGCCGCATAGATATTTAAAATATCCTTTATTAACTGCAGAAATTCCATAACTTTATTCCACGGAGTGAACAGCCTCCAAGTTGATGTCTTACCATCAGAGACGTAGCTACGAACCGAAAATGGAGGAACAAAGGAAAACCTCACCTTATGTACCAACCTGATCGTCCCAAACAAGGGTGTAAGAACTGTAGCGGTTGTAGCGGTTGTGACAGCTAAAATTCTTCATCTAGTTACTCGTTACTTTAGTTTAAAAATTTATAATTTATTTTTAAAATTTATGGCTAATTGCCAACATTATAGGAGCGTTTTTACAAACGGCAATGAATCAAAACCAGTAAAACGTAACTACTTTAAATACCGTTGGACTCATTCTAGAGGCTCATGTACTTGGAAACCTTTGCATCCTTTCGTTCGTGTCCAACATTAAAGTGAAGTGCGCTTATTTATACTGGATAACCCTATCAGCTATCTGAGCTGTTCTCTAGAGGTCCAGTAAGGGCCAACCCTGATGGGTCCAGTATTACTACAGGAGAGAACCGGAATACCTGGAGAAAACCTGCGATGTTTAGTACAGTCAAACTGGACAACACTCTTCTCACATGTGACCAAGGTAACTTTAACCAGATAACTGCACGGAGGGGGAATCGAACTCTAGTTACAGTGGTGAGAGACACGTGCACTACCACTGTGCCACCACCACCCCATTCATGGCTCAGTTAAAACGAAAATGCTTATATTGCCGGCAACCCAATCTGTGAAGTAAATATCAAAAATGAAAATTTATTTTGGTTAATCATTTTTTGACGTCGAGACTCAATTGCCACAGTTGACTCGCTAGAATCACTAACCAAAATGTTCATGATATTCTCATCCCTGGAATTTGGCAAAAAGTAACCGTGCACCTCCTTACCCAAAGTATTTTACTCGGCGTTCCCCCACTCGCTGGAGAAAGACCCTAGCTGCGGCTTGTCACGTGTATCCAGTGAATAGGGTAGCTCAGCAGAATTTGTTGCAAGGCGCGACAACCGTCTCGTTCTATTTTGACACTTTCTTTACAAATAAGTGCATTAAATTACAAGTCAGAACATGAAGCAAATGAAAAGGCCTCCCCTCTCTAAAGAAATAGTTTTGGTCGTAGACGTGTGAGCAGCCGCAGCCAGGGTCTTTTTCCAGCAAGTGGGGGAGCGTCGAGCAAAAGACCCTGGGTATGAGCTTGGGAACCGTACCGGGCGTCAGAATTATCCTCTCTTAAATTTTGGCAATTCCGTCACCTTTTGGTTTTTCAAACATGTCGTTCAACAATGACGTGGCAGCTCTCTACTTTTTTATCATTATAACACAGACAGGAGTATGAAGAACATTCACAGCCAGCAAAAACTCTACCAAAAGTTTGATCCAACAACGAACTCATCTCATGTTCAACACACTTACCTGAGGGTGGAAGATTCCATAAAGTTTCTACAGGAGATCCAGTTTTCGTAATTAAATCTAGGATGGACTGATAAATAGTTTTAGGCGGGTGGAAAATGTTGCATGGACCAAGGAACTGAAATAACGAATCTGAGTTTAGTTTGCGATTGGGGTTAAAAGAAGAACGTGGGATACAGGAAAAGAGGAGAGAAAGGATAAAATGGGAGTCGACTTGGTGACCATTGTTAGTAAGACATCGCGGGTGAATGTCAATAAGTAAGTAAATAAATATACAAAAAATAAACAAGTGAATACATAGGTAAATAAATAAATTGTCAAATATGGAAATAAATCAATAAAGAGATAAACTATTATATACAGTAGATAAATTATTAAATAGATGAATAAATAAATACTAACAATTATTTAACTAATTGATAGCATTTAATTTATTTATTCAACATAACGTTCGCTAAAAGTTTTATTGTTATTCAAAGCTAAAAACTTTTCAATAAAAAAGATGACTGTATAGTCGAAAACGTTAGTAATTTTATTACTAACGACCACTTATTTAATTATATAATTATTAAAAACTTTTTTAATCAAAAAATAGATAAACAGGTAATTGACACAATAAGCGAATGATGAACGAAAGGGAGGCAGTTCAGTGTCTACGGCGACCAAGTTCAAAAGTTCAACATGCCAAACTACCAAATCAACCAGCCTTGGTGACTAAAGCAACGTTCCGCAAACTGTGAGTCGTGGAAAATATTTGGCGGCTTGCAAGAACTCTTCAGAAAACCGAAAAAATTGCCGAAATTGACCCTGTTAGAAATTAATCGAATCAGAAACAAGGACAGCTGATCGACCTTACCTCAAATGAAAGACTGAAAACAGTATTTGAACAAAACTCGTTAGCAGAATTTTGGGTACATGGAGAGGACTAACAGCTGTTTGTTCGTCTTGATTTCATCTGGTCTTTCAATGTGCGTCGCTCTTCACGTGCAAAATTCACTTTCTGGGTCGCCGGCCAAAAAGATTGCGGACCGTTTGACTAAAGTAACTAGCTTGCTCAAACACTCAAAGCCGTAGTGCAGTCACGCAAACACGGTGACTGTCCAATATTTCTTCCACACCCGCACCCTGAGATGCACAGATGACCGCTATGAGAAACAAAACTGGAAATAAACCGTGGATGAAATGAAAAACTCATAAAATATCATTACAAAACAATTTTATTTTCAGTATTATGTTATTTCTGTCCATTTATTTCATGAGCACTACCAGAAGCGCTATTACTATAAAGATGCAGTTAAAACAGCTTATTAAACAAGACAAAATACTTACATTGATCCGAAGTTACTGAAACAAGTATTTTGCTCAAATATACAACGGGAGCTCCGAAAAGGGATAACCTTTTATTGAATAAACCTACATTTGGCTATGTCTTAGTCATATTATAAGGAATACTCAGATGTGGACTTATCAACAAAATGTTATCGCTATTCGGAGTTATCGCAAATTCTTATTGTGCATTTAAGCAGCCTCCAGAGCTCTGTATACACAGGGTCTAAAATTTCCCCACCCATTATAGTTCACTGGACAATTTTGTTATTGGCTTCGTTTGTTGTCTAGTTTTAAACTTAACATTTACCTTTTGCTAAGAGCAGTATGACATTCTTCAGTAAAAACAGGACAAAAGTTAAACTGAGTAACGTATGCGTTATCTATTTCGATAAAGAACAAGCCGTTTCTTTTAGCTAATCTTCGACTTTATCTAAATAATCTTCAGACTAAAATTTGACGGTTACGCGTTACAGATGACGATTGCAAACAGCAATAGGATTTTCTTTTGTTGTTTGCAATCTTTATCTATAGCTCTTAACTGTCAAATTTTAATCTGAAGATGATTGAAATAAAGTCAAAAATTCACTGAAAAAATCTGCTTGTCATTTATTGAAACAGATAATGCACCCATTGCTCGATTTAACTTTTCTTCTGTTTTTACCGTATGACAACTTGACAATGTTGTGAAGTACGATTTCTAGACCTCGTAGCACGGGAATTTCACCATCTTACCATTCGTTCTCGACTTCTCTTACTTCGTAATGTACTTCCGAGTAATCTGGTGCTTTGAGTGGTCAGTCAAAGAATTTGGTAAACTCTGAGCTCTAAACAAGACTCAAAAAAAGCAACATTCTAAATACAAGCCAGGCGCTGACATTTCGATAAGTCGAGCTTGGAGGTTTTCCGAGTTCTTGGCTTTCCAGAGTTTGTACTGCGAGACACGATAAAATCTTTATTTTCACAATGCAATTTCTTCGCAGAATATCACGGTCTTCTGATTGTCCAAGTGTTTCAATGGAAAAGAACTTACTTTCTTCGTTTGGAATGTCAAAAACAAAGCCTGACGTGATGTCAATGTATTTCAATAGGATAAATCCTTTGAATTTCAAGCGGACATTTGCAGTAATAAGATAATTTCCCAAATAAAGCTCTTTTTAAAAACTTGTCAATTAGTAAGTCATTAAGGCTCTCTTCACGTAACTTCACTTTTAATCATCTAAAAATCATCCTCAGAGATACATGAACAGAAAATTTTTCATGATGATCTGACCCTGCCGGAGCCAACTGAAAAATGTTGACTCAAGCGAGATCTGAAGACGATAACTCTTTCATGCTTACGGCTGTCTTACAAGAATGGATTACAAAAATAGATGGAAAAACAAAGCAGGAAACAAAGAGAGAAATAATAGGGGAAAAAATCATGCATGGAAGAGGTAAGTGGATCAAAAATACTTTGTTATCTAGAAAAAAAATTTGACTTACTTGCAAAGCAGCCTCAAGACGAGTCCACGGGTAAAAAATTCACCAGTTTTGCGACAACGCTCGTTATACCTTTTTAGAGGGGATTTTCTTAATACTTCTTCCTGGCATTCTTCCCTTCTATCCAATTTCCTTTTGAAGTGCACTAATGAAGAAATGTCTCGGAGAGCTACTGCGCGGTTTCAAATGAGACAACAGTGAAGCTTAGTAGGTTTGTTGTTGATGCTCGGGGAATCTAGAATGTTTTTTAGTCAATTTTACTGACCCACGTTGCTTATCCGGTTCAGGGATTAAGCGATTTCGTCGATGTTAAAAATTTCAACTACCGCAATGCTATTCCAGAGTTCTTTCTTAACCACGTTTGTATTCCCGTCAACATTCCCATCTGAGAATCAAAACACAGCCGGCATAGCTAATCCATAGTTAGATTAAGATCATAGATCACGTTCTCGTTAGTTAAAGGTTCTCTAAAAGTAATTTAAACTGTCACATCAAATGATACTTTGGGTCTGAATTTACCCAGACTGGGCGCGTTTCAGGCGTCGGTCTTCACTTGAATATCTAGAGGTATTTCGATTAACATAAACCAGACATCCCTTAACGTTCAAAACAATTTATTCCCGACGATGTTTCGTGCAGTTAGTTCCTACTCATACAACATGAATACAAACAACGGGTCGACTCAAGCACATTCATCCTGCAACACCTATTTCATTTTTCATTTGTTAATCAAAGTGACAGACAGCCTAGCCTACGCCATGAATCCGACTTAAATGATATCCATGGAACTCTGCAATAGCCACAAGCAGTGAACTCAATTTCCATATCTGGAATGCTAACTGCCAGTCATTTGCTCGGGCAAAAAGTGAAGCCAAGATGGTTGTCCATGGAGGGATATTTTGTACGCCAGTTTCAGTCCGCTTCGTGGTCTTGTACGTCAGTTACAGTTCTTAACACGACTTTAACCTTTAGTTTTTGTTTGGTTCGGCTTCGAAAACATTCACCATGAAAAATATGCTCAGATAAAATATTACTGGACCAGTTTTAAATATTCGAGTGTTTAAAAGGATTCATTATAACCGTGTGGCCTAAGAACAGTCCTAAATTATCTGAAGATGGTAAACTGACGGGAAAAAAAAGGACGTGCGCTTAATAGTTTCTTCAAGTAATTTTTCGAGACCTTTTATCAGGTTTCTCGTCAGTTTGGTAATTTATTTTCATGAAAATATTTAACCTGTAAATCGGTTTGACTTTGTCGAAATATACTTGAAATTCTTAAACCCATTTCCATATTTTGAAAACAAATTTTGAGCATTTTCAGAGAAATCTTCAGAAAATATAGAGTCGTGTAGGAGACTAAAGCTGGCATACAAGCCCCCGTAGGGGACCTAAACTGACGTGGAAAATTGCCCTCCATGTGCAGCCATCTTGGCTTCACATTTCGTTGGCCAGTTAGAATTCCAGATATGGAAATCGACTTCACTGGCCACAAGTCACCTCGGGTAGACTGAGTCGAGGTAACCAACACGAGCTGCGATTGGTGAAAAGATGCAGTAGGAAACTTTCGGCCAATTACAGTTAGCTCGGTAGATAACAACGTCCAGTCTTCATGAGGTTTTCCAGAACGGCAAATAATCTATTCAGGACAGCCGCTGCAATGGTTTTCTTATCGTGATGCAAATCAACCACGTGATTCAAATGTTCGCAAATTAGCCGTTTTTCAATGGTCGCCAACTGGAAGTGTATACGGTTAAGGATTCACTCGTGATACGACTGTCGCTTACAAGGTTCTTCCTGGCGGATAAGGGCACAAATTCTTACGATTTGCTCGCTAATATAGAAATACGTGGACACTAGAATGACTCATTCACATTAGAAAGCCTGATTTCCACTAGGCAGAATTTTTCTCACGGAAAAAAACAATTTGTTTTTTTCCTGATTAGTTCAACATCACCTTTAAGAAAACCTCACGTGTCATTTCATATATTGAAATGGTATTTTTTTACTTGAAAATGTTTCGGTTCCATATGTGAAACAAAAATTCCATATGCGAAAAATCTTCATATTTAAACCTTCAATACGTTTTGAATGCCAACATTTTCACTTGTGAAATTTTGAACCAAGTCATTGCTTAAATGAAAATGTTCCAATACCATGTTTTTTTTTTCAAATGTCGAATCACCTATAAAATTTATATGAAATGGGTTCAAAGCTGGTAAGACAAAGAGAAGAGTTCGGTCTGGCCGAAAATTCCGCCAAGTAGAGACCAAGCCCGACTGTCTCAAGCGACCGACCAATCGTGCAAAACGTCTCATTTACATCGCAATATGAAAATCATTATCTCGGCTATCCTCGTCAATATGTTCAATTCAAATATTACATATACAGCGATTCTTAAAGAGTCAGTATCAGGGTAACGTACCGCCCGCCTGTGTTCGCTTTGGTAGGCATTTTATGGGCCGCGAAATTCTGTTAGTGAAACCGTTGTTGAGCGAACCTGTGAAAATCTTCCTCACCCTTCATACCCAACTGGTAGACATTAGGTGACAAAAACTTAACTGAATTTTTGTCTTACACTCGGGAATTTCCCCACATAAAAATCCTGTACATGACAGCTTCGTCTAGTGCTTCCCAACCGAAGTGAGGAAGACAATCTGTAGCTGGACACACACTGATCCGGCTATCAAGTGATGATTCTGACAAATGGTCACAGAGGAAGAATGAAAAAAAGTTTGCTGAAAGAACCTGGAGTAAATTTGCGGAGTATTTGTTACATGTTGCTTGTCGTGATCAAGAATTAAGAAGACAAAAAATATCAACGATGAGCAAGACGTTCATCCTCAACACACTCTGGAGCTAAACGGCCCAACTATCCTCGCGATCGTAACGTTCTACTCTCAACTCCGAAACCGATACCGTATCCAAAATTTATGAGTTATTCATGAAAGACAACCCACAATACTTGACGATATTAAAATACGTTACTCCCCAGACAGTGTTAAATAACGTAAAAAGTTCAAAGGTGGGTAACTAGCGAAAGTGAACGCAAAGAATTCCAAATTCATGTTTCTAACACTTTTCACTATCTGACGGAGCGCCTTTGCTCCAAACGTTGGAATTCTTTGTGATCAGTCACGGCAGTTAACAACCTTTGAACTTTCAACGATAGTTCTACCGCAGGCAACCAGCTCGTTAGGCCACAGCTCTCAAATGCCTGGAAACAGATAAGATATGGAAATAAAAACACAAGCGCACAATACATTAACGAATCTCAGAGTCAGATTATTTTCACTCACACGCCCATCATAAGATCGTGCAAGTCTTGCTCTTTGGTGGCGCGCCGAAGCCATTTTCTCTCTGTTTCGACGCGCTCGACAAACCATCGACAATCCTCACGACATCGTTCATCGCTTCCGTTGCAGCGCCAGCATCATCATTGGCAACAGCCTGTGCAACTTTGGCCGTGGCGCTAGCAGCGCGTATGCCTGCGGAACTTGTCTTTCTGGTCTGGCTCAAGTGTTCAGCTGCTGCTCCAACCATCGTGGCCGCAACTGTACAAGCCGCCAGACGCCTAATCTGACTGTTCTCGGAAGATGAACTTCTACTGTCGGTAACCGAGGAGAACTGCACTTGGCGTTTCTTTTTCTCCGCTTTTTTGAGCCGTTTTTTGTTCTGTGCGTCTTGCAACGGGTTACTTGGTTCCATATTGGGCACAAAAGATGGCGTAGACGAAGGCTCAAACAGTTTTCCGTTCGAAAGAACTGGAAATGATGCGGGTTTGCGTTCGTTCAAAGGCTCCGACAACGACGGAGACAATGGCAGGATGTCTCCGGTACCGTATAACAGAGTCTGACACTCGGTGATCAAGGAGCTAAGTTGTGTTGGATCAAACGTGTGCGATACCCCGTTATCACTTCCGCGATTAAGGTCCACCCACACCACGTCGGCTAACTCTTTAGCTAAGTTCGGTTCAAAACATGCAGCCACAATATCTTTGTTGTTATTCTGAGCTATTGTGATGTCCTCGTTAAGAGAAGGGTCTTCGAGGTATCTGCAAAGTATGAGAAAAGAAATCAAGAAAGTTGCACCACAGCCGTGGAATTCTTTGAGATCAGTCATGGCAGTTACCAACCTTTAAACTTTTTACCTTATTAAACAGTCTACGCAGTATTCTGTTTTCATAATATTTCAGAACTCAGTGATTCGATTGCAGAACGCCCACGGAACAGGAGCTAAGTATTATTCCGAATATACGTCTACTAAACCTTTAGATCCCAGATTCTTCTAAATGTTTATTCAGTTCAGATTCTTCAAAATGTTTGCTCAGTAATTAGCTTTCCGAAACTTTTGGTCAATCGATCAAGCTAATTACTGAGCAAACATTTTTTGTTGCTAGATTCGTTGGCATCTTTTCGACGAAAACCATCCTTCCACCCACTCACAAAGAGTCTCTACCTGCTTCTTCATCTAGCTGTGTTATTTACGAATTTAAATGCGAATGTGGATCTCGCTATGTGGGTAGAACTAATCAGAGACTGGGTGATAGGATCAAACAACACGTTCCTAGCATGATTAGAAATGGAGCTCAGCCATCACGTCAACAACCAGGACGACTATGCCGCTCCGGTCAATTGATCAGTTGCGACTCAGCTGTTGGCAAACATCTTTTGTCCAACAAATCTTGCGCCGAAAACTACTCAGATGATAATTTTAGAATTCTTTACAAATGCCGTTCCGCCTTTCAATTGAAGGTGATGGAAGCCATTTACATAAAACTTAATGATCCTGATCTGTGCCGGCAAAAGGAATTTGTTTTCAAACTATCGCTATTTTGACCCTCCCACATTCCGTTGGGTTGATGTCACGAGTTTTCTTTAGACTATATAAGCAGATGATATGTTTCTTTCTTTCTCTTTAGCTAGCAGACGTATAGCACTTGATAAGTGGTCTGCCGAAATGCATCGTGCTTTTTTCTGATTCTTTAGGCGTATTCTTTACGTAGAATATTACCTCTTTAAGTTTCAAACAGTTCTGTTAAGAACTAAACTATCCAACAGTCTTTGGTAACTGTGTATACCTCTTTAAGCGTATATTACTCTTCATCTTCTCCTACTTTATCTTAAATTACCATTCACCATGGTATCTACGTATTTAAAAACTGTGTTTAAATTTGTTACCACGACAAAATCGCTGTTTTATCATTCTCTATTAAATCTCTTGAATTATTTTATGAATCTAATTTGCAAGTATTAAATCGTACAGATACGCACGATTCGAAGCTACAGGGTTAAACTTTTGTCCCCTAACCGCGCATACAGAGGCGGTTAAATGTCTGCAAATTGGATTCAAGAACAGATCTCAATAGGTTTTCAAAATATTTTTGAATAGATTAAATAATCTATAATTTCTTTTAAAAAGTGAGGGGCGAAATGGTTTAAACAGTACATACGGGTTCTGTTACCTCCCACAGGCTTTGCGAATTCGACCCCATGGCCAGAGTTATGCACAGCAGGTGATAGCCACTAACCTATTTATAACTGGACTGATAAAGGACCTCACAAAAAGGTTCCCAAAATGGCGTCAGTTATGGGTCCTTGCGTTCATGAGACCAACCACTGACCGAAATTGCTGGTTTGGGTTACTATCAACGACCAATCAGTTGTTGCATAATAATCTTCCGAACCGTCAGCTTTACGGAATGTTTCCATAACCCATAAACACACGAAAATCAAGCGAGTGTTTGACGAATGAAAAATTCATTATTTCTACTGATACTTTTATGCGAATACTTCTTAATTGGTTCCATATTCAGCGATAACCAATGGAGGAAAGGAAGGAAAACACTCCGTATGTACATAGTTAATGAAAAATATTTATGGTAAGTACTCTAAAACCGCCCAAATATCTGTTAAAATCACAGGTCATTGATCGATGCCATTAGCAGAACGACGCGCGTACTTCAATGATGAAGCAGTCTATTTGGGGATACTTCTCGTAACTCAGACGTAATGGCACCAAACATGCATGTATGAATGTATAAACAAACAAACAAACCAAGGGAAATGAGTGTCAATTAATTTGTAAAAATGCTCAGTACGGATGTTAGGCAAGATTTTAGTTAAAAAAAATAAAGGTGATATCCAGAGGTTATTTTTACATATATTCGAGGCAAGACCCTTTATTAAGATAACGTTGCTTTTATTAAAGATTTTTAAAGTTTGATCTGTGATTTTTTATATTAATATTTTTTATTATTAATGTTTTACTTATATATATTTATACATATACTGTTACGTGACAGCCGTCACGCGCCGAGAACATTCTAGAATGTTCGAAGTTCTCTTAGTTTTTTCTTAGTCATACCGCTTACTCATGCTGACATTGTAATTCTGCTAACTCACGCTGATGTAAAAACTTTTTAGGTTACTTGACGCATGAACACTGTCATGATTGTTACTAAATATAGTATACTAGGTCATTTTAAAAATTACGTAATTGACGTCATAGTTTACGCACACACTATATAAGCGCGACTCGCTTCGACCCTCGGTGTGTGTTGTTTTGTGTGCTCAAGATCGTTACCTGTATTCAAGTCTTGTTGGAAGTTAACAGTTGTGGTTGGAACGCTTTACTGGCAGAACTTTCATCATTTGTCACCGCTGGGTTGTCAGAGTCGCAAGCTTAAAACTGTCAAGAAGACAGATAAGCTTTGAACATTTTTAGTTGTTATCTTAACTCTAGTTTCTTTTCTCGTTTGTAAATAAATATTTTTATTTCTTGTTACACATCAGTAACAATACATACTCACATAAACATTTCGAAAAGCTAAAAACACTCGTCTCGCGGCTCGTGTTTTTTTGGTTTTTTTTACGCTTTTTATCAAGTCTCTCAACATCCCACGTGTTTGGAGCACATTATCCAAACACAGGAATCCATCTGACATTTCTGAAACGACCAAGACATCTCCTAGAACAGCGGTCCCCAACCCCCGGGCCGCGGCCCGGTACCGGTCCGTGGGTCATTTGGTACCGGGCCGCACAGAAAGAATAAATAACTTACGTTATTTATTCTTTATTAATGTTATTTACGTTACAAAGACACTGCTAATAAAGTTGCATATGAGTACACAGTGGATTCACGTTTATTATTATATTTACAATATACCACAGTTTTTATGCCGTCGTATCATTTTATTTTGTTGTAATTATCCGCCACACCTTAAAGGCCGGTCCGTGAAAATATTGTCTAATATTAAACCGGTCCGTGGCGCAAAAAAGGTTGGGGACCGCTGTCCTAGAAGACCACTTAATGATTACGTTTCTTATAAACGATCATCCCTACTACAAAGATTTAGTTAGTATATTTATTTACACTAGATTTCTGTATCAGCTATCTAAGCTGTTCTTCCCAGTTTTAAATTACTTTAGAACTTCCGATAAGCAACCACTAATGAAAGGGATTAAGATAAATCATTACAACTTAGTAAGTGGGTGGGATCTCACTCCTAAATTCAGCTGATCAATGCCGTAGAGGCTGCTCAAACTAAGTAGACTAGTAGACCCCTTGTTGATAAGCAAAGACCATTTTACACTGATTCGAGTTTCTTGGTGGCTTAAAACTCTGCAGCGTATGTGTCTGAAAGTTTTGTGAACAGATCTCTCGTGACCAACCACCTGGCAGTAAGGGACCACCTTCCTTTAACACATTGCGTGGCCAGCCACCACAGGCCTAACAAACCACTTTACATTAAGCAGAAACAAGGTTCAACTGCTTCCATACAATAGCTACTTACAGCACTTGTATGTATTACGAACAAGCTTAAGTAAAGGAATCCCAAAGTTGTAAGTTGACTTTGACGTCAAACTATTCAACAGAATCATTTTGACAACTTTAAAGATTTGAAATCAAAGATCGACGTATCTAACATGTTGAAATTTAGATTCTTCGTTTATAACCGACCTCGTCCAATTTGCTTCAAGTCTCCAATACTTCCTACCGTTTAACGATTTTTTTTCTATAAAGTGTCTTAATTTTTTTTCTATTATCTCGTGAAGGCAACTGGCGATTCGAGATACAGTCAACTCTCGCCTTGCGGACATCCCGCTATTACGGACACCCCGTTATTACGGACAGATGGTAAATTCCCCGGCCGAAACTACTATGAAATGTATTGAAATAACTCTCACTATTACGGAATTGCGGACACTTCATGCGGTCCCAAACTAACATTTGTTTTGTTTTACTCTCGTTACAACGGACACCTGCTGTTTGTCAGCGGAAGTACTTTGAATATTCTGTTCGTCATTACTTCTGCCGACAAAAATGACAGACAAAATATAAATGTGTCTTTCAATACAACCAAGGTTTATGTTCCGATCTTCAAAGTTCTTCCGCTCTGTTTACATTACTTTGGAGGCTTTTTAGTTTGTTTTGCCATTTCAATGCTCTTGACAGACTTGGGCTTTTGTGTAGACTATGCAGTGGCTATTCTTTCTTGTTTGTCTCGCAAGGATTGCCTGGCTATATCACTGCCAATAATGAGTTTGTCAAGTCTTGTCAAATATCTATGTTCACCATAAAACTTGTAAAGAACGGGAATCTCTAAAAACAGGCCGGCTCCTCTGTTTACCCTCTTTCCACAAATGCCGGCTTCTCCTCTGTGATGTACTCTTTTCAAAAATGAAGAAACAATTTTGGACAGTCCTAAAGGAATATGCCCCACAATTCGTCCGTTATTTTCTGTTATGGCCACAACATGCGGATCTTTGGCATTTTCCGGTTCACGTTGAAGCACGAGAGTCATGTCAATTTCAGCCTGAAATATCGTCTTTGTAAGCATGGTGGACTCTCAACCAAGAATAATAAGACTTGTATTCTTCACACTTTTCTTGACTTGCCACGCATTTGTTAGTATTTGTCCGTATTTGTCTAAAACATGATTACTAACTTCGCATAAGTCGACTGAGTTTTGTTACGTTATCGTAGCTTTACAGTGAAGGAAAAGGCAATTGACACTGATTCATGTTACAGTTTGATTTTTGGTTTGGGTGTATAATATTTTTTTCTCAATATAAATTTTTGATTTGTATTTTAATTTGTGTTGTGTATTTATATATTACAGTAAATGTTAACTAGAAATTGAAAGAAACTGGACATTTTAAAATTAAAAAGCAGTAATACATAGTAAAGACATTTTACAACCTGACTTTGGGTCATTTTTCTCACACCCCGCAATTACGGACTCTCGCTATTACGGACACTAAATGACAGTCCCCACGGTTTCCGCAATAACGAGAGTTGACTGTACGTGAATCTTATGTTTATTCTGGTTGTAATAGGATCGGAAAGCATACTGCCTTTGATAAACACCTACAGAGCCTAAAAAGGGTACTGATAAATAGGCTTTGAACTGAAACGCGATATGAAATCTGTAGTTTGAAAAGCTTGTATTCCGTGTCCTAAACTCTTGAAGTCAAGAGTTTTCTCACACCAAAGCTTCTCATCACACCATCTCCGCCGATGACTTTTCTATTATTTCGTCCGGTAACTCGCCCCTTGAGTTACTCATTTGGGAGAGTTTACCCATTGACAAATTTAAGCCTGTCCTTAATGAAAACATCAGGTCTGTTCCGCTTGCCTTATTTTAATTAGTCTTCTCTCTATCCGCTCTTCCTCTTCTGCTTTCTTCACACCTTTTCTCCTCTCTCATGGGCTAATTAATTTTCACACCTTGTAAATATCGTATTTATAACCTTACCTTATCCATCATGTATATCACTTTGAAAATGTTGCGCGTTAGCAACGAAACGTCAGTAAAGCTTGTTTAAACTAACATGTTTTGTTATTTGTCGTGTTTTATCCTGTCATGGCTATTCACATTCGAATTTTGAGCTGGGCATTAATATTCATCCTACGACTTGAATAGCTCTATCATACTTCCCAAGTTTACGGAAAGAGCGCAAGACATTATAAATTTACATGCTCTTGACCACTAACTGTGCTACATTTTCATCGCTATGCAAACGTCAAAGAATTGAAGAAACTATTTCACTAAAAACTATCGAGAAACAGTGACAAGGCTCACCGAAGTGACAAAAAATGACTAAGGCCTAGTTCAAACGTCGAACGTTTCATATGCCGAATCTAATATTAATAAGAAGAATCCTTTATTCGAACTGATTCTCATTCGATTCGGCACATGAAAAGTTCGACGTTTGAGCTGGGCCTAAGCGTTCCCATTGATTATTTCCTGTAAATTACTAACGCTGAGAATTACTGAGTTTTCCAATTCAATTTGCGGCCATTTCAGCCCTTCAACGAATATTTTCAGCATGTTGAATTTTACTCAGTATCTACCATGGTAAAGATAGAACAATATGTACTGTATTTCTGGATAAAAAATAAAGCTAGATGCATTGTATTTCCGAATAAAAAATAACTTTAATTAGTAGTAGAAGCGAGTGACACAAGAGGAAACCATGATGTTTCGACCAACAACAACGCTTATTCCAACTTTTTCCTCATACAAGCTAACTGACGTAGCTTTTTAATAGTATGATTAGATTATCCGCCCTCAACTTCAGCGAAATGACAGCTAACCCAGGTTTCGCTCCCGTCAACTACCACTTTACAGAAATTTCGAGCCGATAATCTAATTTTCAATTTCATTAACCACCCGAAGAAGTATAAAAGCGTGAACTCACAGACAGCAGCGTAGCCAGGGAAGGGGCAGGGGGAAGTTGCACCCCCCCTCCACTTTTCAGTCAGACCAGCTCTGTCGGTACATCCATAACATTTGTTGGTACAGTGACTTTGTAATACCAGCATGAAAAGTCAATAAGTTCATACGTTATAATTTAAGTGTATGAATCGCTCACAATGCGAGGAATCCTGTTTCTACCGACAAGAATTATGTAGTTCTTGGGTACCTCAGGAAAAAGTGGTGGTGGCTGTGATGACTGAACTAAAAGCGATATGTAACTATGTGTCATACCTCACGTGACGTGGTGCATATCACCATTTAGTAAATCGTCTTCAAAGTTAATATGAGTTAGAATGGTTATGTAAAAATTGCTCATTCTCTTATCGAATTTTGTTGACAGATTTACTTTTACCGTTACGGAAATGCTTTGGTTGCTTTTTCCTAAATTACTTCTGTCGGTACATTAAGAATATCTTGTCGTTACATTTGTCGTAAATTTCTTCTGTCCCTCCACTCTCAAATTCCTGGACAGATATAGTGACCAAGTTACGAAGAAGCTCAAAGCAGTGAACGATGATGGGCGATTAAGCGAGCGGACGAGTTAAACATGCATGACCTACTTGACACGCAGTTTTTCTCACATGGTGAACAGAGAAATGGAAAGGCACATTGATGGAGTTTATAGATATGTTCACAACTTCTTGAGTTAAATTTAGTTCATTTTTGGGGCTGGCTGTTTCATAACCTCCGTTTGCGACTACCAAGAACAAACTACGTCATGACCTTCAACAATTGGTCGCGATAATCGAACACCTTGAACCAAACGACACGAATTGCTACAGTATATTAGATAACAGATGACAACCACGCTTGTAAGAAAGCGCACAACACAAGCATATTCAAGAAAAGACTGACGGAAAAGCACAGAAAATGTAAGAGGATGACATTTTTCTGCTTGTATTATTGTGCCATTTGCATGCGAACAGCGAGTTCTGAAGACGACTAGGATGTCTGAAATTAAAACTCACTGCAGCAAAGTAACACCAACGTTGATATACTTTTAACATGAAATCCCTTTACCATTTACTAAATAGCTCCAGAGTTCTGATCGGAATTCCTGCTCAGGTAAGTAAAGATAGCCTAACCAACTGCTGAAAACCCACGCCTTCACAGGGACTTTCTGTCTTCGATAGAACTAGGTGCAGTTCTTAGGTTACAAAGCCTAAACAAACTTATCATTTTACCATATATATTGTAACGTACTGCGGGCACGACCAATGTCTATCCTTTCGTAAAAATATGCATCAAGCATTCGCAGAGCGAAGTGATGTATTTTCTGTCGGGGACAATGATAAAGTTCTTATTATCATACATGCCATTTAACCATCAGTCACATTAACCCAAGTTTCTGAGGAGAAAATTTCTCGAACTAACACAGCATCAAGACAGCGTCCGCATATTTGCCTACAAGAATTTGGATCAATTGATTATAAACTAAGATAACAAAATTATAAATTTTAAGCCTATTATTCCCAAGGGGATTCGCAAATGACGTGCAGTGGTCTAAAACTAGGTTTGACGCCTCAAGTTATCCACCGCTTTTGGTAGATGCAATTTCGACTAAAAGGCGAGTCACGTGTTAAAGTTAGAAATTACCTAGACAACGCAACAGTTCAAGCAATTAGAATATACTTTTTCAAACTCATTCATAATTCACAAAGCAAAAACAAAACTCATAATTAATCAATGTTTAGAAATGGGAAGATTACAGTTAAATATTGCCAAATTTTGGCTTGAATTTTGCCTAAAATACTGGTCCGTTTGAGAAGTAATTTCAGACACTCGTTAAGTGTTCTTCATCCGATTTCAAAATATCTCGAAACTCTTGAAAAAAGCTCGGCTTTGCCTCGTTCTTTAACTCGTTTCTCTGTGTATATTAATCGGAGGAAGAACTTCAACTCGTGTTTGAAATATTGCTTCAAGGTCAAAAATTCTTCGAAGGTTCCGAAGATTTAAGCCTTTCCTCAGCCCACCAGAGGTGCATTTAATTCTTGCGCCTCTAATGCGATTATGAAGACCAAATTCTTCAGCTTTGCTCTTGTACCATCACGAAACACTAGAATTCTTCAGCCTGCATACCAGCTGGCGCGGATTAATGGTCATGGTTGTATCTCAGCTGGGAGACTATGTCTGAAAAACAGGTCGGATCAAAACTCGAGCTTTTTCAATGTTTAAAGAAGTCATGACGTTGTCGTAATATCAGCAGGGTGCGAAGGTTCTCTCGTACCCCTAAATAACAGCGTGTCAGCGTGGTGTGAGAGAATGGCCGTATGAGACGGACATCTCCGTTTCTTTCCAGTAAGGACCGAGATTCCCAAATGGTCTGAGACTTGCGTCTGGAGGTGCCGGGATGTTTCTCCGACATACAAGGCTCCGCAGCCTTGACACGTGAATTTATAAACAACATGCGATCTCAGACGTGTGGGAATCCGGTCCTTAAGAGAAAAGAAATTTGAAACCCGTACAGTGGGACGAGGTACAAAGCGAATTATGATATGGGGAAATGCAGATGAGAAGAGTTTTCTTAATTGAGTTTGGATCTGTAAAAAGTGTAAACCAGTAAAAGCTAAAGAGAAATAAATGAGACGTTTAGGAACAGTAAAAGGTTTAGGTATAGGTGAAGAAACTTTGTGAAGAAACGAATTGAAGTAGCTGTCGACAAGTCTTGCAGGAAAGGCATTAGAGATGAAAATACGTTTAAGCTTCTCCAGTTCACAAAGAAAAGTAGGATATGTAGAGCAAATGCGAAAATAACGGTTAAGAAGAGAGTATATTAAGCCTTTCTTGTAGGTGAATGGAATAAACGAATTAAAATTTGTCAGTAGACAAGTAAATGTAGGTTTACGGTGAACAGAAGTTAGTTAGGAAAGTGCCAACAGAGCGGTTAATAAGAATATCAAGAAAATGAATAGAGTCATTCTCGTATTCAAAAGTCAAATTGATATTTCGATGCGGTGAATTGAGGTAATTAAGAAATGGCAGAACATGATCGGAAGAACGAAACAAGACAAAACGATCATCAACGTAACGACGATTGTATAAAGGTTTAATATCAGAAGGACAATTATTTAACCAGGTTCATTCGTGACTGCAAAGAAAAATATCGGCGAACAAGGGACCTAAAGGCGAGCCCATAGCCACACCATCAATTTGGTCACAAAGAGCCATCAAAAAGGATATGACAGTTCTTAACTGCTAAATGAAGAGGTTTACGAAAGTCAGGAATAGAAAAGCCGGCTTGAAAGTGAGTACTAGTATTAAAGAGTCGTTGGATAATAATGTCAATGGTTTCATCTAATGTTAGTAAAGAGAAGTTATATCAAAGCTAGCCATAAATACACTGTCTGTGTTTAAATCTAAAGAATGTAGTTCTTGGAGAAAAGAAAATGAATCATTGATGGAGTACTAGCTGGTTGAAAAAGTGACGAAGAAGGGACACTAAGTACTTAGCGACATTATAAGAGAGTGAGTTAATGGAGGAAAGTACAGGTCTAAGTGGAATGTTAGGCTTGTGCACCTTCCAAAGTCCATACAGGATACCCGGACGAGATCCAGTTGTTCTTAGACTAAAGTAGAGAGTAGCATCAATAACATTCTCTATTTTCAGTTGTCGAAGAAAGTTCTTAATACGATTTTCACGTTGAATGGTAATTTTGACTGGATCACCACCAAGCTTCTTGAATTTATCACAATTATTTAGAATATCCATCATTGTCTGGTTATAGTCCGATATATCGAGAATGACTAATCCGTTGCCTTTGTCTGGCTTGATAATAATGTTTGGGTCATTTTTCAAAGTCTTTAATGTTCTTATATCGTACACATCTTTGATTCTCTTTGGTCAAGAATTTCTTCTCAATTTTGCCCTGTTTACTTGAGTTGAAGGTGTGTAGAACTATAGATTACTATTAACTACATTAAAAGTTGTCATTTTCAGCAATAATTTTAGAAAAGCATCGATGCAGAAATCTCAAGGTTTGGCTGTCAATCTCCACGTTTTTTAGTCCTTATGTTTTAAAATCTCCAGGTTTAGCATTTGGTAAAGTTGGCAGGTCTGCAAAGTTTCTTCACATTTACCTAGACCTTTTACTGTTCCTAAACGTCTCATTTACTCCTCTTTACCGTTTACTGGCTTACACTTTTTACAGATCCAAACTCAGTTAAGAAAACTCTTCTTATCTGCATTTCCCCATATCACTATTCGCTTTGTCCCTTGTCCCACTGTACGGGTTTCAAATTTTTATTTCTTTTCAGGACCGGATTCCCACACGTCTGAGATCGCATGTTGTTTATAAATTCACGTGTCAAGGCTGCGGAGCCTTGTATGTTGGAGAAACATCCCAGCACCTCCAGACGCAAGTCTCAGACCATTTGGAAATCTCGGTCCTTACTGGAAAGAAACAGAAATGTCCTTCTCCTACGGCCATTCTCTCAGGGAACTTTTAAAGCGTAAGGATTACAAAAATAGAGCGGAGTGGTGAGTGTTGCTAAGGCATGACGAAAGAGGTGGCAGATAATTGGTAAGTAAGAGACTAACTAAGGAATGACTAAAGAGGTGTTAGTAAGTAGGAGATGGTGAAATTAAAATAAGGAGAGAGGGAAGGATTGAATGTTCTTATTTAAGGAAGGTTATAGTTTGGAAATAAATTACTAACACCACTTCCGTCATTCCTGAGTTACACTCTCACTTACTAATTATCTGCCACCTCTTTTCTCATGTTTTAGCAACACTCACCACTCCGCTCTATTTTTGTAATCCTTAAGCTTTAAAAGCTCCCGACTCGTGTATATAGTTATCATTTACTCTGATCAGTCTGATGATGTTACAGGTTATGTGACGAAACGGTAGTGATTAAAAATTATTTCAATTATCAACTGATTCGTATTTGTTTGTTTCAACAATGCTACCAAGAATAATATGCTGGGCAGTAATATTCTTGACAAGGCTACAATCCGGGTCACTGAAGAGGGTACCCTTCCCTGTCTTTCATATTTTTGGTGAGTGACGTTATCGACCTAGTTTTGGTGCTGGTTACACTGCTCAACTATCGAGCCCTTTATCGTTTTAAAATAAACGACCATGTAATATTGTAAGCAGATGTCCAGAGTAGTCACTCTTAAACGAAAAGAACTGAGCCCAAATGAATGAACAGTTGTGGATGTTCACCACTATTCAGTCCTAGCTTGGCGAATAGTCGTTTATACACGGTCGCGGTGTGAATCCGGAAAAAAAACGAGCAGGTTTTGTCCCTCATGCATGTTGGACTCGCTAAGTCGCAACACAATTAGGCAGCAGTGGGCTCAGTGAATATTAATCGAATAGCACAAATACAGTTGAGCAACATATCAGTCATTTCTTAAACCTCTGTGATGTGAACCTCTCTTTTTCATTTGCCCAAAGGCCGCGTGTTTTAGGGCTCGACTGTTGCATGATTCTGGCGTTAATTCAAGGAATTCAAGAACAAAAGGTTTGAAAAAGAAGCTTTGGAAAGAAGTGGGATATCATGGAAAATACAAAACCGTAAATTGAAATAGTCGTTTTAGTAAATTTATAGGTTACCTGAAGCGATTAGCCACATGAACAGAACAAGCTTGGTTTATTTAGTTATAGCTCAGTAATCCGATTAAACTGAACATTTTCAGTTCAACTGTCTTGATGTCGAACAGTCATATGATTATCCTACATAAATACATACAAAATTCCCTCCTTTAAAAAGAAGTCAATTATAGTCAAATGTGACTTGAAATTTTCATGAAAATTTCTTTAATGAAAATTCAAGGAGTTTCAATCACTTCAAGGATTTTCAAGTCCCTGAATTTCTATTTTAAATTCTAGCACTTTCAAGGATATTCAAGGTCTATACGAATCCTCAATGATGCAATCGCTGGAATTAATACGTCTAAGTTTTTGTCGCGTAACTGTTCGTGTATGATTGTGCATGCAACAATACGCAATATGTTGGCTCTGCACGGGCTCGCAAGAGCCTCCTATATGAAGAAAGAAGAGTTTAAGAGCTTTATGAGTGCCCGTTTACGTACATAAATACCAAGCTACTAAATTTTTCATGTCCTTCCTACAACACTTTTCGTGGCAATTTTTTCGCGTTATGCTGAAAGGTCAGCATGCCAGTTCCAAAGATCATGGAACTCAACTGTTCCATCGAACCATTGCCGTGAAAAACTTAAGATGGGACGATGTGCTTCTTTCCAAGGTGACTTTTTTCACTACTCAGGTTTTGACCCGATTAATCCAGAAGCTTTTTGATATGTCGGCTTTTCGTTCTTGGATGTTTTTCAAGGTAATACGTGGCGTCCGTCGCCTTTAATATTCAAGACTCAATAAACAAAGTCTTTGTCCACGAAGACCCCTTCATCCACATGTCTATGCTACATGTCTGACATTTTGCATGAGTCAATTACAAAAACTTGGGCTGATCGGAGAGGTCACATAATAGCAACGAACACGCTAATTTCAACGCCAATTGACAATCGATGGACAGCTTCACTATGCCAAAAAAAAATCAAAATCCCTCGAAATGATTACAGTCCAAAGCCAAACAATCGATTCTAATGAATATATGTTTGAGGTCCAGCATTTTAACTCTTTCCTTTCCAGATACCTCTCAGTCGAACAAAATTGTCTGGTGTTAACCCCAATAAAATAGCAGAAGACCTAAGCAGACAGGAGTTAATTGAGTTGGGCTAAATTAATTCCTCTGCAAAGCAGTTTCGCAAATTGGCTTATTATTTCGTCTGTGCGTTGTGGACTACACTCTCGTATCAGCAAACATTTCTGACTTGAGTAGTGGGAGAACACCAGTTTAAGTACACGAGGATCAATCTGCCACATTCACTCATGCATACCCATAACAGTTTTTCCTCGACAAGGCTCACTCTTTCCAAAGCTATAGCAAACCGGTTTTACAAATAAACATCACTGCTCCTCGCACGAGACTTTGTGCCTCTTTCTGAAGTTCCTTTCTTCCAACAGCTTTGATTCGATTGACTGTCAGAGAGCTCACTGATATTTCATTTTTTAGTTCGAAGATGTTTTCCACGAGATAAACAAAAACCCGTTGTCTTCACTCTTTGGTATTCAATATCAAAGGATTTGTCCAAGAAAACGAGTTTATTTGTACACGTGATATATATGAAAGTAGCCCAATATACTACTCCTTATCGACGGCCAGAAAAGTGTAAGGCTGATAGAGTAATACTGATCGAATGATGGCAACAGATATGGCGATCTTGTGCACAGATTTGTGACGCAGAAATTCGCAAAATGATTACATTTTAAAATCTTGCTGTTAAGAGATTGACACGGAATATCTAAGTTCGCCAAATTTAATGATGTGACAATGCGCAGCTTCTTTTGAGCTTACAATCTATCATGTTCAGATCAAACTCTAAGAACTGACGAAGAAATAACTTGTGTTTTGTACAGCCAATTTGTTACTGATCTAAATTACAGTTAAGTATGATACGCGTACGCAATTTGAAACGGCAAAATGACTCGGAAGATTTCTAAATTAAAAAGCATAGAATATGCATTCATGAAGTCCAGCCTCGTAAACGGACATCAAATGTGAAAACAGCTTGTTTACACTTTTCTAGGTGAATTATGTGCACGAACATCAAATATGTATATAGTACGTATGTCAAAACAACATTGTCCTACAACGTACATCGAAAGTTTGAAGCATGCCTCGACTCGTGTCATGTCTAGAAAAAAAGTAACGCTGAAACAATGACAGGAGTAAAATAATAGTAATAGTATTAGATGTCGTGTTGGATGCCAAATGGACGTATTCGGGTAATCAGGTTTGAGTTTAAACACACAACGGAATGTTTATACGTCAAAGGTTCAAGTCATGGTCAAGCAAGCTTAATTACGTTTCAAGATTCTGTTACACGGTATAGGGCACTTTTTAAACACCAGATTACAAACGGTAGTAAGACAACAGTTCGAAGCTTCCAATGAAACGGCCAAATTCAGTTATATTCTGCAGATAGATTTACCTTCTAAGGAATGCAAAGGATAGGACGAAGCTAGTACTCCAAAAGGGTAGCATGAATGCAAGAACTACATGAAGTATTCGAGTGAAGGCTGAAAAGATAAGAACAGAAAGCTTCGTGTGATAGTTAAGTATCGTTTCTCTTCGACTTTCGCTACGGCGTGCGTTACCTCAGCTCACGCGCAAGTCTTAAGTTGTGTAAATATGCTCGTTCATCATGTGTCTGAGGCAAACCTTGACTCTACCTCAGAAATGTTAACCCTGGTTCTCACAAACAAAAGAAAGCAACAAGCAATTTGTTGTGTGTGTGAAAGGTAGTAACACTAGCCGAAGTAAAACAACTCGAAAAGAATATCGGTTTCCTCTTCTGTTGGAAATTTTTCCCTGAAGCTTATGACAACTTTATGAACAACGATTTTCCCACATCGTCGTGTTCTCGTGAGCAAATTGCAAACCAGTAGTTTACCAGGGTAAACCAATCAGTGAGGTAAATTGATCACACTGCAATCAACCGATACCCTATAACAGTAAAGTGCTTATTCTCGCCTTTGTAATGCCCTTAACAACACTGGCTTGTACTATTCACCAACCTCTATACATAGAAGCTTCTCGCGCTGATCTTCATTCAAGACTTCGATTATAATGGCAGCCAATGTTAAGCGAAGCGTGATACATGTTTAGGAAACGATTGAGCTTTCATTTGCTCATCCTTACAAAAATTACGTACTAGAATTTAAATCCTTCTGTGAGAGTTTTGACCAAAGAAAATGGTTTCGAAAAACAATCCTTCGCACACACGAAGCATTGTCAGTTGTCTTGTGATGGCGTTTCATTTCAAACTGAAATATACGCATGACACGATACGAATGACATGTTTGTTATTGTTGTATTTTCATGTTTAACTCAAACGTTTTTAAGGTTTGCCTATGATTGAAATGACAAACCTTGAACTCTAAGCAAACTCAGCATTGAAGCCTCACAACCACATGAGCCATTGTTATCTCTAAACGCAACCGCCTCTCCCCCATTCTTATATGAATATGGGAGTCACAAACGAAAGAAATAAAAGCACCAAGACCAAAATATACTCTTAACATCAGACATTACTTACGATTTCGTTAAAAATAGGATCACAAGCGAACACCGTTGAATGGCGAACTTTCTGTCCTCAGCTTCTTGTGGCTCCTGTATGGCAATGTCGAAGCCAAACTCTTCAAGACTGGATGCTAGTAATTTAACCTTCTCAGTTTGGCTGCTTTGATGACTTACGTATACGTTTGACTGCCCTTAAATAATCGAAATCACAAGAATGAAAAACAAGAAAATAAGAACACGTGCTGACAATCAAACCTCCAATGGCTGCCATCCACATATCGAAAGGAGATGACAGTGCTATAGAGATTAAGGTGTTTGCCAGCAGAGAAAAAGACAAGACATGCATATTTAGGTATACCTCAGGGTGCTTACGACACTGAAGAGGTAACAAAGACGAGACAATATGTAATAATGAAAGACAGATTGCTTGAAAAATGTGGCCTGGAAATTATTCCCGAAATTAAATTTGCCTTGCAGACCAGACGGGAGAAGCTTCAGACAATACATCAGACGTTTATTTGCGACGTCCTGGGATGTACTCTGAGCTCGTGACACTGAGAAACCTCCGATTGGGGATTGGCAAAAGTTTATGAGCGTTGTTTACCACATATCGTAGGTTTGTCGGAACAGCAGGGGTTGTTAAGCACACCTCGTCAGCAGTAACTGTCCTTACGTAAGACTAGGTTACACAATAACTGGAGTACGATGATTAAAAAAAGAAAATCTTTTCGGCAAATAGTTACCAGACCTCGAATGAGTCCGAAACATCGAAAGGTCATGGCGGCCCGCGGACCGGATCCGGCCCTCAAGCTCTTTCTGTTCAGCCCTTTAGGAAGTCTACTTATGTGGAAAAAATCCGATAACAATTTACCAAGAAAAATGTCAAAATAGTTGAGTGAAAATCATTTAGCCGAATCCAGCAGAGTCGCTGAGCAGGGCACAAAAATTGCGTGACAATCAGAAGTCTGGGACCAACACTAAAGTAGATTACTCACAAGGACTTTCTTAGGAACGAACTGGCCGATAGAGTAAACCGAACGTAAGCCGAGTTCTTTTGAGTTATACTTGTAGCGCCCGACGTAGCAAGCATCAGAGTAGTGACGCAATGAAGCGAGAACAAGCATGACTATGCGCGTGGAACGGAACTGCGAACAAACAAAGCAATGTGCGTGTACGCGCTAAAAGCACATCGTAGCAGTGCTAGATCATGCTTGAACACTTAGGCTACCGATTTTGGTAAATAGAATCCCTTCCTTTTACACCAACAAATATAGTTACGTCATTCAACCGTTCCTAATGTGTATAACCCGTACTAAACCGTTAATCAGTAGCTTGAATACACTTAGTGTGTCTTTGATAATCTAAGCTAAGAGGAGTACTAGATCCAAGAATCTTCGTATCGGTTCGCGATATCCAATGCTGGCCCAACGCTACATACTGTTCTAGCATTTGATCCAGCAAATGAAAATGGCGGCGTCGAAGAAGAGAAGAGTGAATACAGAGAATCGCATATTTAATGAGTCTTGGACTGATGCGTTTGTATTTACATTTGATACCATGTCACAAAAGCCAACATGCTTAATTTGCCAAGCTACTGTTGCCGTGAATAAAGCAGCAAATCTAAAACGGCACCACGAAACCAAGTACAGTGAGTTTGTTGCCAACATTCCCATTGGTATTGAAGCCAGAAAGAACAAAACTCAAGGGTTGCAAGCCAGCTGGACTAGACAGGTACAAGGGTTAGCAAGTTTCACAGGTGTACAGAAGAGGTCTACCGAAGTCTCCCTAAAAATAAGTTAAGTTCTAGCTAAGGCCATGGTGCCTTACTCTCATGGCCCAATAATAAAACAATGTATCCAGGCTGCTTGGGAAACTTTGTTTCCTGGGAACAGAGAGATTAATCAGGCAGTTGCAGATCTAGCATTATCTAGAAAAACCATGACAAGCAGAATCGAAGATATCAGTGGACATCTCTTTAAAAAGTTGATTGCTGATTTGAAAAAATTAGAGGGTTATTCACTTGCTCTTGATGAGTCTACTGACACCGAGGACATAGCAAAGTTATCAGTATTTGTTAGGTTTTTTCATCATGGATCCAACAATTTTATTGAGCAATTGTTGACTGTGTTCCCACTAGAAAAGCGTTCCACTGGAGAAAGTATCCACCAGAGTCTCGCTAACTTCCTGCAACAAAACGAGCTACATTATATCAGTCTCTACAGATGGTGCTCCAGCTATGTCAGGAAATGTTCATGGATTAGTATAACGGCTTAAGACAGACAATGAAAGAATTATGTTCTTATCATCTCTTCGTCCCAGACAACTGAGAAAATTTCTTATTGAATTAGATTCTCAGTACAATGACTTGCTTACCCACAATGACATTAGATGGCTAAGTAAAGGGAAAGCTCTCAAGAGGCTCTGGGTTGTGAAAGACTGAATGAAAGACTTCCTCACCAGCATTAACAGTGCAACTGCTCTTAATCATTTGGAAAACATCACATCAGCAGTATTCATGACTAAAGCAGCATTTCTAACAGACCTATTTGAGCATATTAATGAACTCAACCGCTCACTCCAAGGTAAGGAGGTAACTGTTATAAGTCTGTGGAATGAGATCAAGTCTTTCAAGCTGAAACTACTGTTATTTGCCACTGATGTTAGCAGTGATATGCTACACTTCCCAACCCTGAAAGATTATGTCACTGATAATGCAGTTCCTGCTGAATTTGCTGAGTTCATTGACAGTATCTATGAACAATTTGATGCCAGGTTCAAGCAGTTTGAGGAAATTTCTGATATATACTGAATCTGGTTAAAGATCCCATGCAAACATTGGTTACTGACCCAAACTGGATTCACCAAGTACAGACCTACTTCAGTAACATTTCAGTGGCTGCAGTCCAGCTTGAACTCCGTGATATCAAGGCAGCTGTACCAGCACAAGAACTAACATCTCCCTTACAGTTTTGGACCTCACCAACTAACAGAGAGAGTTCCCCAACACTTGCTAAACTTGCTATAACTGTTTTGACTATCTTTGGATCTACTTACCTCTGTGAATCCATAATCTCAAATATGAATCACATCAAGAACCAACACAGAACATCGTTGACTAACAATCATCTCACAGATCTATTCAAAGTGGCTAACCACGATAAAGTAACTCAAGATGACTTCAATGCTATTATGGCAACCAAAAATGTGTTTCACACTTCCAATTGACTTATTTGTCTTATTAGTTTTAGACTTATTGTGTTATTCATTATTATGATGCTATTACCTAACTACTACCTTTGTACAGTTTATGACTTTATGCAGTGTTTTTTTATTAAAAAAAAACGAATATTACAAAAAAATTTGGATACAATGATACATTAACATTCATATGAGGTTTATTACTTTTATAAAACTTGAACTGATGATGAGGTTGTCTGGGCCTCGAAATAAACTCCACTTCCTTGTCTGGCCCTGGAGAAAAAACATTTGAGCAGCCCGGTTTTACTGTGACAGCATGCAGCTCTAGGGAATTTCATTTTGGTCAACGTCAGACGGTTTTGCTCAGCACCACAAAGCGTCTGCCAATGACAGGGTTAACAGACAAAAGCAAAATAAAGTTAACGTAATCAAGCCTCAACAAACAAACTTTACGGTCATAAAGGTGGATTTCCACTTGGAGTAAAATGTCGCGCGCACCACAGCTGCATTGTTAAAATTGAATAGATTTCTGCTTAGTTCCATTCGAGAGCTCCTAAGACAAAAAGAAAAAGTCGTGCGCGACATTTCGCACCAAGTAGAAATCCACCTTTAGAGTGAGTATTAATGCCCAACATAAAACACGTAAAACAGCCATTTTTTTTTTTTATTTCTAAACGTAGTAGTGTTTTATTTGTGACAAAATAAGACACAGCTAACACAACATGTGCTTTGGGTAAGACCCAAGCGGTACTGAAGTCTTAAACCGGACCACGTCTAAAACGAGGCTAGTGAATCGTACTTGCATAATCGAATCAGTTCATACCTCAAGTAAAGTGCTTCGGATTTTCTCCGCATCTTCCTCTGACTCAGAGGTGGATTCAGCCTTTATCATGACAGGTTCCAAGCACCAAATGGGAAATTCTTCTAGGGGAATCTGGGGGCATGCTCCCCCAGGAAATTTTGAAACCTGAAGTCTCTGAGATGCCATCTCCTGCATTATAGGGGCAACTTTATATACAACTGGCTTGCTTGCAAAAAGCCACAAAAGGTTCCTAAAAACATAACACGTTATCAACTTGTAGAGCAAAATTTATTTTTATTCTGTTTTTCATATTATGAAAAATAATAAAAAAATAATTGGTCAGGTATTAGCCATTAACATGTTACCAGGCTCGACCACGGGGAGGTTCCTGACCTACGAGCCCATAGATGCTCTGAAAAGAGCAATGTCAATGTACAGAAGGTTTAAGAAAAAAACAGAGAAAATGTTAATCATCAGAACATAATATGTTTACCATTCTCATTCGGCTGGGATGCCGGGTTGCGAATAAGTAAATAATATCTTCCAAATTCAATTCCATGTCTCTGTGGGTGTACATGAGAGCCAAACCATTTAACCGTTCTTGTCCCATGGTGCTCCTCAAATAACTCTTCAGATTTCAAAGGGAGGAAATTGATCTTTCACATGAGCAAGATGTGACAGGAACTGTGGCCAGAATTTGAAGAATTGTAAAGATATTTGGGAAACAAGCTGGATCAACATCCTTTAAAGTGCTGCTAAGCTTTGCAGGAATGTCTTCAGCTTTTTCTTTCTTCTCATGCCATAACCTTTCTTAAAGATCTAATTCAGCAGACAGTCCAGCAATATTTGGTACTTCTTGGTTGTAATGTTGACAGAATTCTTCAACATGAAATTTCCAGGTTGAAGGATTCTTCAACAGAACAGCTGGTACTAAAGAGAAGCCTTTAAAACACAGGTAAGCTTCAGTAGGAAAGCATGATTCCAGTTGGTGTAGAGCATGTGCCAAAAAGACTTGAGTCAGGCTAATTCGGTAGTAATCCTGAGAAGATGATGATGGGCAGTTACTTCTATAAATTTGGCGCTGAACAGTCCTAGGTCTAGAAGGTTGGATGCCAAACCTTTCAGAGAGTTGGACAGCCTCCTCATAAAGCCGGTTGTGGTGTTGATTAACATGGGCATGCATTTCTTCAAGAGCACCTTTCAGGGTTGAGATTTCTTGTTCAGCAGCCAGGATGTCCATTTCTTCCCTTTGCAGTTTAACGGTTGCAGGTCTTGTAAGCCCAAGGATATACTTCACTATGACCAATGTTACAATGAACTCAAAAGTAACAGCATTTGTTAAGACCTGCGCATCATCTCTGCTAGTAGAATTCCAATTACCAGCTCCAATAACACCATCACCATCTTTATTCAAAGAGATATCTTCTAAGGTAGCAAATACTGGAAGCAGGAGTTCAACCAGCCTGTCAAGACCATCAAGACGAGCAATCCAACGAGTGCGGCGCATATCAATCAAAATTCTGTGATTGCTGTTTGGCAACAGTTCTTTTACCTTCTCAACCAGGTGGTATTGTCGTTTTGGCGAATTAGTAAAAAATTCAGAAAGCTTTCTGACAGTTCCCATCATATTACGGACCAATGGTAATGTGCAAGAATTAGCAACACAAAGATTCACGCGATGATTCATGCAATGAACATAAACAGCCTTTGGGAATTGACGTTGGATTAATGTAGATGCACCAACATACCTGCCAGCCATATTCCCTACACCATCATACGATTGACCCCTGCAGTCATCCATGCTCAAACCAAGGCCAGTAATCGACTTGATGATAAGATCTTTAATAGCTTCTCCAGTCGTTTCTTCTCCACAAAGGTGAAATCCAACGAACTCTTCTCGTATGATTCCCGAAGAATCAACAAAGCGAAGAACAAGAGAGAGATTTTCCTTCGTCGGCCATTATAGAAAACATTTTCCTCGAATTAACTTCGGCGACGATCTTTGACAAAATATAACCTCCCACAGTCTCAATAATCTCGTTCTGTACGGTTTTGGAACGATACGTAGCATTTCGTGGCGCATTCTCTAGATGTTCTCTCAGTTTCTCGTCGCCGCTGTCAATTCGAAGTGCGAGAAGGGCTTGAATGTTTCCTTGGAGACGTTCGTCGTCAGTGCTATCATCTCTTCTTCCTCGAAGGGGGACGTTGTTTTGGCCACAAAAAATAACGGTCTTGATGATCGATTTTATCCTCTCTCGATTTTCTCTCACCTGAGCTTGCATCTGTTCATTTAACTGCTCATCGATCGGAACAACCTGGTTTCTCATCATCCTGGTGAACTCCTGCATAGCAATTACAGCCGCACTGTGTATTTCTGACTTCCCAGACGAATGAATCTGAAACTTAGTGGATGCAGATGTCCAGAACGTCAGTGGAGATTTATACAGTCGGTTGAGCTTCGCACCGTTTTTGCCAAACTCCATTCCAAAACAAACGCAGGGTAGAAAAAAAGTGCAGTCCAAGTACTTTGAATAAACCAGCCAAGGATTGCGTTCTAACCAATCTGGTTTAAACTTTCGATGTCGAACACCACTTTCCAGTGTCGAAGGAAAATTAAAAAGACGGTCAGGTTTCTAGACGTTCTGAATAAATTTGAATTTATCCGCGCCAGAAAATCGAGCGATGTCTTTGTAAACCAAGCCAATGTCGTATGGCGAACAGTTTTCCTTATGGCAAACCGGGTTTCCTCGAGCGTGAAATTCCGCCATCGCTCATGAGTATTTATAAAGGCTGACAGTTTCTCGAGCGGTTCACAAAACTTACGAGGCCAATCGAAGGCAATCTTGACAGCGTCCACTTAATTAGCTAACCAATCATGATAAGGTTTGGGCGGTTCACTTTCTAGTTAACCAATAGTAGAGACGTTTGACAGGTTACCACTTAATTGGCTAACCAACCAAAGGAATTTTAAGCGGATCACGAGCAGTTCACATTCGGTTTGCTTCTTGCGTACGGTATTTAGTCCGTAGTTCAAGACATTGCCAAAGAAATAACAGGAAAATAATTCCACTTTTAATAATATTGGGATTTTCAAGTATAAAAATACCCAAATGATGCAACAACATTACACGTCCTTTACTTGAATTTTTTAATTAACATTTTTATCAAATTTTTACCGGTTCAATGGAACCCATGGAACTAGTCTTGATCCACCCCTGAATGAGTCACCCTAAGGCCGGTTTTCCAAATCCGAATAAATTTGCGCGAATTTTTTCGCGAGTGGAAAATCGCCTTATGGCTTGATTTCCACTATGCCGAATATTCCGCGCGGACGAAATTTTCCCTTTAACTTGCAGCTCTCAATTTGCCCGTGCGGAAAATTCCGCCTCGTGGACATCAGGCTTAAAGCTAGATTTCCACTTGGCGCAAACTGTCCAGCGCGCGACTGTTTCATTTTTCTAGGGGGATCTCTAGTGGAACCAAATATAGAAAAGTGTTAAATTTTAATACATCAATCGCGGAAGCGACATTCTCCACTTCGTGCAAATCCTGGAATGGCACAACATGCAAATCGTCGCGTGCGACAGTAGTACTGTTAAGCCTAGTTTCCATATAGTTGTAATTGTTGTAATTCCATCGGCGATAATCGGCGATGAACCCTTACAACAATTACAACTATATGGAAACGCGTGTTGAAATTGTTGTAATCCAATCGGCGATGAATCGGCGACTGTTGTAGACGTTGAATCGAGTTCAACTTCTACAACAATTACAACAGTCGCCGATGCGGTCAAATTTAATGGAAACGCTTCCTACGACAGTCGCCGACAGTCGCCGATGAAAAGACGGCACGTGACATGAGTAGCCAATCATAGCACAACTTCTGTTGCCATAGTAAAGTATCGCAATCATGAGACTCGCGTGGATTGATTCTATTTCCAAAGAGAAACCTTAAACTAGAATTTCGTGCAGAAGAAGGCTGACAAAAGACGATCTAAACGACTCGGGATAAAAATGGGCGACTCAAACATCAGTGACGAAGAGTTCATGGACATTGTTAGAAACTATCCTGCTGTACATAAGCGGTCTTCAGTTGATTTCCGCGACAAAAACAAGAAGGCCAATTCTTGGCGAGCCATTGCTGAGTCTTCAAAAATGGATGTTTCGAAAGCCATGCCGAGATATAATAGTATCCGCACCCAGTTTTCAAGGTAATTGCTCTAAATGTTTGTTGTGTAAATGTAGCGCGGTTGAAACAAATGCCTGGTTATTGCCCTCTGTTTGTAGAGTTTAGTATTGGAGAAAATGAAGGCAATGTGCATGCAGCACATTGAATGATTGATTCTGTTTATCAGCTCAATCTCTTCATCAAATTGGCTCTGTAAGACTAGGATTAGGATTTGGATGGGGTTAGAATAGTGGGTAATGTTTAAGAATGAAGTTTTAATTGAGATACTATTGCCAAGAGGGTTTTCCTTCAAAAAATTCGTGACACGTGGTCGTGACATCTTTTGTGTCTGTGTACACGAAGTAAATGCCATCAAATTGACTTCATCTGCATAAGTCTAGCTTGAATATTTTACAAGTGGAAATCTGATTTAGCTCAATTAATATCCTCTACAATTATTTCCTTCTACATTCAATTGCCTTTTCCATAATTATAACAAAAGATTTGCTTTATCAATCAAGGTATATCAAGGGGCTACGAGGAAAGTCAGGGCAAGGCGTAGATAAAAATTCCATCATAAAGCAAGAGTTTGAGCATTTACGGTGGCTGATCACGTTGATAAAGCATCGAGAAACACAAACAAATTTAAAGATTGATGCTGCCAAACCTTGTTCCTCCAGTATAGTAATTGAAGCAGATGAGAATGAAGAAGAGAGGTGCTTTGAAAACCAAGAAGTAGAGGTGGTTCAGGATGTCGATGTAACTAAAGATGATAATGGTGATTTGGAGCTTTCTATACTGGACAGTCAAAGTGTGGGATCAAATGAAAATTCACCATGTCAACCTCCAAGCAAGAAACAGAAATGCTCAGATGGAATGACAAAACGACCATGGGCAAAGGTTCACAAAAAGAAAAACCTTGATGAAAAACTTTCAGACAGCATTGAAGAGCGGAACAAGGCTATTAAACAGGCAGATTGTGACAATACAAGGCAAACAAAAGATGAGGAGACATTATATTGTTTAAGCCTGGTTTCTAGGTTGAAAGCCTTTGACGGAAGGCTAAAATCTTTGGTGAGGTTCCAGATTGAAAAAGTCTTTCATGATGCTGAGTTAAGCATCTTTCAATTACCATATCAGGGATGTCATGATAGTGATCCTTCATCATATGCTGGTGCACAATTTCATATGTCGAGCATGTACAGACCAGATGTTGGTGGCAGGGTAGCATCTCCAGGACCTGATAGCCCTGTTGCACTGTCTAACACAGCCGAAATTGGTGATGTGTACAGTGGACATTCAAAAACCCTTTACACTTTGTAAGTTACAATGGATGCTCACAGATAAACATGCTTAAGTTAATGGGAATTGCTTGTAGTAGGTTAACCCTTTCACTAAACTGCAGTCTAGCCAACCAGTTTAACTATACTGTAACAGACCACTATTCTAATAATAATAATAATAAGTCTTTATTGAAATACTCGAAACAAACGTCTGAGTATACATGTTAAAATGCTACAATTGGATATTACAGAATTATTTACATCGATTATAAAATTACAGAAGTAATAAAATATAAAAATATGAACAATTCATATAAAATTAAAAAGACATCTATTTATTTGCAACCAATCAAAAACCTACTTCAACACTCTGGTGTAATTTGTGTGCTGGTCAAAAGTCCAACCCAACAACTTAATTTTTGCTGCTGCAACTTCTTACATGGTCTAGTTGCCAGGATACAGAACCAGCTGGGGAACAAAAGTAGTTCTCAAAATCAGTTCTTACACTTTCAGCATCAAAGCTGTAATTGTTACTTCCAAATCTTGAAACAGGTCTGAAAATATTTCCATCACTTTCTAAAATATTCCTCCAATCTCCTTCAATGATGCTACCATCCCAGCTCAGTGAATCACAGAATCCCTGTGGTGTGTAGTTTGCATTATCTGTAAGGCGTAGGTAGTTGTGGAGACACACTGTTGCCTTGATAATGCCTTCTACGGTACTGGGTGATGCATGAATTGTCCCTCGAAATATTCGCCATTTGGCAGACAATATGCCGAAGGCATTTTCAATTGTTCGTCTTGCTCGTGACAGTCGGTAGTTGTATATCCGGGAAGTTTCTGGAGTATTTTGTCCACCATAGGGCTTCATCAACCACGGCTTGAGAGGGAAAATGTAATCGACAACAATGACATAAGGTAACTTGTGTCCATTTACCTCTTCAACTACTGGAAGATCCAGTTTATTTTCCAACAAGGTATTACCAAAACTAGACTCTGCAAATATGCCTGCATCATTGTCTCGACCAAAGCCTCCAATATCAACCAAGGTGAAACAATATTTTGCATCACACAAGGCAAGCAACACCATACTATGGTAATGCTTGTAATTATAATACTCTGATCCAGCATTTCTTGGGCAGTCAATTGCAACATGCTTGCCATCCAGGGTACCCAAACAGTCAGGGAAGTTCCATTCCTCAAAATACTCCTCTGATATATTTTTCCACTCACTTGCCTTTGTTGGAGCAGTTAGGTACTTCTCATTGAGTGCATTCCATATTCCTTGGCAAGTCTGTCTAACAATTTGGCAAACTGTCGATTTCCCAACACGAAAATTGAAAGACTGACTTTGCTGAGAGTCCCCAGATGCCAGAAATCGAAGGGTTATAACGAGTCGCTCAGAAGGGGATATGCTTTCTCGTGAGCGACATCTTTTCTTCAGAAGATAAGGACCAACCATGCTCAAGAGATGCTCGAGCCTTTCTGGAGACGTTCTCAAATATCTTAAATGTAAAAATCGTGACACTATAATTAACAAACTATGCTACACATTGCGACAAATTAGAACCTAGTTACAAACATACCCACCTGTAAAAAAATTCTTTGTCGTGAAGTCTTAGCTCTTCCACCAAAGTGTAATAATGGCCAAGATTCTTGCGTTCTTGGAAGATCCCTCTCACCCATCTTTTATGCTTTCTCTTTGAATTACGGCGAATTCTTGCCATGGCTAAAAGTAGCACGCGTTGGGCATGTAAAAGCACCCTTCTGTTTGGCCGTGCCATCCTTCTCGCAGTGCTTTTCCCTCACGATTGCTTACAATTTTCAGTTTGTCATAGAAATGGACTTACTACAGAACTGCCTTTCCAGACGCCATGTAAACTGTACATCCGCATACGCAGTTTCGACAGAAATCGGCGATTGTTCGACCGAGAAGTCCTGTGAACTAGCAGGAAATCGGCGACGAATTACAACAATTACAATGATATGGAAACTAAAATATTGTAATTCCGTCGCCGATTATCGCCGGTGGAATTACAACAATTACAACTATATGGAAACAAGGCTGTAAAATTAAATAGATTTCTACTTGCTCCGATTTGAAAGTTCCAAACACAAATATCGCGCGCACAACATTTTGCACCAAGCGGAAATCCAGCTGAATAGGACGTTTAAGCGAAATACTACGGATATGTCTACAGTAATGTGCACAGACAGTTTGGCCAATTCATCTTTAAAGATTTTCACGACTTCACGGCTACGTTGGTTCATAGAACAAAAAAGTTTTCAGTGATTTAAATGTTAAAAAAAACTAACCAGAGTTGCTTGGAGGAGGTTCACAGCTCTAACAATAACATCCACAGTTCATTACAACATCAAAGAAATGTTCTCTTCAAATACTGAGACTTCAGTCCCTTCGTTAAATGCGGTCGCCAAACTAGGTTGCTTAAACTTCCTACTTAACTTTCTAAATTTTCGCTGCATCTCAAATAATCATCAGAAAATGAATGTCCGCATTAAAAGTCTAGTTTCCGTTTGGTAGCTAGTTATCGGAAAGTTGTAGCCTACAACTACGTTGGGACCACGGCAGCGTGCAACACAATGCAGTCACAATGTAGTTTGTTTTGTTTGTATTAGGAAACCTCGGTTGCCAGCTGTTTGTCATTCGCCAGCAGCCTCTAACAGTCACCGACAAAGTTTTCAACACTATCTCTGCAACTTATAGCAAAACTTTGCGAGGGCTAGCGACCAAATGGAAGGTAGACTTAAAAAAGCTACAAGATTTTTAATAATATGTATAAATACTATTTACAGTCGCTGAAGTATGTCGTGTGGGGACAGATGTGAGGAAGGCATTGAGAATAAAAGCAAGAAATCATAATGAATTAAATGAAAAAAGACCAGAATGAAGAGACAGTCGGCACGAAGGTTATCATTTGAAGATGGAATAAGCTCTAAGATAAGACTTCCTTTTACCATAAATTTCAGCGCTGAAAGTGGGAAAGGAAATTACAGAAAAGTCATCAAGTAACGTAAAATAACCTGTCGCACAGCTGGGGGCCTGCAACCCGACGTCTGGTCAAGTTTAGATTCGCCTGAGGTCAATCTCAAGTTTCGTTCAAAATGTTCAAGTTCGGTCTTCCAAACGATGGTCAGTGTTCTTATGCGCAATGACCACCCAAATGATTTTATCCAGAATTTGGACAACGTATACAACCTCCTCTGGTGAAGTAATTAACGCACTTCATAAAGAGTATAACGAAACAGGCGTTCTTGCTTCGCGAGCAGCATTCTCTTTCAACAGGATTTTTGTTCCTAAATTAAAGCTACGGTTACACACAACAATCCCTGTCATCAACGCGCGGGCGATTTGTTTATGGCTGCACTACAACGAAAGAAAACTTTTTCCAATAACGTCAGAAAATGGTGACTGATAAAAAAAACAAAACTTCATTTCCTGTATTTAAGTTGAAATTTTTTTTCATGATAATCTGACACTGCCGAAATCAACTGAAGAATGTTGACTCGAGTGGAATTTGAACCCTTCCTTTGGGATACCGGTCCGCCGCTCTACCTGCTGAGCTATCGAGTCCACAGGGATTGGAGGCGAATTCCAGATTCTTCTGTGTCAGATTATCATAAAAAAAAAATTTTATTCATGTATCTATGAGGATGTTTCTGAAATGTTTTTCAACTGTTAGAAGAATTCAAAATCAAGAGAGAAGAAACCGGATTATGTGGAATATGGATTGGATGAAACAAAAAGAAGGCCAGTGCACTTCAACAATTTGTGGCAGAGTTGAATAAGCGATAGAACTCAATTTGCATTAATCTTCTTCGTTCTCCATTTTAAAAAATTAATCGAGCATGCTCAAGGGAATGACTTGAAAAACGCATTGACGATCAATATGCTACACCTACCATCTAGGTTTCCGTCACAGCAATGCAATGCAAGTTTTGGACCATTCAGAAACTTTCAACGCATCAGCAGTGCAAACACAAAAAAAAATCAGTACCGAGGTCTTAATTAGAGTAGAATTTCGACAACTTTAAACCCGATTTTCTCTTTAAATAAGGATTCGTTTGAGATGAAATATCATACACTCGAAAGTCGTGTTTCATCAGATATCCAGACACCTCGAAGTTGGTTAAAAAAATTTGGCTATCACTTCGTTTTTCAACTCACTTCTCGGTGTTAGGATATCTGATGAATCACTCCTTCTCGTGTGTGACATTACTTGAGCTCCCACGGACATCGAAAAGGCCGTTTTCATTCAACATAGACGTAACTGATGGCAGATTGAGGTTACACTCTCCCGCTTAAACTATTAGTGTCTGGCTATGGGCCCATTTTCTGGGGTTTTTTTTGGCAACACCGTCCACCTGTTCGTAAAGGTGGCCATTAAAAAGAAAATGACAATTTTTGACGTGCACAGTTTAAGGAATTATTGTCATTAGCCGTCAAAAATTGTGGACCAAGGGGATCCCCCCTTGGTCTACTGTTTGCTAATATTTTTTTATCTTTTCACGAACGCACCTGGTTAGACAATTGCCCACCTGAATTTAAACCCCTTCATTTCCGGCGATATGTTGATGATTGTTTTATTATCTTCAAATCCCAAGACCACGTTCAACCTTTTCTTAATTACTTAAATTCTAAACACCGTAATATTAAATTTACTAGTGAGCCCGAGGTTAACGGGTGTTTACCTTTCTTAGACGTTTCAATTAATCGAATTGATGGCTTCTCTACCTCTGTTTATCGAAAACCCACTTTTACAGGACTTTTTACCAACTTTGATAGTTTTATCCCATTATCGTTCAAACGTGGTCTTATTTACTCATTGCTCAACCGATATTTTAGAATATGCTCATCCTATCATATATTTCATTCTGAGGTCCTTAAACTTAAAGAATTTTTTGTTAACAATGGTTACCCCGTCGCTCTTTTTGACCGCTGCCTAAGTATTTTTCTCGACAAGATCTTTTCTCCTCCCATTAACAATATCACTGTCCCTAAACGTGTTGTCTATTTCTTCCTCCCTTTTACCGGTGCTCATTCTTTACAAATCCGAACCAAGCTCATCAAACTTGTTTCTTCCTGCTTCCCTCAAATAGACCTTCGTGTCGTATAAAAACCTGGTAAACATCTTTCTACCTTCTTCCAGTTCAAAGACCCTATTCCCAAGTTTCTGAAATCGCATGTAGTTTATCAATTTAAGTGTCAATGCTGCGCAGCGTTGTATATTGGGCAAACACGCCGTCACCTACACACGCGTATTTCAGAACACATGGGAATTTCGCCTTTGACTGGCAAGAAAGTTTCACATCCTTCACGATCTAGCATTCTTACACATTCAACCCAAACTAGCCACTCCATCTCCTTTCATGACTTCTCTATTCTTTCCTCTTGCAATTCACCCCTTGAATTACTTATCAGAGAAAGTCTACTCATCAATAAACATAAACCTTCTCTTAATGAAAACATCACTTCTGTTCCGCTTGCCTTATTTTAATTCTCTCGCTCCTCTACTTGTCTCGTCTCATCTTTCACCTCTCTTATTCTCATTGGCTTTAATCCTAATGTGATACCTTTTGTAATTATAAATATCTTAATATTTCCATTTGTAATTACTTTGAAAATGTTGCGCGTCGGCAACGAAACGTCAGTGAACTTCTATTAAACTTTATTCGTGTGTTTTTGTCTATTCCTGAATGATGACACTACATCTCCGAATTTTGAGCTGGGCTTTCATCTTCATTTTACGTCTAAGATTTCCGCCCGGTAAATCTTTAGTGAACATTTCCATAGCCTTTCAGATTAAGGCCGGTTTGCGCTTACCATTTTACGCCTTGCGATTGACATCTTGGAGTATGTGTTAAACGGGCGAGAGCATTGAAGACAAACTGGAGCGAATCAAAAGCGAATATCTTGCTGCATGGACTACCTAGGGTTTGTTGCATATGCCAGGAGAACAATTGCAAAGCAACAAACTCGCTGCTGTTAATGAACCTCAAAAAGGAATTGACGCGACTGTATCGATACACATGCCATGAATTCGTACGTGTATTGACAAAAAGAACAAGACAATGAACTTTTGTAATCCATTAAACATCCAGGATGAAAACTGAGACTTTACAAAGTAATCCCATTTTGGCTGAATTAGTCTAGGAAATGTTATATGTTTAACCTTTCTTGACACTGCCCGCCATTCAATTTTCCTATTGCATTAAGTTTGCGACTCTGACAACCCAGCGGTGACAAATAATAAAAGTTTTGCCAGTAAAGCGTTCCAACCACAACTGTTAACTTCTTGTATTACACCAACTAGACTTGAATACAGGTAACGACCTTGAGCACACAAAACAACACACGACAACACACCACAACACACACCGAGGGTCGAAGTGAGTGGCGCTTATATAGCCTGTCCGTAAATTATGACGTAATTTTCGTAATTTCTAAAATAACCTAATACACTATACTTAGGAACAATCATGACAGTGTTCATGACTCAAGTAACCTAAAAAGTTTTTACATCAGCGTGAGTCAGCAGAATTACAATGTCAGCACGAGTAAGCGGTATGACTAAGGAAAAACTAAGAGAAGTTCGAATGCTCTAGAATTTTCTCGGCGCGTGACGACTGTCACGTAACAATTATTTATTCGAAATAGTGCGCTTTTCCTGTTTGCGTTTAGGAACGGCCGTAATTGGTGCCAGCTGTTGTGGTTACACAGCCAGCAAGTTACGGCAAAGTAAATAAAAATGATAAATAATAAAAGATACTTTCCGGCTGTGACAGCTCTTTGGTATTCTCCCCCTGTTAAAGCAAAACGATTTTACTTTTCAACGTGATACCTGCTCCCTGGTGAGGTTTTAGCACACACACCATCTTCACATAAACAAGGTTTAAATACTGAAATACAAACGTCAGCACGTACAGTACTAATGATGGTGCTGAAACACCAAATGTGTACAAATTAAGCACTATTTTCCTCAACTTAGAACCAGGTGAACGTTCAAAAGACAACAAAACATCGTGACCTGGGATCAACACAACGGGATTGACCTGATTCTCATTCTGCTCTTCAACAAAACAGCGTTTCGTTCACTTATACTGCGTCACCCAAGACGAAGGAAAGAGAATCGATTATGTGCCGAAAACGGTGTGGGACAATCTGTATAAACAACGAGCTATCTAGATCCAACCTCTTGGCAACAGCAGAAAGTTATTCCTTTTTGGATGCATTAGGAATTTTTAAATTGCCTTAATGTTTGCAGCACAATGATAACAAACTCTGGATGCTCTTCTCCCTTTCTCGCTTCACGAGCGGAACGAGGAAGTGTTCACAGGGTAATCTGTTGTTTTCATGTTTTATTAGGCATGCAGTGAACCAAGTTCCAAAATTCAAGAGTCAAACAGTAGGTGACACATTTCACATCGTCTCCTCGTTTATCAAGTGGTGGAGGCACGTGTCCCAACGTCCGGCACCGATCGGCTTCCGTGCCTGATGAACTAGATCATAAATAACCTACTTCCCATCATAATATCACCATCCCACAGTGTCCATGACCTTGGTTTCATAGTTCTATAAGTCGTGAATTCCATCCCCTGCTGACTTAGGTGATCTCGCAAAGACCACATACAGTTACGGACATCCCTGCACAATATTAAATACGTCGCTAAAAGTTGTGATCAGCGTTTCATGTGTATAGGAGCAATAAACATTTCGTAGGAAAGTTAAACATGGTAGGCATAGTTCTGACTGATTACAACCCATTTGTTAGTGACAACTGTAACCACTTTCACAATATCGCCGAGGTCGAAACTGAGTTACATCGTTCCAAAATATTCATACTGTTAGCTTAAACTTAAATTGGTTTTAATACACAAAATTCTTAGCCCCAGACGGGGATCGAACGCGCAACCTTCTGATGCCCGGTTAGACGCTCTAACCATTGAGCTACCGAGACTCAGACGATGAGCTAAGGTGCAAATTCGATATATATGTGCGACCTAAGAGGAAGCTACTATATATAAATAATGATTGAAGCTTCAATCATTCCTGTTATTCCCACGACTTTGTTCTGGGTCGGAAACATACTTTTAAACCCACTTGAATCCCATAGCAATTATATAAAATATCAACGGTGTTGCAAGGGATCATTACTAAAGTAGCGAGTTTGTTGTGACCAGTTATTTTTTCCAAGAGTAAGTCACGTTAGTAACCTTTTGTGCCACAGAAATGCTTTCTGTGTTCGATTATAAAAATGTGGAGTAAAGTGCTACCACTCAAAACAAATGAGCATAAATAACCAATCACTTTTCCGGAAATTTGAACCTACGCAGTTGGAAACTAAAAACCTGTGCTACTTTTTGGAACAACAACAACGACTCAGCAGCTAGGCGTTTGAGTCATTTTGGAGACAAAAATAAGTACCTTGTAACAGTTGGTTATATTTTTCAGCACTTTCACCGAATTCACCGACTTTCGTAACATCCAACACCACCATTCCAGGCGATATGTCTGTCTCATTAAAATGACTTGCTTCTCTTCTTTTTTAGTTCAAAAGGTAAGCAATCTGTGCTACTTAATTATGTTTGTAATCACAAAATTTTATACTAGTTGATTTTCTTGTCAAGTGACTACGAAAGTTACTTATTACTTTGAAAGACCAGAAATCGTAATTTTAGTTATAAAAGTTGAGTAATGTTTACAACTTGGAGTATCGACTTGTTGAAATGAGACTTTCAACGGGTAAATCTGGAAAGACTATTAAAAATAATCAACTTGCCAAATTTCCACATGCTGTGACCTGTAGTACACTGTTCGAACTTTCCTTACCCCAGCAAACTGTGTACACGTGAGGCGCCTCGTGTTTTTGCACGCCAACAAATTTTAAATCTTGAAATTCGAATCATAAAAATCAAGGCCCAGCAAAAAATTCTTAAGACAGGCATATTTGTGTCAAAATCACACGAGACTATTTTCTCTCAACGGCTATCCCCGAAATTTTCTAGACAATTCTATTCGCCGTTTTTTAGACAACAAATTTTCGCCCGTACCTAAAGTTTCCCTTGCACCTAAAAAGATCATGTACTTCTGCCTTCCCTTCACTGGACAACACAGCCTCCAGATTCAAACACAAATTCGTAAGCTTTGCTCACATGCCTTCCCTCATATTTCTATCCGTTTTGTTCTCCGTCCGTCGCTCCGCCTAGCACACTTCTTTTCTTTTAAGGACAGGATACCCAACGGTCTAAACATTCTCCACACACGGATTGCTGATCACTTGGGTATCTCAGCCCTTACTGGCAAAGAGCGTGCTAACCCCTCCACAACAAACATTCTATCACATCACCACGACACTGGCCATCCCACTACATCAGATGATTTCACCATCCTCTCTCACTGCTCTTCATCTTTCACTCATGAACTCCTCATCAGAGAAAGCTTACTCATTCACAAACTCAATCCTACCCTCAACTCTCAATCAAGCTCAATTCCTCTTTCCTTATTCTGATTGCCTTTACCCTCTTCGCCACCTCTGACATCTCATCACTTCCTATTTCTTCTCAAACGCCAAATTTATGCTAATTAGCTATGTAATGATATTTTAGTGATTGTCTCATCTTATCATGTCTCATTCTCTGATGATGTTGCGTCTTAAGCAACGAAACGTTCGATCTTAATAAACCTTTTGACACAAATATGCCGGTCGTAAGAATTTTTTGCTGGGCCTTGATTTTTATCATTCGAAAACGTTTTCCGCCTGGTTCTTCAATTACATAAATTCGAATCACTTGACCTGACCTCGGTATAGGCTACTCCACAGAGTGCTTGGGAACAGTCGTGTACGTTGACAACTGGCAGTAATAGATTACGAATACCAGTCTGAGCTAGCATATTGCTCGTATAAATAAACAAAAATCGTTCACCAGCAGTCCAACATACTTAAGGAATGGCCCTACACACAACACGCACGACAGGACTCTCTGTATTTGTTATATTTAAGGGCGTTACATTTTGACGTCAAAATACTTCTCATAGACCTCTCACAAAATTTTGTATATGTTGTGAGCTTGACAACATGTTAGTGAACTTTGAATTGGAAAATCAACTTTCACAAAAGTGGATGTGATGTAAGTTTGAACTCGCTGTTTGGGAAAACCACCTCGCGAAATTCGAGTTTGGAAGCCTTAGTTTTGAACTGTGTTGCACTTTTCTACCTAGCGTAACAAGGTAGTTGTGCTTCTGCTGGTTCCAAACACAAACGGGCACTGTATCTTTCAGTAAGTATGGAAACGTTCAATCACAACTCTTCTTAAATTCTTTTATTGTAATTACATCTCTACATCCACGATTTTCAACTGACTCCAAAGTTACAAGACTTCATTTTTTTTTCCTTTTGGCGTCGCCCGGAAGCTCCACCTCACATTGTACTTTGTTCTCTTGACGTTAACAACATGCTATAGTCCTATTAGATTACAAGCCCTGAATAAACCATTGTCAACAATTAAGGATACAGCTAAATTATTAGAGTTTAAAGTCCAACAATAAGGTAATTCAATAACAGTCTTGATTACTCTACAATCAACTAAACAGAATATTTACAAAATATTCGACAAACTGGTCTTTGTTTGCAGTTGATGAACCGATGTCGTTCCAGGTACAAAGAAACAAGGTTTAGCAATCGTGATGCAAAAAATAATGTACTCCATTGTTCTATCGAAACAGTCCTAACAACAGGCGTGAACAATATTGTCACTTCGTATATTATGAGAAACCTTTTCAGAACAATGAAAAACAATGCTGGTGCACAAGCATGCATATTAGATTCAACAGGATGATCAATACTGTTGATGCAGCAATGTTGGTGAACCAGGATAGTTGCATCGGTGACAGTGTTGCTGAAACCTCAAAGCCGAGAAAAAAATTGGGCTTTTCCCCCGTATAATAAGAACCATCTCACATGTTTAGTGCTTTTATAATTAACTAAAACAGGTGACTAGCTGTCTGTAACCAATAAACTACAATTCCGAAAAGTACACACATGGAAACTCTTACACATCATGTGTAAGTCGCAAAATCACTGAATATGCTTGTCATTCACTACTAAATTATAGTCCCCAGATGTCAGTTTAACTTCTATTAATTTATCGGGAGAAAAAAGACAATAAACAACAAACCAAATAAACAAATTGCAGATACAGGAAAGAGCACATTGAGAACCACACCGCAAGATACCGCGGTGCAATAATTAACATAAGACATGGTGAACATAAACAGAAATTTTTTCATAATCTGACACTGTCGAAGTCAACTCAAAAATGTTGACTCGAGCGGGTTATGAAGTCGCACCTTCAGATCATAAATATATTTCTCTTCATGTATCTCTGAGGATGGTTCTGAAATAGAAATGGTGAACATAGCTGCAGGCCTTTCATTTTGCCACGTGCCACGTGCCACGTGCCTGGATATATGGGATGTGAAATGCCACGTGCCAGGTTATACGGGACGGGACATCATGTTTAATGAAATCAACGACAACAACGCGGCAATGGCCACCGACGTTACCTCGTCAATAAATCACCAAAGGCAATACTGAGGTCTACGAGTGATTGTCCAGGCGGAAATCGTAACTTTAAAATAAATAACAATGCCCAGCAGATTGTGCGAAGTATCGCCATATGTAAACATTAACAATTGCTTCAACAAAGAAGGCTAGAAGAGTTTAAAACATATTTATTGACTAAAGTTTCGTCGCTACAAGCAACATCTTCAGAGTGAAGATCAGGGATTACAACGAGATATATTTACATTAAACAAACAGTATCGTATGACAATTAAGATGATATATTTACAACAGTAACGGAAATTGACGGGAGACAGCAGTAAGGTGATATCAGAAAAGGGAAAGAGGCATAGAACCAACATTCCCGTTAAGAATGGGTTTTAATTTATTAATAAGAAGACTTTCTTTAGGGAGTAGTTCAGAAGCAGAAGGCGACGAGGATAATATTTTGAAGTCGGAAAAAGAAATGGGATGGCCAGTTTCAATGTGGTGGGAAAGGATACTAGTGGGAGAGGGATTAACTCTTCTGTTACCTGTCAAAGGTGAGATCCCCATATGATCAGAAATGCGTGTGTGTAACTGTCGGCTAGTTTGGCCAACATACAATGCCTTACAGCATTGACACGTAAATAAATACACCACATCCGATTTCAGGTCATCAGGGATCCTGTCCTTGACAGGGAAAAAAGAGCCAAGGCGAACAGAAGGGCGAAAGACGAAGCGTAATTAAACTTGAGGAAAGGCGGACGATAATAGTTTGATGAGTTGAGTGCGAATTTGAAGACCATGTGAACCAGTATACGGTAGAGAAAAGTAAATTAAAAACTTAGGACCAATAGAAATCTTGGGAGCGGACGAAAAGGATTTATCTAAAAATGAACTTACACATTTGTCAAACAGGGTAGTTGAGAATTCATTTTTAATGAAAATTTGTTTGAGTTTCTGGAGTTCAGAGTGCAAGATGGAGTAGCTGGAGCATAAATTAAAATATTGAAATAGAAGGGAAAAGATAAGGCCTTTTCATAGCAGTCCGGAATAAAACTATTAAAGTTAGTCAGTAAACCGGTGTAAATGGATTTTCGGTAGATACTGCTGGTGAAATTAATTTCAGAGCGGTTAATTTTGATGTCAAGGAAAGATAAGGTGTTGTTATTCTCGGTTTCGTGCGTAAATTTGATATTAGCGTGCTGTGAGTTTAGATAGTTAAGAAATGGTAGAATATGAGTCGTAGATCGAAATAGAAGGAAACAATCGTCAACATAACGTCGGTAAAAGATGAGTTTGAATTGTGAAGGACAGTTAAGCCAGCTGGTTTCATAAAAGAAGAGGAAGATATTGGCGAAGAGAGGTCCCAGAGGGGAACCCATAGCAACACTATCAACCTATTCGTAAAGTTGGTTGTTGAAAAGGAAATGGTTGTCCTTAACAGCGAATTCTAAAAGTTTCTTAAATTCATTACGGGAAAATCCTTGAAAACAATTTTGGTTATGGAAAAGTAAACAGAGTATGATATTTATAGTTTCGTTAAGTGGGATGTTGGTAAATAAAGATTTGATGTCGAAACTTGCCATAATGACTTCCTTAGGGTTGGTTTTAAGACTTGAGAGTTCAGTAATGAAAGAAAAAGAATCCTTAACTACATATACACTAGAAGAGATCGGGCGAAGCAATAGGACAAGAAATTTGGCGAGTCTGTAAGAGTGAGTGCCAATCGAAGAAATTATAGGTCTTAAAGGTATATCAAATTTATGCACCTTAGGAAGTCCATAAAGTAATCCAGGTCGAGAGCCGGTCGGGAAAATTTCATGGTAGGTTGCGTCCGTGATAGATCTGTCCTTCTTTAAATCTCGAAGGTATTTCTTCAAGCGATTCTCTCGACTGATCGTGGTTCTAGTGGGATCTTCATTCAAGCGTATGAATTTGGTTTCATCATCTAGGATACTATTCATTTTGGCAGTGTATTCAGATCTGTCCATGATAACGACTCAATTACCTTTATCAGGCTTCAAAATAATAATGTCACTGTCGTTGCGAAGGGATTTTATTATTTGAAACTCTTCGTCGGAGAAAATAAAACTTGGTGGATGGTAACTTTTGTATCCAGAAAGAGCGATATTTTTTAGGCTGGTCTTAAGTAGGTCTTCATCAAAGCCAGATTTGGGATAAATTGGTTCTTGTGTGAGTTTGCGATAAAGCATCTCGAAGGGTATGAGGAAGTCCGCAAAAGGAAGTCTTCTTGGCGGAATTGAGAAGTTCAAGCCTCTTGCTAATAGTCTTCTTTCCTCTTGAGTCAAGTTCCTTTTAGGAAAGTTGAATACGACCTCATCAGGGTTGATCGTCGAGCATTTCGTAAAATCTTTTCGAAGGCGAAAGAGTTTTTTCTCTTGGACATTCTTATGACGTTTAAGAAGTCTGGAATTTTCGGTGAAGCATATGGATTTCAGGTGGTTTAGATCAAGAAAGGATACCAAGGATGAAAGATGGTTTAGTGCGGTGGTTAAGTCGGACGTAAGAACTCGAATGCGGGAATGTTTGATGGATATTTCTTCATTTAAGAGTTTCTTTTGACAGTTCACGTAGGCTGTAGAATTCTGCAAATGTCGGTTGGCCAACTTGAAGTTGAGGAATTATGGTATGACAGAGTGCTTCTTACAGTTAGTAAGGAATTCCAAGTCTAACTTCGCCTTTGCAAGTTTTAAATCCAGGCGTTGGAACTTTCGAAAGGCAGCCAGTGCTCCATTGTTGTATCGTTTCTTCAAAATGTCTACGAGTGATTGTCCAGGCGGAAATCGTAACTTTAAAATAAATAACAATGCCCAGCAGATTGTGCGAAGTATCGCCATATGTAAACATTAACAATTGCTTCAACAATGAAGGCTAGAAGAGTTTAAAACATATTTATTGACTAACGTTTCGTCGCTACAAGCAACATCTTCAGAGTGGAGATCAGGGATTACAACGAGATATATTTATATTAAACAAACAGTATCGTATGACAATTAAGATGACATATTTACAACAGTAACGGAAATTGACGGGAGACAGCAGTAAGGTGATATCAGAAAAGGGAGAGGCATAGAACCAATATTCCCGTTAAGAATGGGTTTTAATTTATTAATAAGAAGACTTTCTTTAGGGAGTAGTTCAGAAGCAGAAGGCGACGAGGATAATATTTTGAAGTCGGAAAAAGAAATGGGATGGCCAGTTTCAATGTGGTGGGAAAGGATACTAGTGGGAGAGGGATTAACTCTTCTGTTACCTGCCAAGGGTGAGATCCCCATATGATCTGAAATGCGTGTGTGTAACTGTCGGCTAGTTTGGCCAACATACAATGCCTTACAGCATTGACACGTAAATAAATACACCACATCCGATTTCAGGCCATCAGGGATCCTGTCCTTGACAGGGAAAAAAGAGCCAAGGCCAACGGAAGGGCGAAAGACGAAGCGTAATTAAACTTGAGGAAAGGCGGACGATAATAGTTTGATGAGTTGAGTGCGAATTTGAAGACCATGTGAACCAGTATACGGTAAAGAAAAATCCCTGATGGCTTGAAATCGCATGTGGTGTATTTATTTACGTGTCAATGCTGTAAGGCATTGTATGTTGGCCAAACTAGCCGACAGTTACACACACGCATTTCTGATCATATGGGGATCTCACCTTTGACAGGTAACAGAAGAGTTAATCCCTCTCCCACTAGTATCCTTTCCCACCACATTGAAACTGGCCATCCCATTTCTTTTTCCGACTTCAAAATATTATCCTCGTCGCCTTCTGCTTCTGAACTACTCCCTAAAGAAAGTCTTCTTATTAATAAATTAAAACCCATTCTTAACGGGAATGTTGGTTCTATGCCTCTTTCCCTTTTCTGATATCACCTTACTGCTGTCTCCCGTCAATTTCCGTTACTGTTGTAAATATATCATCTTAATTGTCATACGATACTGTTTGTTTAATGTAAATATATCTCGTTGTAATCCCTGATCTTCACTCTGAAGATGTTGCTTGTAGCGACGAAACTTTAGTCAATAAATATGTTTTAAACTCTTCTAGCCTTCTTTGTTGAAGCAATTGTTAATGTTTACATATGGCGATACTTCGCACAATCTGCTGAGCATTGTTATTTATAATACTGAGGTTAACTGAGAAACTCAGAAGATCTCTAGGAACAAAATATGCAAGACGCGTTCTCTTCGAAATACTCAAATAACGATGCATGAAATAAACGGTTATATTACGCCCGTCTGGGACCTGTTCCAGTTCAGTAATAGAATATTGTCTCGGTTATTTTGATTTGGGTAGTAGAGAAGTTGAAATATGGAGTAGCAACTAATATTGTTTTTTCGATTTAAGTTGCAATTTTGTCTTTTTCTTTTTCGATCAATTCAAAAAGTTGTTACGCCAAGAAGTTGTTGACCAGATAACATTTCCCGAACTAAAACAGCTAATTAACTGGTAATCCCGCACTAACACTGTTCATTCCATGAACAACTTAGCCAGCCAAAGTCATCCAAAGGAAAGACCTGGAAACCCGACGAACTTCAGAGCGACTAACAAATTACGAGAAATTTAGGTTCGAATGACTCTGACCGTGCACAAATCCTTGGTTTCGTGTCAATGAATATGTAAACGCTACGCTTGAGTGATTGAACCCACACAACTCTATTGGCTAATTACTTCATTATTCAAGACTTCTTTTGAGTTCAGTCACCATGACCGTGCACAAGTTGAACAGAAACCTAGAACAAAGATTTTGGCCTAGCTTCCAAACCATATTTCTTGAATGACGATGCCCTAGGTGAATAACCTTGGTAGAATTGTTTACAAAGACAGTCTGGCGCCATGATATTTTTATTAATAAACGTCTGTACATTCATGTAACTAACTTCCTGTGATATATATATATATATATATATATATATATATATATATATATATATATATATATCATCTGATATTTTTTTTTATTATTGTTGGTTGTCCCGAAACCGCAATGCACATTTCAACATATGTTACATGCCCCCATTTGTTGGTCCACCGCCGCATGGGACCCATCGTATAGAAGATAGATAGAAGATAGAACTTTACTTACCCACTCTAACATCGTCATTATGAAACTGATTTCCACGATGGGCATGCACATGAACATTATAAGCTGCTACAAGAGTATAGTAAATTGTTACAAAAGTGTTAGAAATTATTATAATACAGGATAAGATAATAAAATCATTAGGGATTACTATTACACTAGAAAACAGTTCATGAGAGAAAGAGTTCAAAGATTGAAAGTAATATAATTATAAGTTTAATGGTTGTACTATTTACAGTTGTATCCTCTGAATTTAGGTTAGAGAATAGTATGAGAAGGGAGTTTTCTTTTAAAACAAGTAAATGATTTTGTCACTCTAAGCTCTTCTGGTAATGCATTCCATATCAAACCCCCATTAAACATAAAGCTCTTTTTCATATTGTTTGTACATAGTTTAGGCAAACAAAGTGTGTCTGAATTGTTCCGAAGATTGTATTTTATCAATTCATTTTTGAATGTAAAGAGTTCACTGAGGCAATGTGGTCCCATGTTATTTAATATTTTAAGCATTGTTTTGGCTTTAGTTTTAATTCGTTGTTCTTTTAGAGGTTGTCGAATCTTTTGTAAATATTCTAATTTGGTTGAATGTAGGGTAATCAGGACTAGTGTTGGATTACCTTGTTGTTAGACTTTGAACTTTAGACTAAGCACAGTGTGAGGTGGAGCTTCCGGGCGACGCCAAAAAAGGAAAGTCTTGTGACTTTAGAAGGGAGTTGACGATCGTAGAGGTAGTGATGTAATCGGTATAAGGAAAGAGTCTTGTAACTTTGAGATGAGTCGTGAATAAACGTTCCACATTTTATTGAAAGATACAGTCCCCGTTTGTGTTTTGGAACCAGCCGAAGCACAACTACCTTGGTGCGGAGGGTAGAAAAGTGCAATAGAGGTTCCCACCCCAGCATGCTCAGAACAGTTTCTTGGTTTACCTCATTAGGTACATTTGCTATAATTCGAGTAGCTCTGTTGTGAAGTTTCTGAAGGCGTGTGGATTGTGTCTCTCCAAATACATTCCAAACTTCACAGCAGTAGTTAAAGTGAGGTTGAATAATAGCATTATATACTAACTGAATTGTGTTTTGATCAACAAAATCTCGCAAACGTTTAAGGGCATATATTCCAGATGATACTTTCTTGCATATGCTGTCGGTATTGCTTTTCCAAGACAAATGCTGGTCAAGAATTACACCTAGAATTTTGCTTTCAGAGACTTGTTCAATTTGTTTATCCTCGATATTGATTATAGGTTGTTTATCAGAAATTTTATTTAATATTGGTTTAGTCCCAATTAACATAAATTTAGTTTTTGCAACATTCAGGCTGAGTTGGTTGTTATAAGCCATTTCCAAAGTCTTTCTAAATCTGAATTCACTGCATCCTCAACCTCATTCAGTGAGTTACCAGCCGCTGTAATATGTGTATCGTCTGCAAATAACCGGGGTTTAGTTTGATCAAGACATGATGGCAGATCATTTATGTAAAGCAAAAAGAACAGGGGACCCAAAATAGAGTCTTGTGGTACTCCACATTTAATATTACTTTCAGATGAGATAGATCCATTTACTTCACATTTCTGAGTACGATCAGTTAAGTAGGACTTAAGAAGTGAGTAGGCATTACCTTTGATTCCATATAGTGATAACTTATCCAGTAAAATTTGGTGGTCAACAGTATCAAAGGCCTTTTTTAGATCTATGAATACAATAAGATTAAACAATTTTCTATCCATGTTTATGTACCAGTCATTGGTACAATCTAGTAAGGCCGTAGCAGTTGAATGGAGCTCACGAAAGCCAAACTGATGTTCAGAAAACAGATTATTTGTTTGTAAATAATCACGTAATTGGTTGTAAATAATTCGTTCCATGACTTTGCTTATGGCAGGTAGAATTGAAATAGGCCGATAATTCCCTGGTAGGTTTCGATTACTATTTTTAAAAAGTGGAACTACTTTAGCCATTTTCCAATCATTAGGGAAGGTGCATAAAGTAATACTTTGATTGAAAATGTATGTTAGCGAATCTGAAATCACGGGTGCTGCAATTTTGATAATTTTACTGGATATTTTATCAATTCCAGTGGATTTATTACCCGATAATTGCGATAGTAACTGACATACATTATTTACAGTAACTGGTTTGAATGAAGTAAACTCAGGTTTAGTTGTCTTAATGAATTGTTTATAATGGTAATTGGTTGCACCAATCTCTTCAGCTAGATTTGGTCCAATATTTGAAAAGTAATCATTAAAAGCCTCTGCAATATCACATCGGTTTGTCAGCTTCTGTTTACCTATATTCAATTCATTTACTATTGTTTTCTTATTAAGTTTACCTAGTAGACTATTTATTGCCTTCCAAGCAGCTTTTGGATTTTTCTTATTTGCTGAAATTTTACTGGAAAAGTAATCAACTTTGGCCTGCCTACGTCGAGTGGTTGTCTCATTTCTCGCTTTCCTATAAGCAACCCAGTCTTTTTCAAGTTTGGAGATCATGGCTACTCTTTTTAACCTATCCCTTATGTTAATCAGTTTTTCAATATCTTTTGTTATCCAAGGAACTGATTTTGATTTGATTTTCTTCTTGTGGATGGGAGCACGTTTGTTAAGAATTTCTAAAAATAATTCTCTCCAAACATCCCACATACTACCTGGGCTATCTGCAAAGAAATACATATAATCCTATGTCTGATTACGATAAGTGTTGAAGAAACAGGTTTCTGTTGAAATTTTTCATGTTTCTAATATCAGTGATATTTTGCTTTTCTCTCTGAGTGATGTTGATTTTCCTTATAGCAAAAATAAGGCTATAGTCACTTATTCCTGTGTGGATTGCACCAGACATGCAAATTTTCTCTGGCATGTTCGTTATGAAATGATCAATGAGGGTAAAGGAGGTCATAGTCACTCGTGTTGCTTCATTTATTAGTTGAGTTAATTGGTAGGTTTCTAATAATGATATTAGTGTCTTAGTTTGCTGATCTAAGTTTGTTTTGATCGAATCACAATTCAGATCTCCAAAGATACAAATTTCTTTATTTTGATTATCAATAGTTTGTATCAAATTTTCAAAATGGGTAATAAAAATTCAGGGCAAGTATTTGGTGTTCGGTAAACAGAGACAACTACGAAAGGCCGACTGTGAGGTTTGGCTATTTCTATACAAACCGCTTCAAAATCTGTTGGTACAATGTCATGTCTTACCTGGTAGTTTGTAGAGCTACGCAGGTAGATACAAACACCACCTCCATTTCTACTCCTATCATTTCGGACAATATCATAGCCAGGTATATTAATCATATTATTAGTTATAGCTGGACTAAGCCTGGTTTCATTGAGAGCAAATAAATCTAGATAATTTTGTGACATTGTGTAAATAATCTCATTGAGTTTTTTGGGTAAAATCACAATATTCAGAAATGCCATTTTAAATTCCCGTTGTTTTGAAAAAGATTTAAGGTTGCTTAATAGGTCATTGCAATAGGAAAGGTCGCTGCTCATATTATTCATATTATCATGAAAGGATTTCATATCATTGGAAAAATTGTTACTTATATTTGTTTCTAATACTTCACTGCCTATTTCCTGGTAATGTGGTAAGCATTCTTCAGATGGTTTATCCAGTCTCTTGGGTGATTCTGCCAGTGTTGGACAGTTCGAAAAAAATCATTGCTTTTATAATTTACACTAATATTGCTTGGCCTGATTGATCTAAGGTAATGACAAAATGCTTTACCAAGAGACCGATCAACACTTTGATTGAGGTGTAGATTTGACCGGTTAACCATATTTCTATTTATAGTATTATTGTTAATAAATGTTGTTTTATGCTTCTTGCATAAATCAATTAAAGCATTATTAAATTTAATAATTTTGTAAGAAGGAACCTTTTTGTCATACCTCATAACAACGCTTGAAACAGCAACATTCTTTGCTTTATCCATTGATTCCATAATAAGTGTTTCCATTTTGTCCACTGATTTTTTAACTTCTTCATCCTCAAGATTGTTCGTTCCGGCATGTAAAATATTGCTGTGCATTTTCTCGCATCTTCCACTAAATTCCTCTTTAAATTGTTGATTTATTTGCTCGATTCTTGCTACTCGATATGATCGCCAAGAAGCTTTGGCTTGAGCAGCTCTTGAAATTTTGTTTTGACCAATGTTCTTTATCATTGAGTCACCCAAAACAAGCACTTTGGGCAAGGAATTGCCTTTCAATTTGTGGTCTTTGCTGATGTTTCCTTCTTGATTTAGTGCATTGAAATTTTTTCTCTGAGCTTCTCGATAATTGTTTTTTTGGGTGGAGAAGCATTCATTTGACTCATCATTTCGGTTTCCGGGTATTAGGTTGTTGCTTGTGTCTGGTTCATCGGACATTTGTGCTTGAGTTGATAGTTCGATCTCTTAAACTTCAAGAGAAGCATATCGATTTGAAGTTTCAAGTCGGATAGGTTTTATCTCGCACAGTGCTCTCTGATGTCAATCTCTTATTGCTCTCTATTTTTAACCACTCGTTTTATTTAATGCCTAAGATGGTTTTTATCTGTGCGTTTTCCTTGATGGTTTCTTCCACGACCGTTTGGAGGGTTTTGATCTTGTCCGCCATATTCATATTGTCTTCTTGCAGTTTGTTTATATCATCAGACTCTGCATTTGGATCATCGTTCCTCTGTTTAGCTAATAATCTGTCGAGAAGATTGTTCATTTTTATCATTTGATCCTTCATACAGCTTAATTCCTTCTCGCTTTTGAAGACATTTGTCGCATGCTTGAGAAATCAAATTTGTTTGTGATGGCTCGAGCAAAGTTTCCACGCGGTCGTGCGTGTTGGAACCAATTTCGTTGTTTTGATTCATATTCTTTCTGGGATTTGGTTGTAGATAGTCGTCAATCAGAGCATTCCTTCCTTTATTCCTGTCGTTGGTCTGCTGGTTAAGTCCATGTTTGGAGATAACTTGTTTGTTTGGTTCCATACGGGACTCTGAATTGGTAATCGGAACAGCGTTGTCACTGATAAAACGTATTTTAACCGTCTCTTCATCGAGCTGTGCATCAAAATGATCTATTTCTGTATCCTTGGTAATAAATAAACCTTTTCCATCTTTAGGTTTCAACTTATTTTGCTTTTCACCGCCAATCTTTTTCGAGGAATAGCTACTGTGACAAATCTTGCATATGAACTTAGGAACCTCAATGGGACGCTTACACGTGCGATTCAGCATATTTCAATTGTCACCCTGGCGTATGTAATAAACTCCTGATATTCAATACACCCAAGATATCCGCTTATGATTCGCTGCAGTTTGTCCTCGACACTCTCGAAAGTTAAACACATACTCCACAACGTCAATTGCGGGACACAAAATACACGTGTAAACAGCTCGAGATCCAAGATGACAACTTGAACGACGAAGTCCTTTAAAATATCGGCGTTTAAAGAAACCACTGTTTATTGACCACCATGCTTTATTTAACACACAGCTTGTTTTATGACTCCTAAAACGCTTCAGTCCACCAAAAATGAATGCATGCTCCGGTTGAGTTCAAACTTAACTAGGAGCTTTTTTCACTCGGTGAGCCGACGTCGTCTTTAAAGCCTGGTTCACACGTGAGCATAAGCATAAGGACAAAACAAAAGGCAAAACAAAGGAATGAAGTCAAGCCTGGGACATGAGGATCGTCGTTAGCATAAGGATAAGATCATAGTCCAAGCATAAGGCAAGAGCCGAACAAAAGACGAAACAAAGAAAACTTTTTGTTTTGTCTTAGCAAGTCCCAGAGGAGATATGCTTTGTTTTCGTATTAATCGTGTCCTTATGCTTATGCATGTCGCTCGTGTAAACCAGGCTTAAGGTAGTAGATACCTGCAAAAATGCCTCTTTAACCCTATATTCAATGTCCTTTAATTGTAAAAATATTTGCAATGACAAGAATTCTTCATGACTAATGGTAAGAGTATTGATCAAGCATTCCCCGAAAATTATTTTGAAGAAATTTAACTTAATTCTAGGCATACCAGGGGGGGCTTAAACATAGGCATGTTCCAGCAGAGGTTGCCATTTTGGGGCAGGTCAATCTCCATAACCAATGGTCAGATTGACACCAAATTTATCAACTTTATAGAACAAAGACTGGAGAATGCAATGACACACTTTTCATTAACACTTGGTGGGGTTCTGGTTTCACAGCAACAATACAAAATTAAAAATTGGAATCTTACATTTTAATTTATATCTACTGACTTATGCTTTGCTCATATGACTTTACTAACTATATCATTGCATTGTACATGCAAAAATACATATATCTAACACATTTGGTGTCAATCTGACCATTGGTTATGGAGATTGACCTGCCCCAAAATGGCAACCTCTCCTGGAACATGCCTATGTTTAAGCCCCCCTGGCATACCTGCAATTAAGTTAAATTTCTTCAGAATAATTTTCAAGGAATGCTTGATCAATACTCTTACCACTAGACATAATGAATTCTTGTCATTGCAAATATTTTTACAATTAAAGGACATTGGATATAGGGTTAAATGAGGCATTTTTGCTGGTATCTACTACCTTAAGCCGCGAAAATGGCCTGGGAGTCATTGTATGCAGAACAACGACGGTATTAATGCTCTGGGGGAAAAAAGATTATCCATTCTCTTTGTCTTGCATGAAGAAATCTTTTGTTTAAAGGAAGTTGTCGTTGAAGTTAACGTTGTAGATCTTAACGTCCCTATTACTACATTGTGTTAATGCATTCGATAACCCAAAACAATGATAATTCACCGAAAATATATTTTTGGCTAAAAATTCCTAGTCAGACCCAAAACTTTTTAAAGATATGAAGTATATGAAAAATATTGTTAGGATCAGCGCTTGATGATTGTATACGTACATTACTTGAACAGTGTAGCGTTGTGATTTGTGTGTCGCATTTATGGCAAGCGATCCTCGGACGGTATTTTTTTGATGAATTTCATTTTAAGATGATCCTATTGACACACACATTTGCAAAAACGCTTTTTCAGCAACATTTTACCATCGTACTCTGGGACTTAATTTTAGTTTTGGCTTATTACTGATAATTCGTTTGCTTATGCCTTGTGAAACCACAGAGTGAGCCGAAGATGTAATGTGAAATGACGTTACGTTTGTAAATATTTCAGTAAACCATCTGTTGTCTTAAACTTAAGAGAGTTGTGTTACTGACGTGTAACAAGAAATGAAAAGATTTATTTACAAACGCAAAAAGAAACTAAAGAGTTAAGACAATAACTAAAAATGTTCAGAGCTTATCTGTCTTCTTGACACTTTAAGCTTGCGACTCTGACGACCCAACGGTGACGAATAATAAAAAGTTCCAGCAGCAAGGCGGTTCAACCACGATTGTTAACTTCTTGAATTCAGGTAACGATCTTGAGCACATAAAACAACACCAAACAACACACATCGAGGGTCGAAGCGAGTCGCGCTTATATAGCCTGTCCGTAAACTATGACGTCAATTTACGTCATTTCTTAAATCACCTAATATACTATATTTACTAACAATCATGACAATGTTCATGACTCATGTAACCTAAAAAGTTTTTACATCAGCGTGAGTCAGCAGAATTACAATGTCAGCATTAGTAAGTGGTATGACTAATCAAAACTAAGGGAAGTTCGAATGTTCTAGAATGTTCTTAGCGCGTGACGACTGTCACGTAACAGTTGATTGTGTTTTTTTTTTTTTGTTTGTTTTTTTTTTTTAATTCAAATTGTTTCAAAATTTTACCCCTTAACATAAAACCAAAGAAAAGCTTAATGGAATAATCTTTGTAAACAGCCATTTTTGCATTTTAGAGTCTGCTAGCCAAAATTGCGAGGACAACTTTGTTCTCTTTTGTTATCGTATCCTCTCTTATCCTATCCTAGCGAAAACCAGTGAAGATCCTCGTCTAGTTGTTGCTGCATACCGGAGACTAGTTGTCCTTTGGGACGGATTTGAATTATGATGCCGCAATGTTACTTACGTGCATCAATTAATAATTATCGCTGTTCTTAAAAACAGTGCCATAATACTTCATATATTCTGACGCTTTAGAAACAAATATTAGCAATTTCAGGTAGGTTTGTAACAACGTTATCACAAGATTTGATTAAGACGACATTCTAATGTTCGTTTAAACGAAAACAAGCGCAATACGACGACTTGAAAAGTGGCCTTCCTTGGGTTTCTTATTAAAGAGAGTTGAAAACTTTACTAATCCAGAACTTTAATAGTAAGAACAGCTTTCGCCTTCTGGAGACGGGGGAAATGTCGCATTGTAACGTTGTTGTAATTGACGTAATGGGGTTGATAGATAATGACCTGCACCCACATTGTTGTAATCGGAGTGAATGGTTATGTTGACAGATATTGACCAGTAAAAGGGAGATATAAGGGTATGCACGAATGATAATACAGTGGAACCCCGCCGTACGACCACCCCGTTAATACGACCACTTTTTTTTCCCCGAATAAGAGCTAATTTTTTTCTTATATGAAAACCTCGTTAATACGACCACCTCGTTAATACGACCAACGACCATATTTTGATGTCCCCTACTGTTTAATACGACCACTCAACGTGTTGAGTAATGCCTTTTTTTATATCAAATTCTGGTATGCGGTGTATAATTATCTTAATCAATTACACATACGGCAAATAATTAACACTTAAACATTTTCAATATTCATTTTAATTTTTATTCAACAGATAGAACGTGATTAAATATGTTTTTGGGTCGTTTTATCGTTTTCTTGCCTTCTTTTTTTCTGCCACTTTTCTCTGCTGTTCTCTTTTGGCCACATTCCATTTCGACTCTAAAGGATAGGCTATTCGGAATGTCCAGCAATTTGCTGAGCAAGTCAATGTTCTTTTCCTGCCCCATAAATTTGTAAATGCATGGAATCTCCATTCCATATCCCCCGCCCCAATTGACAGCTGTTCCAATAACTTTAACTTCTGCTTTACTGCCGCTCTTTGCTAAAAAATGGCGAACTATCCCGTTTCCATGATTTGTAGAAGCTAGTGCCCTTGGAATGTGACCAACTGTATCTCCTTCCTTAATCACGGCGTGTGATTAGTTCACACTTCGTGCTTTAGTTCAAGAACTTCATCAATCTTGATTCTCCAGTATTCTTTGTAAACATGATATCCCCTTATTCAAGAAGGAACTTCGATTACTTTTGTACTAGAAATATTTTCCATCGGGCCAGACATGACTCCTTCGACGGTACCGGCGGAAATACGAGTGTATGCATGCGCAGGCTATGAAAAGCGCCGAATCTGTCATCGATCCATATTTCACACTTTTCTAATTTAATCAGTGCAAAATTTTCACGCATGTCTCGAGGATTTTCCTGATTTATTACCTTTTGTCCGAACAAGCTTCGCAGCTTTGTGTATAAGCACTTTGACCAGTCATCGTGTCTTCAAATTGTAAGCGAAAACGACAAGCAATATCCTCAATGCAGGATGCTTTGGATTTTCTCGAACAGAAAGGAAATTCAAAAACGGCAAATGAGTTTGCCAGAGTAATCTTCCAAGCTCAAACCGATTGGCTTTAGTGTCGGAAAAACCAACGGAAGCTTACAGATTTTTTTAAACCTAAAGAAATTTAAATAACTAATATAGGGGCTTATTATCAAGGTTATTCATCTCATTTGGTTAATTTTGTTGAGTCGTCTTCAGTTAATAAAATTTATTTGTGGATTATTTTGTGGTTTTATCGTTATGCTAATTGAAATCTGACTCCGTTTGCCATGACGTCATTTAAAAAAAACATTTGTTACGTATCTGATCCACTCCCCTTATTACGACCACCCCGTTAATACGACCAAATTTTTTCGGCCCAACGGTGGTCGTATTAACGGGGTTCCACTGTAAGACAGACTTAGACTAGATCTCAAGGTGTTCGTGTCCGTTTTGTTCTAAGTTCGGCCCGTTACAGCATGAGACCTAGTAGTTTCATATATTGGTATGTTGCTATCCTGCCAAATTTAAATGTAAAGTATACTCGTGCCAGCGAGGACAAACCTCGAGCAACGTGATATTTAAACGGGATTTTAAAACAAAAAAGGAAGGAGTGAAAAGGAAATAGGAGTGAACCAAAATCAGACGTTGGTGTTCCATCCTGGGATTATTTATAACAAAAATGTTAAAATTAAAATTATTTGCTAATATGTTTTTTCAAAAGTATCGTCTAAACTCCAGCCGACCAGGCCAATTTGTCTCACTAACCCATATAGAAGATAAAGCACAACTTGCGCAATGTGACCAACATTATCTCGTTTTATCTGACACCTTGGCTTTTCAATTACTTTCGAACCCTGTTTTAACTTTTTCTCGACTTCGAATTTACATCTCAAAATACTTGGACGTGCGGCCATTCACCAATTTAGCTATGAAGTTCTAACGTGAAATGAAGGTTAACGGTTCAATTTACCTGATAAATGCTTGAACAAGGTCAGAACCTCCGCGGGAATTGTGAATTCATTGTCCTTGGGGTTAAGTTCTAAAGCAAGGAAAACAACACAAGGGTAACGTCGCGAGAAGCTTGAATGAAAACATTGAACATTTAATAATTTACATGTTGAAACACGCTTAATAATGTATACTTAGCAATATCTAATTATAAGTAATACCATGAAATGAGGTGTACCCCAATCGAGCGGGAGGTTTAATAGCTAATGCACAGAAGTTTCATGGTATTACTTTGTAATATGTTTGCCAAAATTCAACTAATACTACCACCGGTGACGTCAAACCGGATCGTCTTAGTCCTAACACGACCCGAGTTAACGTCACTGGAGGTAGTATTAATACAAATGAATTTTAATATGGTAAATTAGTTATTAATGCCAACTGGGAAAACAAGAGAAATTGACGTGAACATGATATTACACAAATAATAAAAAGCGTGATTCAAAGCTCCCCGAGACAAAGGTGCTCGGCAAATGCTCAAAAACCTCGAAAGACGCGGTGTGCTGAATTTCAAAGGTATGAGAGCCCCGTAGTTTCCCTTTCAGATACACATCTAGAAGAACAAGTAATGTCTCGTTGCTGCAGATGGCTTTAGCACGAACGCTTTATAAGGTTCTGAGTAAAACTCCAAGCTTCGACACTTTGTTCAAAATCGTTTAGTATTAGTGAATGATAAAAATGGTAGTTCAGCTTTAAAGAAACAACTAAGAACGTAAACTAGCTGAGAGAACTTGTCTGTGCCAATTAATTTGATCAAGGCCGTTTTCATATTAAAGTTTTAATTTTAATGCCGTTTTAAGGTTTTAATTTTATTGACGGAGACCGCTGTCAACGTGCTCAGCGCGAAGCTTTTAAAGGAAACACTACTTTCTTAACAGAGAAAGCACAACTGGTCAGCAGTTTAATGTTAGACTTGAAAATTACGTTTTTCTTCGTTCAACAGACTCTCAAAATGACGAAGGAAAACTTCGACTACACTTCTACATTCGCTTCCGTTCAAATTGGCGAACATGTATTTAATTTAGCAAGAAATGCAAATGATATAACGTATGAGGCAAAAACCTTGACACAACTGAGCATTTCGCCTTATTGGTTAAGTCAGTTAACCTTAAAAAAAATTTTTTTTATCAAATCAAAGGAAACTTTGCACTTGGATAAAAATCATAAAAACAAACATTGCATTCCCAGAAATGTGAATACTTTTATGCCGCATAGATATTGAAAATATCCTATATTAACGGCAGAAATTCCTTAACTTTATTCCACGGAGTGAACAACCTCGAAGTTGATGTATTACCATCAGAGACGTAGATACGAACCGAAAATGGAGGAACAAAGGAAAACCTGACCTAATGTCCCAACCAGATCGTCCCAAAGCTAGGGTGTAAGAACTGTAGCGGTTGTAGCAGTTGTGACAGCTAAAATTCTTCATCTAGTTATTCGTTACTTTAGTTTAAAAATTTATAATCTATTTTTAAAATTTTTGCCTAATTGCCAACACTATAGGAGCGTTTTTACAAACGGCAATGCTTCAAAACCAGTGCAAAGTAGCTACTTTAAATACCATTGAACCCATTCTAGAGGCTCATAAACTTGGAAACCTTTGCATCCTTTCGTTCGTGTCCAACATTAAAGTGAAGTGGGTTTATTTATACTGGATAACCCTATCAGCTATCTGAGTTGTTCTCTAGAGGTCCAGTAAGGGCCACCCTTCATGGTTCCAGTGTTACTACAGGAGAAAACTGGAATACCAGGAGAAAACCTGCGATGTTTAGTACAGTCAAACTGGACAACACTCTTCTCACATGTGACCAAGGTAACTTTAACCAGATAACTGCACGGAGCTGGAATCGAACCCTAGTCACAGCAGTGAGAGACACGTGCACTACCACTGTGCCACCACCACCCCATTCATGGCTCAGTTAAAACGAAAATGCTTATATTGCTGGCAACCCAATCTGTGAAGTAAATATCAAAATGAAAATTTATTTTGGCTAATCATTTTTTGACGTCGAGACTCAATTGCCACAGTTGACTCGAAAGAATCACCTAACCAAAATGTTCATGATATTCTCATCCCTGGGATTCGGAAAAAAGTAACCGTGCAACTCCTTACCCAAGGTCTTTTACTCGGCGTTCCCCCACTCGCTGGAGAAAGACCCTAGCTGCAGCTTGTCACGTGCCTCCTGTGCATAGGGCAGCACAGCAGAATTTGTTGCTAGGCGCGACAACCGTCTCGTTCTATTTTGACACTTTCTTTACAAATAAGAGCATTAAATTACAAGTCAGAACATGAAGCAAATTAAAAGGCCTCCTCTCTCTAAAGGAATAGTTTTGGTCGTAGAAGCGTGACCAGCCGCAGCCAGGGTCTTTTTCCAGCATGTGGAGGAGCGTCGAGTAAAAGACCCTGGTTACGAGGTTGGGAACCGTGCCGCGAGTCAGAATTATCCACTCTTAGATTTCGGCAATTCCGTCACCCTTTTGGCTTTTCAAACATGTCGTTCAACAATGACGTGGCAGCTCTCTACTTTTTTATCATTATTACACAGACAAGAGTATGAAGAACATTCCCAGCCAGCAAAAACTCTAGCAAAAGTTTGATTCAACAACGAACTCATCTCATGTTCAAGACACTTACGTGAGGGTGAAAGAATCCATAAAGTTTCTAAAGGAGATCTAGTTTTCGTAATTAAATCGTGGATGGACTGATAAATAGTTTTAGGCGGGTGGAGGATGTTACATTGACCAAGGAACTGAAATAACGAATCTGAATTTAGTTTGCGGTTGGGGTTAAAAGAAGAACGTGGGATGCAGGAAAAGAGGAGAGAAAGGACAAAATAGGAGTCGACTTGGTGGCCTTTCTCAGTAAGACATCGCGGATGAATGTCAATAAGTAAGTAAATAAATATACAATAAATAAACAAGTGAATACATAGGTAAATAAATAAATTGTCAAATATGGAAATAAATCAATAAAGAGATAAACTATTATATACAGTAGTTAAATTATTAAATAGATGAATAAATAAATACTATCAGTTATTTAACTAATTGATAGCATTTAATTTATTTATTCACCATAACGTTTGCTAAAAGTTTTATTGTTATTCAAAGCTAAAAACGTTTCAATAAAAAAGATGACTATATAGTCGAAAATGTTAGTAATTTTATTGCTAACGACCGTTCATTCAACTATATAATTATTTAAAAATTTTTTAATTAATCCAAAAATAGATAAACAGGTAATTGACACAATGAACGAATGGTGAGCAAAAGGGAGGCAGTTCAGTGTCTACGGCGACCAAGTTCAAAAGTTCAACATGCCAAACTACCAAATCAACCAGCCTTGGTGACTAAAGCAACGTTCCGCAAACTGTGAGTCGTGGAAAATATTTAGCGGCTTGCAAGAACTCTTCAGAAAACCGAAAAAATTGCCGAAATTGACCCTGATAGAAATTAATCGAATCAGAAACAAGGACAGCTGATCGACCTTACGTCAAATGAAAGACTGAAAACAGTATTTGAACAAAACTCTTTAGCAGAATTTTGGGTACATGCAAAGGACGAACACCTGTTTGTTCGTCTTGATTTCATCTTGTCTGTCAATGTGCGTCGCTCTTCAAATTTACTTTCTGGGTCACCTGCCAAAAAGATTGCGGACCGTTTGACTCAGGTAACTAGGTTGCCCAAACACTCAAAGCCGTAGTGCAGTCACGCAAACACGGTGACTGTCCAATATTTCTTCCACACCCGCACCCTGAGATGCACAGATGACCGCTATGAGGAACAAAACTGGAAATAAACCGTGGATGAAATGAAAAACTCATAAAATATCATTACAAAACAATGTTATTTTCAGTATTATGTTATTTCTGTCCATTTATTTCATGAGCACTACAAGAATCGCTATTACTATAAAGATGCATTTAAAACAGCTTATTAAACAAGACAAAATACTTACATTGATCCGAAGTTATGGAAACGAGTATTTTGCTCAAATATACAACGGGAGCTCCGAAAAGGGATAACCTTTTATTGAATAAACCTACATTTGGCTACGTCTTAGTTGTATTATAAGGAATACTCAGATGAGGACTTATCAACAAAATGTTATCCTTATTCGGAGTTATCGCATATTCTTATTGTGCATTTAAGCAGCCTCCAGAGCTTTGTATACACAGGGTCTAAAATTTCCCCACCCGTTATAGTTCACTGGACAATTTTATTGGCTTCGTTTATTGTCTAGTTTTAAACTTAACATTTACCTTTTGCTAAGAGCAGTATGACATTCTTCAGTAAAAACAGGACAAAAGTTAAACTGAGTAACGTGTACATTATCTATTTCGATAAAGAACAAGCCGTTTCTTTTAGCTAATCTTCGACTTTATCTAAATAATCTTCAGACTAAAATTTGACGGTTACGCGTTACAGATGACGATTGCAAATAACAATAGGATTTTCTTTTGTTGTTTGCAATCTTTATCTATAGTTCTTAACTGTCAAATTTTAATCTAAAGATGATTGAAATAAAGTCAAAAATTCACTGAAAAAATCTGCTTGTCATTTATCGAAACAGATAATGCACCCATTACTCAATTTAACTTTTATTCTGTTTTTACCGTATGACATCTTGACAATGTTGTGAAGTACGATTTCTAGACCTCGTAGCACGGGAATTTCACCATCTTACCATTCGTTCTCGACTCCTCTTACTTCGTTATGTACTTCCGAGTACTCTGGTGCTTTGAGTGGTCAGTCAAAGAATTTGGTAAACTCTGAGCTCTAGTTTGTTCTTAGTCATACAACATGAATACAAACCACGGGTCGACTCAAGCACATTGATCCTGCAACACCTATTTCATTTTTCATTTGTTAATCAGTGACAGACACCCTAGCCTACGCCATGGAGCTGTCTTAAATGATATCTATGGAACTCTGCAATGGCCACAACCAGTGAACTTAATTTTCATATCGGGAATGTTAACTGCCAATCATTTGCTCGGGCAAAATGTGAAGCCAAGATGGCTGCCCACGTAGGAAAATTTTGTACGTCAGTTTCAGTCCGCTTCGTGGTCCTGTACATCAGTCCCAGTCCTTTACAGGACTTTAACCTTTAGTTTTTGTTTGGTTTGGCTTCGAAAACATTCACAACCATAGAAAATATGCTCAGACAAAATATTACTGGACCAGTTTTAGATATTCGAGTGTTTAAAAGGATTCATTATAGCCGTGTGGCCTAAGAATTGTCCTAAATTATCTGAAGATGGTAATCTGACAGTAAAAATAGGACGTGCGCTTAATAGTTTCTTCAAGTAATTTTTCGAGACCTTTTATCAGGTTTCTCGTCAGTTTGGTAATTATAACTCGGTTTGACTTTGTCGAAATATGTTTGAAATTCTTAAACTCATTTCTATTTTTTGAAAACAAGTTTTGTGAGTATTTTCAAAGAGAAATCAGAAAATGTAAAAAGTCGCGTGGGAGACTAAAACTGACGTGCAAGCCCGCGTAGGGGACTTAAACTGACGTACAAAATTGCCCTCCATGGACAGCCATTTTGGCTTCACATTTTATTGGCCAGCTAGCATTCCAGATATGGAAATCGACTTCACTGGCCACAAGCCACCTCGGGCAGCCTGGGTTGGGGTAACCAACACGAGCTGTGATTGGTGAAAGGATGTAGTATGAAACTTTCAGCCAATTACAGCTAGCTGGGTAGATACCAACATCAAGCCTTCATGGGGTTTTCTAGAATAGCAAATAATCTATTCTGGACAGCCGCTGCAATGGTTTTCTTATCGTGATGCAAATCAACCACGTGATTCAAATGTTCGCAAATTAGCCGTTTTTCAATGGTCGCCAACTGGAAGTGTATACGGTTAAGGACTCACTCGTGATACGGCTGTCTCTTACAAGGTTCTTCCTGGCGGATAAGGGAACAAATTCTTACGATCTGCTCGCTATTGTACAAATACACGGAAACTCGAATAACTTAATCACATCAGAATTAAAGCCTGATTTCCACTAGGCGGAATTTTCCTCATGAAAAAAAATTGTTTTTTCCTGATTAGTTCCACTTCATCTTTAAGAAAACCTCACGTGCCATTTCACATATTAAAATGGTATCTTTTTACGTGAAAATGTTTCGGTTACATACGTGAAACAAAAATTCCATATGTGAAAAATTTTCACTTGTAAATCTTCAATTTCATTTATGAAACACGTTTTGAATGGCAACATTTTCACATGTGAAGTTTTGAACCAAGTTATTACACAAATGAAAATGTTCTAATACCACACACTTTTCTAAATGTCGAATCACGTATGAAATTTATATGAAATGGATTCAAAGCTGGTAAGACAAAGAGAAAAGTTCGGTTTGGCCGAAAATTCCGCCAAGTGGAAACCAAGCCCGACTGTCTCAACCGACCATCGGAACCGTGCTCAATTTTGCATCGCAATATGAAAATCATTATCTCGGCTATCATAGTCAACATGGTCTGTCGACATGAAGTATTTAAGTTAATTCTCATGTTCAATTCAAATATTATATATACAGCGATTCTTAAAGAGTCAGTATCAGGGTAACGTACTGCCCGCTTGTGTTCGCTTTGGTAGGCATTTTATGGGCCGCGAAATTCTGTTAGTGAAACCGTTGTTGAGTGAACCTGTGAAAATCTTCTTCACCCTTCATACCCAACTGGTAGACATATGTGACAAAGACTCAACTGAGTTTTTGTCTTACACTCGGGAATTTCCCCACATAAAAATCCTGTACATGGCAGCTTCGTCTAGTGCTTCCCCATTGAAGCGAGGAAGACCATCTGTAGCTGAACGCATACTAATCCGGCTACCAAGCGATGATTCTGACAAATGGTCACAGAGGAAGAATGAATAAAGGTTTGCTGAAAGAACCTTAAGTGAATTTGCGGAGTATTTGTTACGTGTTGCTAGTCGTGATCAAGAATCGAGAAGACAAGAAACAGCGACGATGAGCTAGACGTTCATCCCCAACAGAGTCGGGAGTTAAACCGACTATCCTGGCAATCATAACGTTCTACTCTCAACTCCGAAACCGATTCCGTATACAAAATTTATGAGTTATTCATGAAAGATAATCCACGATAATTTACTAGATTAAAATAGGTTTACTCCCTAGATAGTGTTAAATAACGTGAAAAGTTCAAAGGTTGGTAACGAGCGTAACTGAACGCAAAGAATTCCAAATTCATGTTTCTACTTTATTCTTACAAACTTTCGCGAGTACTAATTTTCGTGATTTCAAAAAAATCGCAAAATTTAATACTCGCTAAAAAGAGAATGCGCGAACATTTAAAATCGCGAAATTTAATACTATATTATATTAAGAAAACAATACAAATTATACTGTCGCTGTATTAAAGTTTAAGGTTTAATGTTAATTTCGGTGGATTTTTTAGCTTTCTTCCCCTGCTTCACTCTCATCTGTATCATCCTCTGCTTCTTTCAAAACCTCTTTTGTGCAATCAGCGAACCTTTCATCTGTCGGTGTCTTGTACGCAGCTTTAACATGCTTCACGAGTCTTTGCGAGATTAAAGAAAAGACGAAATCGCGGAATTAAATACGCTTCGATTCTTTTTTTCTCCAAAAAGCGCGAAATTAAATACTCCCGAAATACGGCTTCCTAATTTTCGCGGAATTAAGTACTGGCGAAAATAAGTAAGAATAAGGTAACATGTTTCACTCTCTGACCGAGAGCCTTTGCTCGAAACGTTAGAATTCTATGTGATCAGTCACAGCAGTTATCAACCTTTGAACGTTCGACGATAGTTCAACAGTATACAACCGACTCGTTAGGCCACAGCTCTCAAACGCCTGGAAACAGATAAGATTTCCGTATGAAAATATAAAAACAAGTGCACAATGCATTACCCTGACACTGACTCTTCAAACGGATCTCAGAGTCAGATTATTTTCACTCACACGCCCATCATAAGATCGTGCAAGTTTTGCTCTTTGGTGGCGTACCGAAGCCATTTTCCTTCTGTTTCGACGCGCTCGACAAACCATCAACAATCCTCACGACATCGTTCATCGCTTTGGTTGCGGCGTCAGCATCACCATTGGCAACAGCCTGTGCAACTTTGGCCGTGGCGTTAGCAGCGCGTATGCCTGCGGAACTTGTCTTTCTGGTCTGGCTCAGATGTTCTGCTCCTGCTCCAACCATCGTGGCCGCAACTGTACAAGCCGCCAGACGCCTAATCTGACTGTTCTCGGAAGTTGAACTTCTACTGTCGGTAACCGAGGAGAACTGCACTTGGCGTTTCTTTTTCCCCGCTTTTTTGAGCCGTTTTTTGTTCTGTGCGTCTTGCAACGGTTTACTTGGTTCCATATTGGGCGCAAAAGATGGCGTTGACAAAGGCTCAGACAGTTTTCCGTTTGAAAGAACTGGAAATGATGCGGGTTTGCGTTCGTTCAAAGGCTCCGACAACGACGGGGACAATGGTAGGATGTCTCCGATACCGTACAACAGAGTCTGACACTCGGTGATCAAAGAGCTAAGTTGTGTTGGATCAAACGTGTGCGATACCCCGTTACCACTTCCGCGATTAAGGTCCACCCACACCACGTCGGCTAACTCTTTGGCTAAGTTCGGTTCAAAACAAGCAGCCACGATATGTTTGTTGTTATTCTGAGCTATTATGATATCCTCGTTAAGAGAAGGGTCTTCGAGGTATCTGCAAAGTATGAGAAAAGAAATCAAGAAAGTTGCCCCACAGCCGTAAAATTCTTTGAGATCAGTCACGGCAATTTCTTGAACTGTTTATGAATCTAATTTGCAAGTATTAAATAGTACAGATATGCACGATTGGACGCTAAACGGTTAAACCTTTAACCCCTAACCGCGCATATAGAGGTCGTTAAATGTCTGCAAATTAGATTCAAGAAGAGATTTCAATAGATTTTCATAATATTTGTGAATAGATTAAATAATCTATAATTTCTTTTAAAAAGGGAGGGGTGAAAGGGTTTAAACAGTACATATGGGTTCTGTTACCTCCCACTGGCTTTGCGAATTCGACCCCATGGCCGAAGTTTTGCACTGCAGGTGATAGCCACTGACCTATATGTAACTGGACTGATGAAGGACCTCACAAAAAGGTTCCCAAAATTGCGTCAGTTATGGGTCCTTGTGTTCATGGGACCAATCACTGACCGAAATTGCTGGTTCGGGCTACTATCAACGACCAATCACTTGTTGTATAATAGTCTTCCGAACCGTCAGTTTTACGGAATGTGTCCATAATCCACAAACACTAGAAGACCAAGCGAGTGTTTGACGAATGAAAAATTCAACTGATACTAATTTCTACTGATACTTTTATGCGCATGCTTAATGGTTCCATATTTAGCGATAACCAATGATATAAATGTAGGAAAACACTCGGTGTGTACATAGTTGTTGAAAAATATCTATGGTAAGTACTCTAAAACCGCCCAAAATTCTGTTAAAACCGCAGGTCATTTGTCGATGCCATTAGCAGAACAACGCACATATTTCAATGATGACGCAATCTTTCTGGGGACAGTTCTCACAACTCAGACGTAATGGCACCAAGCAGTCCGGTCCAGCATGTTGTATGTATAAACAAACAAACCAAGGGAAATGAGGGTCAATCACTTTGTAAAAGTGCTCAGAACGCATGTTAGGTAAGATTACAGTGAAAAAAAATAAAGGTGATATCCAGAGGTTATTTTTATATATTTTCGGGGCAAGCCCCTTTATCAAGATAACGTTCCCCCGAAATGTTGATTTTAATAAAGATTTTTAAAGTTTGAGCTGTGATTTATTATATTAATGTTTTTAAACTTAAGGGTGGTGGAGGAGTATACCCCAAAGTATACTAGTTTATAAATGTTTAAATAATTTGGTTCCTGAATACTTAGATCAATATTTTGTTGCAAACATAACTATCCATAGTTTTAACACAAGGCAATTAAATATACATCTTTATAAACCTAAACTTGAAATATTTAAATTTTTTATATATTTAGCCGCATGCCATTTTAACAGTCTTCCTAACGATATCAAGCAATCTCCTTCCTTACAGACTTTTAAAACTGAGATTTTTAAACATTTTCATCTTCAGTATATATTGCATAATTTTATTTACTTTATGTGCTATTTATATTTATATTCTTATTTTTGTATTAATGAGTTTAGTTTAACACATTGTATTTTGTATATATGACAATTTATGCAGGGTCTCTCTGAATACCAGCTCTCCCTGAATAGGCTACCCTGTTAAAATAAAGTGACTTTGACTTTTGACTTTATGTTTTACCCGCCGTGAAAGTTGGTATGGAGAGTTCTCAGAATACTGAAGAAGTTATATCTAGAAAGCTCAATCCATTATAAAAAGATCATCTTGATAAAGGGGCTTGCCCCGAAACGTTTATTTTATTAAAGATTTTTAAAGTTTGATCTGTGATTTTTTATATTAATGTTTTTATTATTGCTTTACTGATATATATATTTATACATATACCTGCTCACATAAACATTTCGAAAAGCTAAAAATACTCATCTCGCGGCTCGTGTTTTTTTACGCTTTTTCTCAAGTCTCTCGACATCCCACGTGTTTGGAGCACATTATCCAAACACAGGAATCTATTTGGTATTTCTGAAACGATCAAGACCTCTCCCAGGAGACCACTTAATGACTACGTTTCTTGTAAACGATCATCCCCTACGTCAAAGATTTAGTTAAAGTATATTTATTTACACTAGATTTCTCTATCAGCTATCTAAGCTGTTCTTCCCAGTTTTAAATTACTCTAGAACTTCCGATAAGCGACCACTCATGAAAGGGATTAAGATAAACCATAACAACTTAGTAGGTGAGATCTCACTCCTAAATTCAACTGACCAACGCGGTAGAGGCTGCGCAAACGAAGTTGACTAGTAGACCGACTGTTAATAAGTAAAGACAATCCATTAACCCTAAAACAGTAAAAGCGACCAAATCCATCATGACCACGATGTTTACACTGATTCGAGTTTCTAGGTGGCTTAAAAATCTGCAGCATATGTGTCTGAAACTCTTGTGAACAGATCTCTCGTGACCAACCACCTGGTGGTAAGGGACCACCTTTCTTTAACACTTTGCATGGTCAATCACCACAGGCCTAACAAAGCACTTTACATAATGTAGACCCAAAGTTCAACTGCTTCCATATAATGACTACTTACAGCACTTTCATGGATTACGAACAAGCTTAAGTAAAGGAATCCCAAAGCTGTGAGCTGACTTTGACGTCAAACTATTGGACAGAACCATTTTGACAACTTTAAAGATTTGAAATCAAAGATGGACGTATCTAACATGTTGAAATTTAGGTTCCTTGTTTATAGCCGAACTCGTTTAATTTGCTTCAAGTGTCCAATACGTCTTACAGTTTAACGATTTTTTTTTCCATAAAGTGTCTTAATTTTTTTTTTCTATCATCTCATGAACGCAACTGGCAATCCGAGATACGTGAATCTTATGTTTATTCTGGTTGTGATAGGATCGGAAAGCATAGAGGCTTTGATAAACACGTACAGAGCCTAAAAAGGGTGCGGATAAATAGGCTTTGAAAAACGCGATATGAAATCTGTGTTTTGAAAATCTTATATTCCGTGTCCTAAACTCTTGAAATCTAATTTTAAAAAATTAAGGAACTCATTCAATAAAAAAGAAATCAACAGTAAACAGAGAATAAACAATATCACACAATTCAAAATATACAATATGTATGTAGTCTAACTGGTGCTATGTAAACAACGAACAATGTGTATACTGTTTTTTACTGCTTTGAAAAACGTCTTAACAATGGTGAATGTTTATACAAGACAGTTCTGAAAAGAACTAGAGGAACCAACACACACACAGAGAAAGTAAATACTAAAAAGAAGCACTATGCATTTCGGAAGACCACTCTTCAAGTGCAAACGCCCGCTAACTGTTGAGAATGAGTCATCAGGTTATATTTATACCTGATGTAAAGGCAATTATGTCATCCCAGGTAGGAGGGATTAAACACCAAAATAACGCCAAGTTAAAAACAAATTCTTTTTGACAATAACAATAGCTACAAAGAAAAATCTATCGGTCCAGAGAAGTGCCCGGTTTATTTGAAACTACCTTGGTTAGGAAATATCTCAGAAAATTAATCTCAAAAACACCACGGAGAAGACATTTTTCGCAATAAACCTCCGTTGCATTTTTTCTATTAGGACTATACTACCACCTACACCTAAAGATTCTCTGCCTGCTTTCTCTTCAACTTGCGTAATTTATGACTTTAAATGCGAGTGTAGTTCTCGGTATGTAGGTAGAACAACGCATCGGTTAGGTGAAAAGATCAAGCAACATGTGCCAAGTATTATACGAAACAAGACCGTACCATCGAGAAATCAACCGAAAAGGTAATGTACCTCCGCTCAAACGATTAATTGTGACTCGGCAATTGGTCGACACTTGTTGTCAAACAGATGTTGTGCCAATACCTATTCAGACTCCAAATTTAGCATCCTGGCAAAATGCCGCTCAGCATTCTTTCTAAAGATTATAGAATCTATGTATATTAAGTTTAATGATCTGGATCTACGCCGACAAAAAGAATTTGTTTTTAACTTGGCGTTATTTTGATGTTTAATCCCTCCTACCTGGGATGACATTATTGCCTTTACATCAGGTATATATATAAGCTGATAACTCATTCTCAACAGTTAGCGGACGTTTGCACCTGAAGAGTGGTCTGCCGAAATGCATAGTGCTTCTTTTTAGTATTTACTTTCTCTCTGTGTGTTGGTTCCTCTAGCTCTTTTCAGAACGGTCTTGTATGACCATTCACCATGGTTAAGACATTTTTCAAAGCGATACTGAAATTTGTCACCACGACAAAATCTTTGTTTTATTACGGTTTTTTACGTGTACAAAACAAGTATTTGACTGTCAAAACCGTCAGTGCACGCACGAATGCTGCGATCACTCGAATAGCTCTGTCATACTTCCCAAGTTTACGCAAAAAGCGCAAGACATGATAAATTTACATGCTCTTGACCACTAACTGTGCTACATTTTCATCGCTATGCAAACGTCAAAGAATTGAAGAAAATATTTCACTAAAAACTATCGAGAAACAGTGACAAGGCTCACCGAAGTGACAAAAAATGACTAAGGCCTAGTTCAAACGTCGAACGTTTCATGTGCCGAATCTAATATTAATAAGAAGAATCCTTTATTCGAACTAATTCGCATTCGATTCGGCACATGAAAAGTTCGACGTTTGAGCTGGGCCTAAGCGTTCTCGTTGATTCTTTCCCGTAAATTACTAACGCAGAGTTTTCCAATTCAATTTGCGCTTATTTCAGCTCTTTAACGAATATTTTCAGCATGTTGAATTTTACTCAGTATCTAGCATGGTAAAGATAGAACAATATGTACTGTATTTCTGGATAAAAAATAAAGCTAGATGTATCGTATTTCCGAATAAAAAATAACTTAAATTAGTAGCAGAACGAGTAACACAAGGAAACCGTAATGTTTCGACCAACAACAACGCTTATTCTAAGTTTTTCCTCATACAAGCTAATTGACGTAGCTTTTTAATAGTATAATTAGATTATCCGCCCTCAACTTCAGCTAAATGACAGTTAACCCAGGTTTCGCTCCCGTCAACTACCACTTTACAGAAATTTCGAGCCGATAATCTAATTTTCAATTTCATTAACCACCCGAAGAAGTATAAGTTTACGTCCTATAAATAGGATGTCGGGCAGTAAAAGCGTGAACTCACAGACAGTAGCGTAGCCAGGGGGGCAAGGGAAAGTTACGCCTCCCTCCACTTTTCAGTCAGACCAGGTCTGTCGGTACATCCATAACATTTGTTGGTACAGTGACTTTGTAATACCAGCATGAAAAGTCAATAAATAAGTTCCAACATTGTAATTTAAGTGTATGAATCGCTCATAATGCGAGGAATCTTGTTTCTACCGACAAGAATTATGTAGTTCGTGGGTACCTCAGGAAAAAATGGTGGTGGCTGTGATGGCTGAACTAAAAGCGATATCTAACTATGTGTCATACCTCACGTGACGTGATGCACGTTACCATTTAGTAAATCGTCTTCAAATTTAATTTCAGTTAGAATGGTTATGTAAAAATTACTCATTTTCTTATCGAATTTTGTTGACAGATTTGCTTTTACCGTTACGGAAATGCTTTGCTTGCTTTTTCCTAAATTACTTCTGTCGGTACATTAAGAATATCTTGTCGTTACATTTGTCTCAAATTTCTTCAGCCCCTCCACTTTCAAATTCCTGGACAGATATAGTGACCAAGTTACGAAGAAGCTCAAAGCAGTGAACGATGATGGGCGATTAAGCGAGCGGACTTAAAAAAACGTATAGATGCTAAAAGTTGGACTGTTTTATACATAATAAACAATGAAATGTAGTGACAGATAAGTCACACCGATATTCGTTTTCAATTCTCGAATTAAAATGATCATCAGATAAAAAAAAGTAGTATTATTAGATATCCTCTACATTGCCAACTCCAGATGTCTTGTGGCTGGTTGACAAACTAACCTGGCATCAAATACTCCGGTAAAGATTCCAAAACCTGAACAAAACTTGGACAATCATGATTTAATAACGCACACACTTGAACATGCATGACCTACTTGACACGCAGTTTTTCTCACATGGTGAACAGAGAAATGGAAAGGCACATTGATGGAGTTTATAGATATGTTCACAACTTCTTGAGTTGAAATTCGTTCATTTTTGGGGCTGGCTATTTCATAACCTCCGTTTGCGACTACCAAGAACAAACTACTTCATGGCCTTCAACAACTGGTCGCGATAATCGAACATCTTGAACCAAACGACACGAATTGCTGCAGTATATTGGATAACAGATGACAATCACGCTTGTAAGAAAGCGTACAACACAAGCATATTCAAGAAAAGACTGACGAAAAAGCACAGAAAATGTAAGAGGATGACATTTTTCTGCTTGTCTTATAGTGCCATTTGCATGCGAACAGCGAGTTCTGAAGACGACTGGAATGTCTGAAATTAAAAATCATTGCAGCAAAGTAACACCAACGTTGATATACTTTTAACATGAAATACCTTTACCTTTTAGTAAATAGCTCCCGAGTTCTGATCGGATTTCCTGCTCAGGTAAGTAAAGATAGTCTAGTCAACTGCTGAAAACCCACGCCTTCACAGGGACTTTCTGTCTTCGATAGAACTAGGTGGAGTTCTTAGGTTACAAAGCCTAAACAAACTTATCATTTTACCGTACATATTGTAACGTACTGCGGGCACGGCCAATGTCTATCGTTTCGTAACAATAGGCATCAAGCATTCGCAGAGCGAAGTGATGTATTTTCTGTCGGGGACAATGATAAAGTTCTTATTATCATACATGCCATTTAACCATCAGTCACATTAACCCAAGTTTCTGAGGAGAAAATTTCTCGAACTAACACAGCATCAAGACAGCGTCTGCACATTTGCCCAAAAGAATTACGATCGATGGATTACATAACTAAAATAACAAAATTATAAATTTTAAGCCTATTATTCCCAAGGGGATTCGCACATGACATACAGGGGTCTAAAACTAAGTTTGACCCCTCAAGTTATCCACCGCTTTCGGTAGATGCAATTTCGACTAAAAGGCGAGTCACGTGGTCATGTTAGAAATTACCTAGGCAACGCAACAGTTCAAGCAATTAGAATATACTTTCTCAAACTCATTCATAATTCAAAAAGCAAAAATAAACGTAATAATCAGTATTTAGAAATGAGAAGATTACAGCTGAGTTTTCCCAAATTTCGGCTCGATTTCTGCCTGAAATACTGGTTCGCTTGAGAAATAATTTCAAACACTCGTTAAGTGTTCTTCATCCGATTTCAAAATAACTCGAAACTCGTTAAAAAAGCTCGACTTCGCTTCGTTCTTCAACTCGTTTCCCTGCGCTTAGTAATCGGAGGAAAAACATCAACTCGTGTTTCAAATATTACTTCAAGGTCAAAAATTCTTCGAAGGTTCCAAAGATTTAAGCCTTTCCCCCGCCCACCAGAGGTGCACTTAATTCTTGCGCCCTCTAATGCAACTATGAAGACTAAACTCTTAATCTTTGTCCTTATACCATCACGCAACACTGAATTCTTCAGCCTGCATACCAACTGGCGCGGATTAATGGTCACGGTTGTATCTCAGCTGGGAGACTACGTCTGAAAAAAGGTGGGACCAAAACTCGAGCTTTTTCAACATCTCAAGAAGTCATGACGTAGTCATAATATTAGCAGGGCACAAAGGCTCTCTCGTACTCCTAAATAACAGCGTCAAACAGTACGTTCTGGAAATCAGAGCATTTGGTAATCTCACGCAGCAGTTTCACTTGATGGCCTTGAAAATCCTTCAATCTCTCGTTCAGTAACCGTGCGAACCCTGATCATTGGGTGGTGCTCTTTAGTTTCTCATTATTCAATGCATACTTACATAAACCTAATTCCATCTTTCTCAGCACAAACCTGGAATGCACTTCAGTGTTTTAGGAGTTCGAGGAGTGCAACACAATCTGAGTCACTGAAGAGGGTGTACGGGGTCATTCCAACAAAAATCAACAAATGACTGTCAGGGCATGTCTCCCAATTTCTTTTGGATTTTCACCGAATGATAGTATTCATAAGAAAAGTTCACTGTCAAAATTTCAGCCTTATAGCTATTGTTGTTCTTGAGATATCGCCAGTCAAAGTTTTCAGCAAAATGCAATTTTCATGAAATTTAGCGATTTTGTCATTTTCAGGTACCTATATTTCCTGTATGTTGTACTTTTGACTTTTCCAGTTATTTGAGGCTTAATCTTTGCTGTGGAGACTACATAAGACAGTTAAATTCATAGCCATAATGTATCAGTACAGGCAATTACTCAAGTCTAAAATTGCAAAAAAATTCTCCGCACATGCATTTTTTGGTGCCCGAATTAGGGACTTTTTACGGATTTTTCAATTTGTTAAGTTTCCAGGGGGTTAATACTTGAAATGGAAGATGTTTAAAACTTTGAATTGTACCTTTTCATGCTACATTCTGGGCCTAGTTTTGGAATATGTATGGTTATATGGAGTTTAGATGAGCCTAACTTCAGATATTATACCGTAAATTTGAGGAAAAAGCAGAATTTTTCACGTAATTTTTATTTTGTGCCATTTTTGACCCCATGAAAAATGGCAACGATACATTTGTAAGCCAATGTAACTGTTGTGCTGTGTTGATAACCATGTGTAGCTTGTATGTACCACGAATCAGAGCTTAAACTTTACTTATGGCAGAGTTATTAATTGTCAAAGTCTTCAAAATTTTCAAATTTTGTACAATACTCCCCTTTCGGAGAATTTTTTTGCAATTTTAGACCTAAATAATTGCCTGAACTGATACATTATGGCTATGAATTTAACTGTCTTATGTAGTCTCCACAGCAAAGATTAAGCCTCAAATAACTGGAAAAGTCAAAAGTACAACATACAGGAAATATACGTATCTGAAAATAACAAAGTCGCTAAATTTCAAGAAAATTGCATTTTGCTGAAAACTTTGACTGGCGATATCGCAAGAACAATAGCTGTAAGGCTGAAATTTTGACAGTGAACTTTTCTTATGAATACTATCATATGGTGAAAATATAAAGGAAATTGGAAAACATGACCTGACAGTCATTTCTTGATTTTGGCTACCCTGCCTTTCATACTTTTGATGAGCGACGTTATCAACCTAGTTTTGGTGCTGGTTACACTGCTCAACTATAGACCTCTTGATCGTTTTAAAATAAACTACCATGTAATATTGTAAGCCGATGTCCAGAGTAGTCACTCTTAAACAAAAAGAACTGAGCCTAAATGAATGAACAGTTGTGGATGTTCACCACTATTCAGTTCTAGCTCGGTGAGTAGCCGTTTATACACGGTCGCGGTGTGAATCCGGCAGAAAAAGGAACAAGCTTCGTCCCTCATGCGTGTTGGACTCGTTAAGTGGCAACACGATTAGGCAGCAGTGCGCTCAGTGAATATCAATCGAATAGCACAAATACAGTTCAACAACATATCAGTCATTTCTTAAACCTCTGTGATGTGAACCTCTCATTTTCATTTGCCCAAAGGCCGCGTGTTTTAAGGCTCGACTGTTGCATGATTCTGCCGATGATTCAAGGAATTCAAGAACCAAAGAGTTGAAAAAGAAGCTTTGGAAAGGAGTGGGAAATCATGAAAAATACAAAATCGCAACTTGAAATTGCCATTTTAATAAATTTATAGGTTACCTGAAGAGATAAACCTCATGAACAGAACAAACTTGGTTTATTTAGTTATAGCTCAGTTATCCAATTAAACTGAACATTTTCAGTTCAACTGTCTTGATGTAGAACAGCCATAATTATCCTACATAAATACATATGAAATACCCTCCTTCAAAAAGAAGTCAATTATAGTCAAATGTGACTTGAAAATTTTATGAAAATTCCTTTAATTAAAATTCAAGGAGTTTCAAGCACTTCAAAAATTTAAGGATTTTCAAGTCCTTGAATTTCTATTTTAAACTCTAGCACTTTCAAGGACATTCAAGGTTTATACGAACCCTCAGTGATGCAATCGCTGGAATTAATACGTCTAAGTTTTTGTTGCGTAATTGTTCGTGTGTGATTGCTCATGCAACAATACGCAATGTCTTTGGTTCTGCATGGGCTCACATGAGCTTCCCTATATGAAGAAAGAAGAGTTTAAGAGCTTTATGAGTACCGTTTAGGTACATAAATGCCAAGCTTCAAAATTTTTCACGTCCTTCCTACAACACTTTTCGTGGCAATTTTTTCGCGTTATGCTGAAAGGTCAGCATGCCAGTTCCAAATATCAGGAAACTCAACTATTCCTGTGAACTATCGTCGTGAAAAACTTAAGATGGGACGATGTGTTTCTTTCCAAGGTGGCTTTTTCACTACTCAGGTTTTGATCCGATTAACCCAGAAGCTCTTTGATGTGTCGGCTTTTCGTTCTTGGATGTTTTTCTAGGTAATACGCGGCGCCCGTTGTCTATGATATTCAAGACTCAATAAACAAAG